>OX352774.1:30254495-30854495 GCA_947095535.1 Poecilobothrus nobilitatus
AATTAAATTAAAAAAAAAAAAAAATTGTATGCATAGTTAGTTTAAATGCAAAAAGTCAACTTTCCAATTTAAATGGGTTGACTTCATTTTTGTTCTACTTTAGAAAATTTTAAAAGTATTTTCTAATTTTTCTTTTTCTTATGGTTTTTTTTTTTTTTTTTGTGGATTCTCTTTTTTGAGTTCAAAGATTTTAAGTGACAATAAAATAGTGATAAGGCATTGACTGTGCATTTTATATGGTGTGTATTTGACACTTAGTTTAGATATTTATAGTCATAAAAAAATTTTTTTTTATTTTTTGAATAACTATTTATAACTACATATATTTAAATTAAATCTTAATAAGTAAGTATAGTTGAAATAGTTACAATTAATTGAAGCGACAAAATTAACTGTACGTGAGTGTATATAAAGGGTGAACTAAAATTAAGAAAGCATAAAAAAGGTGATTGTTAGGGAGGTCTAAACAATCAAAAAATTGTATGGCAGTTATACTTTTACTTATGATGTAACTATACTTACTTTTATCCTATGTTACTTACTTAAGTACAATTAAGTACGATTTCTATTTTGTGGATAAGTATAAGTACTTAGTTAAAACTTTAAATCAAAAATTTATTAAGACTCCGTAGGACATAAGGAGAGCGCTCTATAGATTTCTCCACTCAGCCATACAATTTTTTGTTTAATCCTTTGACCTTCTCTACTATCACCTTTTTTATGCTTCGTTATTCACGGTTCACCCTGTATATTATGTCCTTATACTTAAAATTACTTAAGTTACTTATTTCTTATCAATCCCGATTATGACTTAAATATAACAAGAAAATATGTAAGTATGCCTTATATTTATATATATTAGTATGTCTTAAATATATATATAAATGTATGTCTTATAATGGACAGCCAATTATTACAAAAAAATTCTTTAAATATATTTGAGTTTATATACATACATACTTATATAAAATACTATATATTATATTAGATATATAACTAAGTAAGTATATAAGTAATATTATATAAGTAATTAAGTATGTATATGTAATTAAAAAAGTATAAGTAAAAAATGAAAACCAGAAACCAACTTATCACCCTTACATTTTTACGCCCTCTATATTTATATACATATATGTATATATTATATATGTCTGAACTCTGATGTACGTGTAACTAAGTACATATGTAATTTAATATAATATCTAATATAGACAATAATGAATACTGATGTGATGATGAATTCTCTGAGTGTTTAAATGAAATGAAATACAATAAATTACTGGTGGTAAATGACTTTACAATTGAAAAAAAGAAAAGAAAAAAAAAAAATTGAATTACATTAAATGAGACTTTTGTTTTTTTTTTTTTCCCCTTCATATAAGAAATCATGTTACATACATAGTTAGTAACTATAAGTGTAATATTAAATTATAAGTGTTAAAAATAATGTAATGTGATGTTTTTTATTGTTTGTATGACAATTGTAATGAAATGTTGTATTATAAGAAATATAATTTTGTACATTTACAGCTTTCATTACATATGTATACATAAGTAATATATATATATATATATATATAAACGTAACTATAATTTATAGAGTATCTTTTATCTGTGTTAATAGATAGAAATTAAATTGAAGGAAATCAATAAATATTCTATAAATGAAATAAAATAAGTATTAAGTACTTATCAATTTTTTTTTTTTCTTTTTAAAAAGAATATAAACAAGTTAATATGAAAAACGAACAATTTAAAATGCGTACATTTTTAAAATAAAAAAAAAGATAGGTATAAGAAATGCATTCTTAGAATTGCGATTACTTTTTTTTTTTTATAAAAAATTTTTATTCAGAATAAGAAAAATTGTCAATATAAAATAATTTCTCTAATGAAACTTTTATTGTTTTAAATTTGAAATTTAATGGCTGTGATTGGGAACTATGATTTTAATGACTGTGTGGTTGGTTGTTTTTTTTTTGAAAATTTCAGTTTTAAGAATTTTAACACCAAATTCTAAATTAATACATACCTTAATATCTTATTGATTTATAAAACTATTGATAAAGTTAAGTAACAAGAGTTATAATAGTAGCAATCTTAAAATATAAGATTCTTTTAGACTGTAATTGACTGTGGACTGGCTGTAATTGTAAAATCCATTAGGGTTTCATTAAAAAGTATTCTCACAAAAAAAAAATATCTTAGTAACTATAGTATGTATATAAGTTGTAATTATATGTGTATAGTAACTATCTTAAATGGTGTAGAAGTTTTGTAAAGAGAAGGATAAACAGGTAACCAAACACAGAGAAGATAAAAATAATTTTTTTTTTTTTTTAAAAACAATCTTATCAATAAAAAAAATATAAAAATAAGTTCTTATATACTTGATACTTAAGTACTTATAGGTACTTGGAAAATTTTTAAAGTCATTAAAAACAAAGCAATTCAATTACTTTTGTACTTATCTTACTTCTAAAAAAAAAAAATGAATTTTATTAGTTGAAGTTTTTTAATATTTTGATTTAACTAACTATTTATCTTAGAAAAATAAAATTTTAAAAAATATGGTTATGCTAAAGTCCGGTGAAATGTTTCGATGAACAAAAATTGCAAATATGATAGTTATGCTGAAATCAGAATTTTATTCACGGCTGTCACTTTTATTTTGTGTACCTATGCAATAGGCTGTCATTTTTTTGTGTATGATGTAGTCCGTCGAAATGGAAAATGAATGAAATTCCTACGTTATAAATTTAAAAATATTTTTTTTTTTAAATCGGTACATTGTTCAGCGTAAAAAACAACATTTTGAGTATTTTTCTTTCCTTTCCTTTGAAATTTCCATTTCTTCATTTTCCAATTATTCTAAGACCGCTACAAAATTCATCATCCATTTATAAAAAATACTTATTTTAAACGTATTTTACTTTTGAATTTTTTCTTTATTCTTTACTCTGAACAAACACAAAAAAAATATCTAACTACCAAAAAATACTAGATACGAAAAATATTTTACAAAACATATGACTATATGACATATGATATCTGTAAAAAGTGTTTTCAGCCGAATGGACTTCAGTACTTATACAATTTTTTTCGAATGGAGAACGGAATTTTTCATTCGAAAGATTTTTTCACCCAACTTCAGCATTTAACCATATAGGTTTGAATTCAAAAAATGTTTCACCGTCTCATAAAAGTCTAATAAAAAAAAAATTATCAAACGAATTACATAATTTCAAGTTTCTGTTGGGGTAAACCCTACTTATTTAGAAATCTGGAAATAACAGTTAAATATGTTAGTAGTTTTGAAATTTCTAAATCTTCAGAAATATGAACGAAATTCTAAAGAAATTATAATTAACTGCAATATACTTATTTCGATTAGTAAAGTATAAATAAATATATACTTATAAAATTTCTATTTTAAATGGCATCTGCTTGTAAAATTAATCAAATTTCAGCTGATGAAAAATGTAAAAAAAAAACCTTTATTTTTTTTATTTCTGTTTAATAGTTAAGTAGTTACTTAGTTACATATGTACTTTACTTATAAGTACTATTATTCTTTTTATATTTTTTATTTGTTAGTTATTGTTTTTTTAAATCAAAAAATGTAATTTCTGATTTTTTATTATATTTTATTTTTTAAACACATTTTGAAAACTATTTTATTGTAGATAAAGGAGTTAAACTATTTATAAAAATTCTTGTTTAATATATGTAATAGTTATTCATGATTTGTGTGGAAAAATGTTATATTATTTAAGTACTTACTTAGTTGTAAACATCAGCTGTTATATGTTGAATAATTAATAACAATATTCTTACAATCAAGATTAAATTAGACCCTTATTTTTTTTTTTTTTGGTAACCCCCTACGAACTTCAATTAAAACCAATAAAATATCAAACCAAAAATTGTTAATTAAAAAATAATTTTCCTTAATTTAAAAAAAGGAAATAAATTTCTTATCTAGATGTTTACATGTATCGTATGTCTATCTTAATTAAGTAAATATGGGGCAATAATAAAAAAAACATTGGACCATGTCATAAATTTACATTTCAAAATACAAATGTTAAATAAAATATTTGACTAATTTTTTTTTGTATTTTATACATTTATGTACTTGTGTAATATTTGAAAATACTTAAATTTAAAAAAATTAAAATAAGTAATACTAAATAAAAAATAATAGTTCTTTGTTTAATTAATGGATATTTTTCAATACATTTATTTAAGATTTTCATTTAAATAAGTAAGTAATAAAAATATGATAATTGTAAATATAACATAAGTTTAAATTTTTTTTTCTAATAGTTAAGTACTAACTTAAATAGGTTTAAAAAAGGTAAGCTGTAAGATAAAATATAGAAGAACAAGTACAAGGCTATGCTATATATTCCAATTTTTATCCTTACAAAATTTTACTTTTACTTAAGTTTTCTTAACTACTTAATAGTAAAATAGTAGTAAAATTATGAAAATTTTAGTAGTAAAATTATGATGAACTCTTCTAGATTATTTTAATTAAACATTTTGTTTGATTTTTTTTAATTAAGTCGAAATTTAAGTCTAAGATGCTGAAAAACAGATTTAGATTTACATTGTAATAAGTAGTTAACTTATGAAGCTGAAGACTATACCAGATAAAATTAAACGATTTTCAAATAAGTAATTTATAATAAAAGTACTTAATTTTTTTTCTTTAAAGTACTTAATGATTAAATTTTTAACTTTAATTTTTAGTTTATTAGTTTCACTCTGCTCGTCCGTAAGATAGAATAATAAATGTCATATGATGAATTGGATATGGCTCTTAAAAAAAATAATGTTCTTATGTTGCACCTTGCATTAAGAGGCTGCAATCGCTCAAAGATTAAAAAAGCTCTATTTTTAAATGGGTACGTATATCAGTTTCTGCTTAACTTTTTTTAAATACAACAACATAAAACGGTAGGACTTTTTTTTTTTATAAATCAATATCTACTTAAATTATACAAATATAATTACACATAACTAAATAAATAATATAATAATATAATTTATTTCAGAATTAGCATAAGCTATTAGAGATCAAAAATTGAAATTTTTGCTATTTTTAAATATCTGTAAATTAGGCACCTGTACGAATTTTACCAAAATAAAAATGGAAAATTAAAGCTCCATGATAATAGTTTTAATATGTATTAACAGCTATACAAGATTATGTAGCCTTGTAGCCTTAAACTCTAAGAAAGTGCCTTCTGATTTTTAAAATATTTTTGTTTTAAGTATAACTTATAAGTAGGTACATAAGTAAGTATATAAAATTCGTGTAAAATTTTGCTTTTTCTTTCCCATAGGAAGCAAGAAGCATAGGGCATAAACTAAGTCATTTATTATTTATATAGTCAAATATAAATTCAATTTTGGGAATCATTAATTTCACTAACCCGTTGATTACTCGGCTGTAATATTCAAGACTAAATATGACAAATATGTATTTTATTTGTACACCATCTAGTTACATATTATCTTATATAACAATTATTTTATTATTATTTTATATTACAATATGATATTACTTAATTAAAAGATATAACTATACATACTTATGTACATACCTAAGTATATAAGTACTTATTTTTAATTTAATTATATTATCTTACTTAATTAAGTATATATATATATTATAAGAAAAAATCTATATAATCC
Organism: Poecilobothrus nobilitatus; assembly: GCA_947095535.1. Lineage (NCBI taxonomy): Eukaryota > Metazoa > Arthropoda > Insecta > Diptera > Dolichopodidae > Poecilobothrus > Poecilobothrus nobilitatus. The sequence continues at coordinate 30,260,202 of OX352774.1, forward strand.
AGCCGAGTTTGATTCCGTGATCTTTCGAATGAAAAGCCAATGTCTTAACCACTCCATTATTGGCTGGACAAAATCTAAACTATTTTTATTGGAGAATAAACGCCTTTAAAAACTTTTGATTTATGTATACGTATATTCTGCTTTGTTTGATTATTAAATAATAGATTCGAAATCATTTAATAAAACATTCGTTACTTTAAATTATCAAATTAGTAATTTAAAATCTTTAATTTAAGTACCTAACTATAATACATTTTAACTTTATATTTAAAAACGATGTTAAAATTATTTTAGTCTTTTTTTTATTAAAAATCAGTCTTGTATTTAAAAACAAAAATTTATTTTTAACAAAATCCTTTTTCTTTTAATAACTATATGTATATGTAAGTACTTAAGTAAGTAAATAATTATTAAATACTTATTTATTTAATTTATATTCTTGTTTATTTTTAATTACAACCACATGTCACAATCCCATTTTTTTTTTTTTTTTGCATCATCACCAAATAATTATAAATTATTACTTTAAGTATAGCTATGCATTCTATGGTAAGTATATTGATAAAAAATAGGTATGTATATATATTGTATATATATATGAAAATATAAATCCTTTAATAAATTTTCTTTAATGATTTTTTGCCTTCTTTGTATTTTTTTTAAGTGGTAAATTTATCCTTAGAAAATATCATTTACTTACTTACTTCTAATATACGAATATTTGTATTAGTAACCATAACATTAATTCAAATAATTCAATTAAAAATAAGACTGTAACATCTAAAGAAACTGAAGAAAAAGGAGAAACTTCTAAAGAAAAGCTAACTTAAAAAAAAAAAAAAAACATTAGAACAAAAAAAAAACGAATTTTTTTCTTATATTTTATAATATACAGAAAATTACCTCATGTTGCACGTATACATTTTGTATTTGTATATGTATACATATTTACACAAATTATTATTTAGATAAAGATCACATCATCAACATCATTATTATTACAAATAATCATAATCATCATCAATACTTAAATAAATAAATAAATAAGTAAATAAAAAGTAAAACGCAATGCAACAAATAAAAAGGAAGGAAAAAAATTTCAAGGCGACATTCTTTTTTTTTTTTTATTTCGAATATCCTTTTTTTTTTTTCATTTTTTAAATTTTATCACGAAACGCAAAGAAAATAATAAAATTTTAGATGTATATACTTACTTAAGTATGGATAGATATGTATACGTATATATGATATTCTCATATTTGTATATAGATATATATATATATATATTAATCGATTAGTAAACATTACATTATAAATACATTAGAAAAAAAATTTTTTTTTCATTGTTTATTCCTTGTTTTTTTTCTTCAATAACTTTTTCCTGTTCCCCGTTTTTTTTTTTTAGTTGAATGTCACACTACCACTATTACATATTTATTATACAAATTGCATTAATATTATACCAACATACTAACTAATACATATTAATAATCGAAAAAAAATGTATTTTAAATTATTATACAAAAGGCAAAATAACTAAAGTAGAATTTTTAAAAGAACCCCTCTTTAAACGAAAAATGTTACCAAATATTTTTTACCATTTAATTTCTGAGCGGCAGCTTCTTATCGAAAAAAAAACAGAAAACAAGTAACACAAAACATAAAAACAAAATGTAAGACAAAAAAAACAAATAGTAACAATAGTAACAACAAATTATATTATGTCTGGCAAGCCTGCCCGACTGGCTGGCTGACTTTCTTTTTAAACATGCATGCATTAAACATCATTGCCGCCGTGTTTAATTTTTTTTTTCTTTTATTTTTCCACCACTACAATTTTACGTTAATTTTTCTGTTACTTTTCTGTTTTTACCCTCGTTTTTTTTTTCATAATAAAACAATTGGTTAACGAACCAACTGGGGTAGTTTTTCTCGTTAAAGGATACTTTTATTTATTGTTTTTGTATTTGGTATTGTATTTTTTTTTTGTCATAATTCCCAAAAATGTATTCTCTATCTCGTTCTATTTTTTTTATTTTCTTTTATTTTAAATTTTAGTAATAAATTTTGATGTTGTTGTACATTGTACGTAAGTATACGAACGATACATGAATTCAATTTTGTAGTTAAGACGACGAGACAGATGCAATATTTTTCATTCTTTCTTTAGGAACATTCATTTTTTTTTTGAATGGATTGGTTTTTTGGCTGGCTGGTCGTCATCAGAAATTACAGAATTTTTTTTATTGTTGTTATTGTTACTGTTATGTTTAAAAGAATGTTTGTATGTCTGTTGAATTATAAAAACAAATTTTTTTTTTCTTTTGCCTTCAAAATGTTGTTTTTTTTTTTTTTTTTTTTTTTTTTTAAATTTTGTTTCGGAACAAAAACAGCATAACTAATACACAATAAATAAATGAAAACAGAGTGTATAGTTATTGCTATACTTACTGTATGTGATAATAAAAAATAAGTAATAAATTTTGAAAAGATATAAAATTTATTATATAAAATTAAGATATAAATTTTTCTTATACTTATGAACAAAAATAAAAAAAAAAATATAATTAAAGTAAGTAATACCTAGTTATAATTAAAATTTTGTTGTTGTTACTTACTTATGGCGGTTTTTTTTTTCATCTTTAGTATCTGCTCAAGATTCAGTTATCCAAAAAAATCTCTTAGTTCAAAAACATTTGCCTGTTAAGATCTTACTTAACACATTACTATCCACCATGTTAAAGAATTTCATTGAACAATTTGAAATTAATAAAACTCATAAATTTCATATTGTGCCTTAATTAAATATTAGGGGTCTTCACGTAAAAGTGCATCGAAGAAAATATTTCCTATTTTACGTGAACGACTCGATACAAAATTTAAATTGCAAACTAAAATATTACAGATGACAGATATGTTGATTAGTTTAGAGAAACGTTTATTGGTATCTTTCAAGAAATGTTGATTGGTATTTTCCAAAAAATGTTAGTTGGTATCGGTATAAAATTATCGGTATCGGTTGTAAATTATATTATTTGAATAAATATCTATTTTTCACTTAGAAAAAGTAAAATATAAAATTTGAGTTTTGATTTTGGAAAATTAGTAATTTTTAAATAAAAAAAATACCAAAAAAAAATTTTAAAGCATAAGTAAACTGCAAAAAAATTCTTAAAACAAAATGTCAAATTAACTTCAAAAAAATATCCTCGATTAACGTCAAAAAAATTTCCTCGAGCAAATAAAATATGCAATAGAGTTAAGGTAGAGGATATTTTAGTCGTGGATCGGCAAATTTTTTATACATAAAACAACAACAATTGCTGTCAAAAATATTCTCCGATCCTCCAATGTAAGACTAGTTTGCATTTGCATTTATATGAAGACTTCTATTGTTTTAAGAACTAGTTGATAACCTGTCATAAATTATAGAAGTAAAGTAAGTATAAATACATACTTATAAGTACTTATAGTACTTCACTTTTCTTTCATTAAATTTTTTATTCCAAATTTAAGAAAAATATATTTAAGTATATGTACTTAAGTTAGTAATTTACTTTTTAATCTCCTTTATTTACAATCAAAATATTTTTTGAATTTTCATTAAATTTAAATAGGAGAACTTTTGTATACATCATGAGACCTAGTACTGCTTCAAATAAGCAGTAATTAATTGAATGCGAACTAATTGAGATCAATTTTAATCATAATAAAAGTATATTCGCAAAACATTCATACTTCCCTTACTTAAGTAATCATTATCAATAATAAGTACATACTTCCATTTTCCTAGCATATCTTTCCTTTTGTACCATATCATGAGACCTATAGTACTGCCTGTAATATAATGCAGTCAAAGATATTTTCTAAAAATCTTAAAACTTGAGTATATGTATATACAAAACTGTGATAAGACCTATAGTAACATATGGATGCGAAACTTCGTAAATGACGCAACAAGCTTAATTAATGAAAAGAATATAGTGAAATTTATGGATGGAAAATGGATATAGAGATGGACAGATTATTTAAAATTAATGACAGAAAGCCGTGTACAAAAACGAACTTTCAACCACAATTCGTTACTAAGTATAGAGGAAGAAGAATGCCATGCATGAGGTGGATAGACAGTGTACGAGATGACTGAAGTGTAAAATTATGTGTACAAAACTGGCAAAATGTAGCTCAAAATAGAGATGAATGAAGACGAGTCGTGGAGAAGGCTAAATCCCTTAATGAGATGTAGCCCCAAAAAAAGATGATTGATTTTATCACGAATTTCACAAATAAGTAAGAAATATGTGAAATATATATATACGTATATGCATATAGAATCTGACTTAATAACTTTAAGGATCTTTTCACACTACTTATTTTTTCATTCTATGTATTTATATATTTAACAAAGCATGTACTAATTTACTTACTTATACATACTTTTTTATTTATTTAAATCTGAAATTTTTCCTATAAATTTAACTAAGTTTGGACCAAAAAATTTTACGGAAGTATGCGCCGCAAATGTTCTCTTTTTTTTTGTTGTTTTATATTTACATTATTTTAGTGCTTAACAACATTTTTGATTTTTGTTGTTTATTTTGGTTTTTTATTTAAGTATTTAAAAAAATTTGTTTTATAAAAATTACTTTTTTTCAAAAATAAAACTGACTCTGTAATAAACAGCTAAAGTTAATTTATCTTTTCACCGTAATGGAAAAAGGTAGCTATAGTGTTTTCTGATTATTAAAAACGATCATCACGAAAAAACATGAAGAAACATGAAGAAATTAAGCCTTAAAGTGTTACTTATATTAACTAAGTACTTAGTTATGTTTTTATAAAGATGGTAACCCTTTTTTGCGAAATAACAATAAAATTTCGCATCGTTTCTGATTAAAACAAAAATAAATAAAAACAAGATAAAAATGAAGAAAAACCGAATATAAGTACTTAAGTATATATAAAAAAAAAATATATAATTTTTAGTCCTATTTATAGCTAATATTTTTTTTTTTGATTTTATTTTGAAAATTTTTTTCTTTGTTTTCATCAATGCGGTGGTATAAAAATAATAACATAACCATTTTTTTCCCTTTTTTTTGTCTTTTTTTGAATATTTTGTCTCCAATCCAACACATGTGTATGGATTATTTACAATAAAATATATATCTATGATGCTCCTTTTATTGCATATATTTTTCGTTTCTTTATTCTTTAATTTTATTTATTCACTCAACAAACCAACAAAACCCAACAACCAAAACCATCCCACTTCTATAATAATATTTGTAAAATAACTGAATATTTATGAAAATTTATATGATTTTTCTCCGGATTTTCTCTGAGGTTTTGGTTTTTTTTTTCTTCCTTTTTTTTTTTGCATGAAACTAAAAAAATAAAACAACAAAAAATCAAAATTAAAAAGAAAAAAATGATAACGATTATTTTAAAACCATGTGGTGATTGCGAATTACCAGATAAACCAAAGGAAAGTTTATTTTAAAAAAAAAAAAATTTCCAAACAAAAATATTTACATTTTTAAATTTTTAGTTAGTTTTAGAAGGTGCAAAAAAGGGACTATGATTCTTAGCCATGGTGTGAGGTTTAAATATATACATGTAACCCCCAAATCCAAACTAAAGAAAAAAAAATTATTAGAAATTAAAGTATTGGTTATAAGGAAATATGAGGTGGGGTCATGGTGTTTTATTTTTAGGTAGTAAAAAAATAAAAAAAAATGGTAAATTAAAGTTAAATTGTGAAAACATTTTAGGTAATTTCATTTTTTTTTTTAAACATTCTAGGTGTAGACTTCGTGAAATCGTTTGATGTTACAAGATTTAGGAAGTATATAAGTGAAATTAGAAAAAGTTATCGTTTAAGTCAAGCAAGGACTAAAAAAAAAGAACTCTTTTATACTTAGTGTATGAAACAGAAAAGGAATAAAAGATTTTCATTAAAACTAATCAGAGCTTTCCAAACTTCAAAGAAATTTGAATTAAGTTTTCCTTTTATCACCGTAACTGCTACTTAAGCTTTATGTAAAACGCTTTAAAACGAAAAATTGCGTTTAAACTTTAAGGAGATTCATTTTATATAATATACATAAATAAATATGTAAGTAAGTACTCAATGTTATTACGATATTTAAAAAAAAAATTAAATTAATGCTTGTATTAAAACAAATCAAATTATTGATTTTTATTTTATAAGTAGCGGATTTTTTTTTTTTTTAGATACGTATTCAACAATTCAGCCTCCCATTTTTACCATACTTATACTCTTATATGAAAACAGAATGGTGTTATATTTTAGGTAATTTATGTATGTAAATACAGTTAAAAAAAAAAAAAACAAAAAAAATATTTTAGTTAATACCGAGAGAAAGTACAGATTTAGAAGTCATCAGGATTATTTAATATAAAAAATAAACAATGAATAATGGTGTCCTGGGAGTGCGAATAATAAGGATATAAAAACAATAACTAACATAAAAAAAACAAAAAAAAAAACAAGAAATGAAAAATTTATAAACCTTCCAAATACATATATATTTTTTAAGGCGATTAAAGGTTAAAAAGGGAAAATACTTATATATAAATAATGTCGAAATCAGTACACTATTTTTCCTTATGTGCATATCTTGTCATTTACTTTCTATAAAGTAAAAATAAATATGGAAATATTTAAAACAATTTAAAAAAATATATAAGATTTTACATATATATATATGTATATGTAAGTAAAAATTGAATAATTCTAGTTTAATGGACTTTTCTTAATTTTTTTTTTTTTGTTTTTAAAAATGAATGCAGAATTAAAACAAAATTTGGATTTTAATACTTAGAAAAAAAAAAATACGTTTAGAATTTTTTTTTTTTTTACTTTAATCTTAAGCTGATTTATTTATATAAGTATTTACTTCTTTATGCATCCCTAACTATATACTTAATATGCACTTGTATAAATATATATATAACTAAGTAACTACGCGTATGTACTTAGTTATATGATTTCGACATATTCTAAATTTTATACATCTTTAACTTCAATTATTTCATTTCTTTAATAATATGTGACAAATAGAAGTTTGATTTGAATTTCGATTATCTCATTTAGCTATAGGTAACTAAGTACTTAAGTAAAAGTACTTAAGTAACTTTTCACAAAAACCAGTTTACCAAGTACTTATAAGAGAAAAAGAAGAAAACATCATGCTTAAAATTTAAGTACTTAATATTTAAATAAGTACATGTCAGAACAAATATATATATAACCCAAAAGTGACAGAATAAAACAAATAATGAGTAAGTATCTGTATTTTCTTCTAATTATTATTACCTTAGTATAAGTATACTCGTACATATATAATATAAGTACCTATACCAAAAATATTTTTTTTGCAAGTTAAATTGTAATTGTATGTAATAATTAAATACTTATAAAGTACGTACGTTTATTATTATTAGTCATATATAAGATATACTTAGGTCTTTCTTATTCACTTCCGGGTGACATTTAATTCCTATAATATTCAAATAAATTTGTTATAGTTGTTTACTTATTTCATACTTTTCATATCGTGTTATCAAACTTAAAGGATTATACTTAAATAATAAATACAAATAAGTATAATAATAATGAGGTAATCAAACAAAAATTTTAAATATTTTATTAATAGATAATAAATTGTCTACCAAACTTAAATTAAGTACTTTTAATTTTAATAAATAAAAATTTATCTACATTAAAGAGATACTTAACTATAGCGGCAAAGAAAATAATTACGATAAGAAAAAGAATTGTTTACTATTATTATTATTATTATTAAGTACATAAGTATGTACTTATTTATAAGAATGATATATATTATGATATCATTATTAAAAATATTAATTAAATAATATAAATTAACACAGAAGTAAGTAAAATACGCCTTAACTAAGTATAATGAATTTTCTATAATAAATATTTAAAAATTTAATGTGAATATCTGACAATGCATTTTTTTTTTTTATATTATATCGTCCAGATATATGTAAATATATCTGCCGATATTTTTAGAGCCCTTTTACCTTTAGCATGTGGGCCATCTCGGTACAAGTATTAAATTATAATTATATTTAATATTTTGTTTATAAAGTTAAAATACAGTAAAAACTCCATATAGCGAACCTTCTATTTAGCGAACATTTCCATTTAACGAACAGTTTATACTACATTAGCATTACTACAACTTTTTAGAACAAAAAAATCTCTAGGTATATAACAAACTTCTATTTAACGAACATTTCTTAATAACGAACCAATTAAGTTTTCCATTGCTTAAAAATTATTACTCCATTTTACGAACTATTCACAAAAATTTTTTAAATATTTTAATAATCTTAAGTATTCATACATAAGTATTCATAAAATCTTTGAAAACTTGTTAGCAACATTTTAAAAAAAAAATTGACAATTATGTACATATGTACATATTAGGTGTGTTTATTAGTCTGTCCTAGAACGATCTAGAACAACATAGAACAGGTTTTTGCGTTCATTAGTTTCAGAACTGTGTTTTTTTTTTGTCTGAAAGTGTTCTGATTTGTGTTGATTAAGTTGTCTGAAAGTGTTCTAGATTGTACTTTTCTGTTCTGAATTTTTTTAAGAACTATTTTGGACAAGATTTTTTTGTTGTTGTTTTTTTTTTAAATTTTGACAAATGCATGAATATGAATGTTTATTAATAATTTCTTTTAGTGAAAAATGGTGGAAAAATGGTGAAAAAAGTGAATTTGTGAAAATTTAAAAGATATTTAAAAATTAAAGATTAGACATTAAAGATATTAAACAATAATAATAAAAATTTTTTGACAACTGAAAAAGTAGAACAAAAAAGTACAAAAAAGCGTTCATTAGTTCTTCTGTTCTAAATTATCCGAAAGTTTTTGACATTTAATTGTTTGCTGTTCTGTCCTGTTCTTTTCTGTTCTGAAAACTAATAAACAAACCTATTATGTCAAATTAATTTTTATGATAACTAAATGTCAAATATTAATTCAAATTTAAAATTGGTTTCGGTAAAAATATTTATGTAAAAAGGTGCAATGTAAGATTATTTTTCATTCATTTTTAAACTTTTTAAGTATCTTGATAAAAAAAATTTGTTATAGAATGGAGAAAGAACATAAGATATTAACTTTTTTTTGGTGCTTTTTTTAGCGAACTTCTCGATATTACGAACAAAAATATGTGAATTTAGGCGGTTCGTTATATCGAGTTTTTACTGTAATACAATTATTTTATTTACTTTACTTTTTACAAATTAAGTAATTTTAATCTCTTTTGATTTATAATATCCAATTAGTTATAAAAATTTTTTTAAATGTTATAAGGAAGTATAAGTAATATTCTTGTTTTATAAAAACAAAAAAAATTAACTTAATATTTAACCTATTGTAACACCTTAAGTATTGTGTAATGTAAGTATGAAATAAAAAAAAAAACTTGGTAAGTAACTATTAAAAGTTGTTATAGTTTTTAAAAATCCATTGAAATTATACATAGTTATATGACATCTAATATTATATTAGAAAATATATAGAAATACATATTTAGTATTAACATTGCAAAGTGTTCTTGCTTTAAAAACCAGAATCAACTTTTAAAACAATCAGAATATACCTAAGTAAGTACTTACTCTTATGATCCTTCTGATTTTATTAAAGTATTCTCAGTACTTATTGCGAATAACTATTTACATTATTAAATTATACTAAACAAACACCTAAGTTATTATTAAACCTATTTGTATAGAAGGTGGTTCAGAGTTTCAACACATTTTTAGAAGTGGTTCCTTGGTCAATTACATGAAAAAAATCTCTTGTTTGTACGATTTTCGAAATAACAACAAATTAAAAAACGAAAAGTGAATGTTAAAAAAATACAGCGAAACAACTTTTGTTCCATATTTTTAAATAGTTACTTACTTAATTAAGAAGTAAAGTACCTATACTTACTTAATTCAAATAATAATTTATGTAATTTTCAAATTTTTGTAACAAAAGCAACATTATATGTCCATTATTTTTATTAAGTTTTCATTCATTCCTAAAATATACATCAAATACTTAATTTACAGAAAACATAAGTTTTTATGGTAAACGTTTATATTATCGTCCTATTTTTTTTTAGTCATGGTACAAAATCGACTAAGTAATTCGAAATATTTTTAATGAAAAACTGTATAAAAGTATATATTTTATGAAAGGTTAGACTCTCTGCCTTCTAACTGCGTTTTTATTTTCGTAATTAAAATTAAAATAAAATAAAATAAATTAATGGAGGCTGTTTAATGACAGAACTGGGTATCAAAACAATATATTTATTGAAGGAGGTCTAATAGAAAGAGTTAATATAATTAAATATTTAGGAGTACAAATAGATGAGAAATTGGATTTCAATCAACATGCCGATTATATAAGCTCAATAATATCAAAGAAAGTTGGGTATTTAGCTAAGAGACGAAATCAATTAACACAAGACTGTGCTGTTATGATTTATAATTTCATCATTCTGCCACACTTAGACTTCTGTTCATCTATTTTATTCTTATGTAACGAAGGAAAAAAAGAACTTCAAATACTCCAAAATAAGGCGATGCGAATTATTATTAAGTGCAACAGAAGAACGAATATAAATTTTATGTTAGAATCTTTGAAATGAATGTCAATCCGTCAAAGAATAAATTTTAATATCTTAATTTTCATATACAAATAAAAAAATGGTATCCTGCCCGAGTATTTGATGAAATGTGTAAGATACGTGAACGAGTGCAATTTAAGATCTGCAACGACTGGAATTTTCAGGTTGTCGCTTTTCACGAGAAAGAGTACCAGAAATAATGTTTTTTACAAGAGATTAGATTTATATAACAAATTACAAAATACACTTAGATTAATTGATAGACTGAATATTTTTAAATTAGCTTTGATAAGATTTCTTATGCACAATGAACTTATAAGGATAAATAATATAATGAATTACAAATTAATGTAAATATTTTATAAAATATTATTTATTTTGTTCTTTTATTATTGATATTGAATTTTCTTAATGTTAAATTTTGATTTTGAAATTAGTTAAATATTTATTAATTTTGTTTTATTATTTTTATTTTTTACTTTAATTTTAATTTTTTGTTCTTTTTTGATACATTTACATCTTGAAGTAAAAATGAATTGTATTTAATAGTTAATAAACTAATAAATAAATTTAAAAAAAAAAAAAATTTGAAGAATTTTGGTAGCTTGTACATCAAAAAATTTCATTTTCCTATTATCGTCCTATTGATGTACCTAATTTCGTCCTATCTTTAAATAGGAATGAAACCACTTTTTCAATGACGTAAAATAAGTAAAAAAAAAAACGATTCATTTTAATATTTTCAAAATTTTAATAAACTGAACATTAAATAGTTAACTATGTAAATAAGAATAAATATCTATTTAAACAAAATTAATTAAATTAAAGTTGCAACAAGTCATAAAAAATTTGACAATTTTTTCTTCTTCGAGATTGCTTAAAACGGTTTGTTGTCCGTTAGCAATATGTCGAATTTCACCATTATATTTTCTATTATTTAATATAGAGTAGTTGTGAAAAAAGTATAGGACGATAAATGGTTTTTACATTATATAATAAAAAAAGTTTCAAATGCTGATAAGTACTTTAAGGAGTAAAAAAATAATTTTAAAAAAAGCTATCATGAAACATAATTCCGTCCTATAGGTACATTGTTTTAAAAAATGTTTCTAATTCCAACCGAATTTATTTTTATTATAATAACTACATTTTGCAAACCAATTAAAAATTAATAAAAGAAATTTAAAATTTAAACGTATACTTATTTATTGTTTGTAATTAAAATATTACCTTACCAACTTAAATTTATGACTGAAACACTAAAATTTTTTTTTTTAATCAAGAAATTTTGTAGAGAATTTTTGCAACAACAGCACTACTCACCCCATTAATTTTTTTTAAAATGAATTTAAAAAAAACCATCAAAAAGAAAACTTGACGCAAAATTTAAAAAAAATACAATAGAAACATTACCAAATCTTTTACATGGCTTACTTTAATTTTATTTAAATATTTAACGAAGTTTTAACTAAAAATTTGTCTTAGGAGTAGAATATTTTTTTTAATCCATTTCTCTGCCACATAAATGTGGACAGGAAATTACACAGCCTTTCCTGTTCTGGCGTGGCTGTAAATATCGTAATGGGAAATAACTCTTACGACATGTGTTAGATTCGAACCCACACTCCCTCAGTATTTACAGCGTATTTTATAAGGGCGCCTAATGGCACCGAGGCCCCCTTAGGACGATAATACAGCCATAGGACGAAATTATAGCCGATTACCTTAATTATAAAATTTAAATAAATGTGTACATAACTACTTATATTAGTTCCATTTGGTTAAAAAGATAAAATTTCAATTAAAAAGACCGAATCTAGATTTACTCTTAAGTCTAGATCAGTTTTAACATCAACTATTGACACAAAAAAAAAAACAAACACTTTCTTCTTTGCTCAAAACTTTTAGATCAAATTTATATTTTTCTTAGATGTAGGTAAGGTAGGTATAAGTACACAATGAAAAATGTCTAACTTTATTTAATATAAACCAAATTGAATAATACAACCAAAAAAAAAAAACTTAAAACTCCTTTTCACGTCTTGGAAAAAAATAATCCCAAATAAACATTAGATACCTAAATACCACCTAGGTAAATATTTTTTTTTTGGACTTTCCAATAAATTTTCTGTAAAATAACTTAGTAATCCAAATAAATTATACTATGTAGTAACTTAATAAAAATTTTCATCTTCTTAATAAATTTTTTTCAATTTTCTTTATACATAATTAGATGTTCAATGAAAAATCTTAACTGAAATTAAAATAATTTAAAATTTTTTATTACTATTGAATTAAAATCAAAATTAAACATTATTTTCACATCATTAAAATTTTTATTAAAAAAAAAAAAAAAACAGAAAAAACTATGAGTTGGCAACCTTGATTACAATTTCTTGCTGTTATTATTTTGATAGTTAAATTTTCTTCTTTTCTTTTTTTTATTTTCGTTTTAATAAACAAAAAACACAAATTATTAAATGAATAGGTATGATTTTTTTTTTAAATTAATTTTCCATATTCCTCAAATTATCTTGGAAATAACATAAAATCTAAAATTTTTAAATCATTATTACTGTAAATTTTTTTTTTTTTTTCAAACAAAAAAAAATAGTCATGATTTCACTTTTTATTCTTTTATTTTTGTTTGGGAGTTTTCTCATCTCATCTTGAATTTTCAAGGTAACATTTTAATTTGATAAGTATATATTTATTTATGTAGTTATATGTATCTGTATATACTAATTATACATTACTTATTAATAAAATTATATTTTCTCAAACGAAGTACATACTTAATATATTCAATTTAATGCTTTGGCACAAGAAACAGCTGCCAGTGTCCAATCTAACAAAAAAAAAAACAAAAAATAATAAAGCAAAGATAAAAATAATAAAACAACTCACAGACACAACATACCTAAAAAAAATATTAATTAAAAACTGTATATTGATGTTTGGTAGGTATATTTTGGTAACCAGGAATTAGATTGGGAATACAAAAATACATACAATATAAAATATATGTATGTTTACTAAAATAAAATATTATTTACCTTTTTCCAATATTATTATTGTTTTTAATATCCATATTTTTTGTAAAGTATCCAAATTTATGAAATTACATTTAATTTAAATCTGAAAACTCTTCAATAGAATTTTTTATGATTAAAATGAGAAATAAGTATTTTTGTAGTATGGTTATGGTTAAATGTATCCACTATGTATGAGGTAAAAATTGTAATCCAAAATTGTATATTTATATGTTTTATTATTTATTTATGTATATTTTTGCAAATATACATACATATATGTATGTATATACAATATATATATATTTTTTTATATTAATTCTATTAATTAAAATAAAATACTACCGAAATATTCTGTTTTAAAATAAAAAAAAAAAAAAACACTATCTATTCTAACTTTTTATCTTAACAAAATAATTTTTTTTTTTTCACCAATTCAAGCAAAAATTTACACCAACGAACAACTAACCAACTACCACCATCATCAACTTCTTTATTTTTTTATTATTACTTTTTTTTTGCTTTTTCTTTCCTTTTTTGAAATTTTTTTTTTTTTACTTTGTGAAAAACTACTTTCTTTATTTATTTGATTTTTATTGAATTTTTCATTATTTATTAAAAAAAAATAATCACTTTAAATGAAAATTTTTTAAAAAAAATTTAAAATATAACATTTTTGATAATAATAAATTTTTAATATTTTATTTTTTTTTCTACAATTCACATTTAAAAAAATACACAAGAAATTATAAAAAAAAAAAACCTCTTCTTTCTTTTTAAAATATTTTTTTTTTTGTTATTTTATTTCTTTCTTTTTTACCAATTTGATTTTGAACACAATAAAAAAAAAAATTTTGCGGACTTCAAAAAACACAACGAACCGAACCGAAGTCAAAAGCAAATATGGTCGTTTCGTTTTGTCTCTTCTTCTGCTACTTTGATGTTTGTATATTTTTTTTTTCGTTCAATTCTGAAATCTGAATTTACAAATTTGTTTTGTTATATTTTTTTTTTTGTCCTGATGGTTGTTTTGTTGGTTGTTGTTGTTGTTGTGTTGTATTGTTGGTATAAAACAGTACATTTTTGATTAACGTTAAAACATTTGTATTGATGCGGCAAATTTGATAGATAACTTTCATTGAAATAACAAAAGTTGATAGTGTAAACTGTTCTTATAAGTCTTACCGTTGTATAATTAATATAATAAATGACATTTAAAGATAGCATTGACGCAATTTCATTAAACAAAATGTATGTGGTTATGTTACTTTCAGTCATTTGAAAAATATTTTTTATTATAAAAAAATTTTTTTTATATCTCAACTTCCAATTAAGTTTGAAAATCGAAATATGGAATATCAACTAAATTTGAAAAAGTAGATATTGATCTTGATAAGTAGTATTGATCTTAATACCCTATTCAAACTACGCGAAAGTAATATGTTATCTGCGTTAACTTGTATTTAGTTGTTAAAATTTTCCAAGTAACTAAAATTTTGTATGAAAAAAAGTTGTCAAAAGTATTGTGAAAATAAGTTTAAAGCTTTTAATGATTATTTTAAGATAACTCTTAAAATTTTTTAACATTTCCTACTATAAAACGTATTTAGTTAATGTTCGTTAATGAGAAGTTCTAAAAAAAGGTAGAAATTATCCCACAATTTTTTGACAGAATACTAAATTTTTTGATTTAGTTAATTAGTAGCTTATTTAGTAATTTTAAAGTTTTTTTGTTTTTAATAATTCAAGCAGAAAAAATAAGTGTCAGTTCACATGGAATGCATGCATCCGGATGCAAATTGGAAACATTTGATTGGTTGAAAATATATATCGTATTCATGACATGCTCTCCCTTTCGCTCATTTTAGATGCAAAATAATTTATACATCCTCTCCATAAGCAGCATACAAGATGCAAATTATGTTGTTTTAACGTCAAATACAGACGTAAAAGCATACGTCAAAAATTTTAAACGTTAAATATTTTGAAATATTTTGCAGATGGATATAATAAAAAGGAAAAAAATTGCAATTTTTTATGTGTATTAATAAATTATATTTAGTTTATTTTAATTTTTTTGGGGCCTCACCGAGGGAGTGTGGGTTCGAATCCCACCCACGTCGTAAGAGTTATTCTCCTTTACGACATTTATAGCCACGTCTGAACAGGAAAGGCTGTGTAATTTTCTGTCAACATTTATGTGGCATTGCATTAGAAAAAAATTTTTTTTTTCTTACATAAAATAACAATTTTCTCTTTTTTATCATTTTGTATTTTGTAAATAAAAATTTTTTGATATTAGCCTTGGTACTTTCAAAATAAAAATGTCGCCGTTTTGCTTTTCGTGAACGAGTGAATGCATAATGGATGCAAAATATTTGTTAATATTAGCGAAGAGTACACGAAATGTAACTGCAATAACTTTTGCATCTGGAATCTGGATGCATGCATCCCATGTGAAGTTACCCTAAAGGTTTCAAAAAAAGAAATCTTGCATTTAAAATAAAACATCTTCTCTTCTGTTTTGATTTTTGCCTTCAAATCGTAGAGTGGCGCACTATTTTTATTTTACAAACGAATAGAAAAATTTCTATATATTTTTTTAAATGTTCTCTATACTGCTTTGTCATTTGATTTTGATAAATATGTACATATTTAAACAGCAAAACGTCGTCTGCCAAGCAATATTTAACTATCTTTAAATTTTTATATTTCTAAGTTTTAAAAGAAAATGAATATTGTATGTACTACGCAACAAAAAAGATCAATTTTAATGGAACAAAATGAAAATACTTTTCTAACAATGACTAGTGATTGACATTTGGCATTTTTGTAATTTTGTTTTTCTTATTATGTTGCCTAATGTTCATAGCAAAAATTGTGATTTGTTAACCATCGAGAATTTAGGTGCAGAAGTTACATTTAAAAGGCCGAATTGTATAGAAACGAACTCATTTTTTTTAGGTCAACACTTTTTAGAAAGCAATCTTCAGTCTTACTTCCGAGCTTCCCTAAAAGCTGCAGAATCCGTAAGATTTCTTTGAGATTTGAGAAATGAATTAATCATTAGATTCAAATTCAAGAAACCAGGTCTTAAGTTTAATTGAAGGGTATGCACATTAATAAATTAGTAAAGAAAATTGTTTTTGTCTAAACGCGAGCTATAAAATATTCTTTAATGAGTTTTGTTTTAATACAAAGAATTTTGTATAAAATTAGGTAGCAAGAAGTTAATAAAGTTACTGTCTAAAGATTTTTGCGTTAAATATTAAAAATTCTGAACTTAAATAAGAATTCAAACATTTGCTTAAAAAATGCTTCCTAGAATGTACTACCCGAGTTTTGCTTATGACCATTCCCTTTCTCTTTCAATCAAAATATGTGGATTAAATATTATGCAATATAATACATTTTGAACAGATTTCAGTCGTTAATACACTTTATTTTTCAAAAAATTGTAAGATTCATAATTATTATTGTAATAATGACATTCGAAAAGACACGTCAGACAATATGTTAAAATTAAAAGGTGGCAAATCTTCAGCAAACCGTGACTCGTACTGCCATTGTGAATTTTTTCCATGTGAATTATGAATTTACGATTGCAAAATAGGTTCGAATCTTGGCTAAATGTCAAACATTAAATCAAAAATTGAAAACAAAGTTGGTGGACGCTTTTTTGTCGGCTCTTCAATAATTATTAAAATAAAATATATTTACAATATATAAATATATAATTTTGGGTGAAATATTTGTTAGAAGTATTAAAGAATAAAATTAACTAGAAATTAAAAAATGCAGGCCCACAGTAAAAAGAGAGTTTGTTATTACTATGATAGTAAGTTTTTATATATTTTAATTGAATTCCTATCATTTATTTATAATAATTATTAATTTTATATATATTATTTGTTTTTTAATTGTAAATAATATTTAATTATAATATTTCGATAAATTTATTGTTTATTTATATGATTTACGATAATTACTCTTTTCACTATTTTTATTCCAACTAATTCTATGTACACTTTCTATGGTGTCATGTCATTAAATATGAGATTTGCGCGTTGTATACGTCTTGTCTTGTATCTCGTAAATTATCTTTTACATAGTATGGAGTCGCGTCACTAAGTAAATACCGAAAAGTGTACATAGAATTTTTTGATATAAAATTTGAAAAACTAGAAAATTTTTAGATGAGGTTTTACAGATTAATAATATGTTTAATTAATGTGAACATATTTAAAATTTAGGTGATATTGGTAATTATTATTATGGACAGGGACATCCAATGAAACCCCATCGTATACGGATGACACATAATTTATTATTGAATTATGGATTATATAGAAAAATGGAAATTTATGTAAGATAATTAAGATGACTCCATGTTTATGTGAAATTGAAAACTTAAATATAATTTTAATTAACATTATTAAAATATAATTTTATATTTTAGCGTCCTCATAAAGCAACTGCTGATGAAATGACAAAGTTCCATTCAGATGAATATATAAGGTTCCTTCGATCAATTCGGCCCGATAATATGACCGAATATAATAAACAAATGCAACGTTTTAATGTTGGTGAAGATTGTCCAGTTTTTGATGGTTTATATGAATTTTGTCAATTATCGGCAGGTGGATCAGTTGCCGCTGCTGTTAAACTTAATAAACAAGCAACTGAAATTTGTATTAATTGGGGTGGAGGACTACATCATGCTAAAAAAAGTGAAGCATCTGGATTTTGCTATGTCAATGATATTGTTTTAGGTATTCTTGAATTATTAAAATACCACCAGCGTGTTCTGTATATTGATATTGATGTTCATCATGGAGACGGTGTTGAAGAAGCATTTTATACAACTGATCGTGTTATGACTGTTAGTTTTCATAAATATGGAGAATATTTTCCAGGTACTGGTGATTTACGTGATATTGGAGCTGGCAAAGGAAAATATTATGCGGTTAATATACCATTAAGGGATGGAATGGATGATGAAGCATATGAGTCAATTTTTGTACCAATTATATCAAAAGTTATGGAAACATTTCAACCATCAGCTGTTGTTTTACAATGTGGTGCAGATTCTTTAACTGGTGATCGTTTGGGTTGCTTTAATTTAACAGTTAAGGGCCATGGAAAATGTGTAGAATTTGTTAAAAAATATAATTTACCGTTTTTAATGGTTGGTGGCGGTGGATATACAATAAGAAATGTGTCACGTTGCTGGACATATGAAACATCAGTGGCCTTGGGTGTAGAAATTGCAAATGAACTGCCGTACAATGATTACTTTGAATATTTCGGACCAGACTTTAAACTTCATATAAGTCCAAGCAATATGTCAAATCAAAATACAACAGAATATTTAGAAAAAATTAAAAACAGGTACTATCACTTATTTCTATTTATTTTTGATTAAATATTTTTAAATTCCAATATCACTTTTTAGACTTTTCGAAAATCTTCGTATGCTTCCACACGCTCCTGGAGTGCAAGTTCAAACAATTCCTGAAGATGCTGTAAATGAAGAATCAGAAGATGAAGATAAGGTTGATAAAGATGAAAGATTGCCACAGAGTGATAAAGATAAAAGAATCGTTCCTGACAATGAGTTTTCAGATTCAGAAGATGAAGGTGAAGGTGGACGTAGAGATAATCGTAATTATAAGGGACAAAGAAAACGACCTCGTTTAGATAAAGATGGTGCTGCTAAATCTGAAACAAGTGAAATTAAAGATGAAAAAGAAAATAAAAGTGAGTCAGCGTTTTCGTAGAAAACATAATTGTAATGTACAATTTTTTCTAAAATTTTAATTATTATTTTATTAATTTAGAAGTTTTATAATTATATTAATGCATTTTTGATATTTTTTTATATTATTTTAGTGGATACCACAGAGCCTGATGAACCAGCTAAACCTGAAGAAGCAAAGAAAGAAACACCAGTATTAACATGATGAGCAAAATATCGAAAAAATTTTCTTCCAAATAGAAATGAATAACTAAATATCATTGAATCCTTATATTTTTCCTCACCAAATTTTTCTACTGCTATTCTAAATTAAGTTTCATAAATTTAAAATATAGATCTATTATAAGTCTTTTTTTCCTTTTTTTTAATATAGAGTATATTATTTTATTTTTTTGATTGATGTTATGACATCTTAAAAACAATTTTTACTATGTATAACAAAAAGAGACTAATTTAAGTTAATTATGAATTAAGACTTAATTAAACATTATTCTAAATTAAATATTCAACAATTAATTTTTTTTTAAATTTAAAATTTTATACTTCATTATCATTTAAAAGTTTCTTTCACTTTTTTTCAAAATATATAATTATTTTTAAAATAATTACAGTGTAATTTAATAAAAGATCTCATTAAATAGAATATTTATATTATGCCTCTTTAAAATTTTCCAAACATTTTACTAGTGAAATTTTAACTTTAAAAACAAAACCTTTTTTAAATTACAATGTACTATGTTCAAAAATTTTTTATTTTCATAAAAGTTTAATTATAAAAATTTTAAAAATAGATATTATAATAAATCATAGTTTTTTAAGATATAAGTCTGTACCCATCTAAAAGGGAAGCAATCAAATATAAAACATTTTTAAATACAAAATAAGCAAAAGCTATAGAATACTAAAAAGAAAAGAATAAAAACAAAAAATATTTTTAAAATTTTTTAAATATTTAAATTAAATACTTACATGTATATTAAAAAAAAATTGTAGTTTACTACATAAATATAAAAAATTTAATGGTATAAATACAAAAAATATTATAAATATGTTTTAATCCATTAAAAATGGTTAAATAAAAAAAAAATAAAAAAAATAAAATTGGTAAATATAAGCAGAGAATTTGTTAAAAAAAAATGAAAAACGAAATAAAAACTCTGTTGTACACTGTTAACTAAGAGTGAAGAACCCGACCTAATGTATTTTTTCAGAATATTAATGTTTAATTATATTAAAACAAAGATAAAAATTTAAGAAATACATACAAAATTTAATTGTAATATTACGAAACATATTTTTTGTTTTAATTAAAAAAAAAAAATTACAATTTTCGCTATAGTATAAATGAATATTAAACTAAAATTTAATTGTATAATAACTCTTAATATGAACCGAACTTAATCTTTAATAATTTTTTCATTTATTTTTATATACGAAACCAAAACTTATTAACTGAGTATCGTTTTTATGTACTTACCTAAAAATATGCAAAATTTTTTCACATATAAGTTTAAGATTAATTTGATTTTCTTAACTCTATGAGCCTCGGGAACCTAGCAGTTAAGCACGTGGCTTATTGATCGAAGCAATACGAGTTCAAATTCTGGACAGGTTCTAAGTGTTTTTAATTGTAAGGAAAAATAAAATTGAACTGAAAAAGTAGTTTATTTTAATAAACGAACTCTTACTTCTAAATATAGTGTAAATATATTATGTAATATATAAAATAACCAAAATAAATAATATTATTGTATAAATTAATAATAGTATTAGATCTATAATGGCCTTAGTCGATGGTTTAAGTAATATTTCATTATCCTTTGTGCTTTAGGTACTATTAATATACATAAATAAATAAAATAAATAAAATTTCTTCATTCTAATGAAATATCCAAATTGAATACTTACTTAAAAGTGTAAAAAAAAGATGTACTTATAATTGACATTATTTAACTTCAACATTCATTTTTTCTTTTTGTATGTGACTTGATCCGTTAAACTCAAAACATATTAAAATATTATAAGCCTCATTCTGTTTTTATACTATTGTTTGTTTTTACTGTCCTGAAACACGTGCTTTTTCTCCAATTTTTTAATTTGTTTTTTTTTTTGCTAAATTTACTGATTGTGTTTATACGAGTTAGAAGAGGCGCGATATTTTAGATTTAAACTTAAAAAACAATTTAGCATTGAAATGACTTTAAACCACGACGTCCAATAATTTTGATTTTATTTTTAAATTATGAGAACAAAGAGTAGAGCGTTATTGATTGACAGTTAAAATTTATTTCGCATTGAAACGGTTGATAAGAATAAATACATATACCATTTAGTAAGAAATTGAAATAACACAATCGCTATCGCCAATTTTAATATCACGCGAAGCTTAAGAGGAAATTATTAATATCTTATTTGTAGATTAGAGCTCTCTCTTTATAAAAAAAAAAACTTTTTGCAAAACCTAATGTAAAAGAATTTCAGAGCCTGGGTGTAATGGCAGCCATACGTCTCGCCTTCCACACAACAACAACATAATGTACCCTGTATATTACCTTCTATCCTTATTCTATTCTTACGTCGTTTTTTGACTAACCATTAATTATTTTTTTCCAAAGTTGGATCATTTTCATAAAATGGTTTAGATTACCAAACTAAAAAATTTAACGTTTGACTTTGTATTCAAGACTCTTTTAAAGTTTGTGATTATGTTCTACTTTTCTTTTATGTTCTATTATTATATATTATTCTTATTTGTAAAAAATTCCATTTTTTGAACTTATAATGTAACTCCATTTTTTAAACAAAAGTTTTAAGTAAATCACGAATAAAATATTTCGAGTATTATTAAAATGAATATTAAAAATCTTACCTTTATTTAAAAATTATTCGGATTTGTATAACCTAATTAAAATATTTTAAAATATATTACATATTTATTTATTTTTATTAAATTAATTAAACAAAATAATTCAATACTAAAGTTAATAGGAAACATAAATTTTTGTTTTTTATTTTTAATTAAATAAATATTTAAAATTTGCTACAAAAAAAAAAAAAAAAAATAAACTTAATCTAATGATAATATTGAATCTATACTACTTCTATTACGTATTTCTTGAACTGGTCCTCCTAAATAACTAATAGGATTTAAAAATTGCCGGTGTCCTTCATCAATGAATATTGGTGTTGAATGTATTTTTGGATTACGACGTGGTAAAAATGGTCTAATTTCTATATCTGATATATCTAAAGTTGCTGGTACTATTGATGGTATTGTTGAAGTTCTATTTGATTGATTTCTTAAAGATTGATGATCATTATTAATATTAATATCATCATCAAATTGTAATTGAATGAAACTTTCTGTTGATGGTTGTCTTTTAAATGATTTTATTCTTTTAACTGCTTTTGGTGTTCTTTCATTCAATTCTAAAGATCCTTTAAAATTATCTTGTTTGTAAATTTCCAAATAGTCTTCCTACGATTTAAGGGATTTTTTTTTTTTTGAAGATCAATTATTATTATACGATTTTTTTTATTTTTTTATTTTCTGATGATGAAGATGACTATTATTTTTGAATTTTTTTTTTTTTTTTGTTTTTTTGTTTAAATTTGTTAATTAATTTGAGATTTTATTGATTATAAAAGTTTTAAAGAAAAAAAAAAGATTAAAGAATGTTTTTTTTTTTTAAGGAAAAAATATAAAGTTAAGGTTTGTAATTAAAATATTTTAAAACATAAAATTAGTTAAATTTTTGTATAACATAAATAAAAATATAGTGATAGGACATAAAAAGAAAAGCGGAGAAACAAAAAAAAGTTGTAAGAGACAAATTTTAAAATACAGATAAACAGATAAAATGTAAAAAAAAAAAAAAAAAATAACAAATTTTTTATATACCTTCAAAAACACAATAAGATGAGTTTATTTAATAATAAAATCCATATTTGTATGGACGTTATGAGTACTTTATTCCCATGTATTTTAATTTTGAACTGAACACAAAAATTGACATAAAAAAATGTATGATGTAAAATTACCATTATTCAGTCCCAATTGTATTTTTTTTTTTTTAGCAGGACTATAACTGGGGAGATACTAAATAAATAAATAATTCAAAATATTTGATAAATATTATAATTTAAATTTTGATTCTGGATAAAATAATAATTTAAAAGAAAAATATAATATTTTTATTGTCATTTGATTTCAGTGTCGAATAAATTATTTAAAATTATCGTAAGTTGGAATTAATAAAAACATTTTTGTAAATTAAGAGACGAGAAGTAACATGCAATAATAATCTGACTCCATTCTGTTAGACTGTTCTTCGTTTAAGCGAAATTCCTTTTTGACCAAAGAATAGATTACAGAATCTTTAGTACTACTCGTATTCTACTGTTTTGCAAGGGAAAATTTGTTATATGGAGAAAAAATATATTTACGGTTTGTATAGAAATATAGGGAATAAAAATGTTGACATTCTCTCCTTAAACCTTTGTAAATTGAAAATGTAATTATCTTTAAGTTTTAGAAACACATGAAGTGGAAGATGAGGTTCGCGATGATCGAATCACAAACAAATGTCTAAATGAATGATGATAAATGATGATGATAAATGAATTGCTGTAATCGTTCAGTACCATTTTATTTGTTTCATAATAGTATTGGAATAAACACTTAAAAGTGTCCTTTTAACAGTATGTTGAAATTCCTCATGAATGAACCAGTAATTTAATTTCAACTATGCAAATGTCATTCATTACCTATAAAATATCTTCAAAATAGAGAAAAAGGCTCCAATATTACAACAGATATCAAGAGAAGTGAAAGTATTTAAGTCGACGGGATCAGATCAATAAGATAAATGGTCATATATTTAATTGAATTCGGTTGAAATACTTTAAAGAAGTAAATATGAAGCATTACATTTAAGATTGCATGAGAATCAACAACAAAAACCAAGTACCAATACTCATACACAATACCCAAAAAAAGAGGAATACCCAAAAAGAAGAATATTTGGGAAGCATATTAACGACAGATGGTGGTGCAAATAGCGATATAGAACACAGAATAGCAAAAGCCAGAAGTGCGTTCGGAAGATTGTGGTCAATATGGAAGTCAACACACATATATAGACGGAACAAAAATTAGAATCTTCGAGGCGTGTGTCAAATCAGTATTGTTATGTGGAAGCGAGACGTGGTTTGTATCTAGAAATAATATACAGAAACTACAAGTCTTTGTAAATAAATGCCTGAGAATAATATGTTATGGCGAATTATAAACGAAGAGCTTTGGGTAATGACGAGGCAAGAGCCGATATGGGTCCAAACAAGTAAGAAGAAGTGGAAGTGGATTCGTCACATTCTAAGACGCTCAAAAATATCAGTGACACGCCAAGCGCTAGAATGGAACCCTCAAGGTAGAAGAAATGTGAGGCCAAAAGCAACCTGGTGAAGAACTGGGATAATTGGAGAGGCTATCTGGAAGCCCTATGTTCCCTCGGGGAATAATAAGGAGAAAAAAAGAGAAAACAAAACATTTAAGATTTAAATTACATTTAAGTTAGAATAAATTAACAAAAATAAAAAAAAATAGATTATGCTGAAAAGTCACTGTTAAACAGCAATAATAAGCCATATCCTGGAGCATTGATGAATAAAATATGTTGTAAAATCGAAAAAGCGTGAGTTAAAATCCACACATGCCGTAAGAATAATTCCTCCCTCCTCGAACCACACCCGGAAAGGAAAGGTTGGGTAATTTGCTTGTATGTATGTGGCAGGGAAAATTTAAAAAAAAAAATCGTTTTTAGATATGTAAGATTTAAAAAAAAAATTCTTAATTTTTGATATAGGTAATGTATATACATAGTTAAATTTTTATTTAATTTTTCTATTAAATTCATTAATATTCAAGATAATCTTTTTAAAATAAAATAAAAATAAAAATTTTCAATAAAAATCAAAAGTTTTAATTTATAACAAAAATACAGACTTTTAATCTTCCCAAAACCTATTTTTCAATGATGAATTAAATATAAATTGTTTTTTTTTTTTAATTATTTTGCAAAAGTAGTTAAAAAATTCTCGAAGAACGAAAAAAAAAAAAAATACAAACAAACAAACGAAATTATTAAAATGGTTATTCAAACTTTATCCAAAAATCCATAATCGCAGCACGTTCTAAATCTAAATATAATCACCATTAAAAAAAAAAAGTTTTTTGTTTTTTGTGTATTTATCAATAATGAAAAAAAAAAAAAAAAATAAAACTTTCTAGTCTAACCTTATTTACCAAAAAATTTACCAAAAAAAAAAAACAAAAAAATCATAAAAAAGAAAAACTAACAAATTAACATTCAATTTGTACCATCAATATTTTTTTTTTTTTTGAATTCATAAAATATTATTCAGCTAATCACCTTAAAAAAAAAAAAAAAAAGGAACAATTCTTTTAAGCCCCAATATAATAACATCAATAACATCTTAAGTTAAAACTCTTTTAACATAATTTTTTTTTTTTTATTTTAATTCTTTGATTCCATGAATGACTGCAAAACCAATAAACCATTAAAGTAAATAGAAAAATATATATACATACATAGGTATACAAAACTTTAACATAAATCATGTACCCATTCATACAATATATTTACCATCATATTCTATATGTATGTGTTTTCAAGAAAATTTAATTTTCTAACCAAATTTTCTACAAAATCAAAAAAAAAAAGAAAAACCACAAAAAAAAAAAAAAACTTTTCCTATCAATAAAATAAAATTTTTTCATATTTCTGCTAGTTAGCCATTCATTCGTATAATCAATGAATCAACGAATTATTGAATGAAGGAAAACAAAAAAAAAAAAAGAAAAAAAAAAATTGAAGGTAGTCTGAATGAGTAATCTAAGTTTTTTTCTCTTAAAACTTTTCCACACAAAAAACAAAAAAAAAAAACAAAAAACAAGAGGGAGATTAAAATAAAGAAGTCAAAATCAAATAAAAGTCGAACACTTAATATTCAACAAATTTTTTTTTTTTTTTTATTTGAAACTTTACTTTATTTGAAAAATCCATGATCCATACACCATCTATACTGTATACATATGATCCTTTATATAAAAAGTTTACATAATAAATAGTTTTAACTTTAATAACTCTTATACCAAATCAAACTAATATTTTCTTATTCTGTTTATAATTTTTTTTTGGTTTTTTTCATTTTGTTTTTAAGGAAAATTTTGATGAAATCATGATTTTATTTAAATAATTTTTTGTACAGGGTTGTATTATGAATTGTCTGTGTATATACTAAAGTTTGAAAGATTAAAATTGAAGTAAGACAGTTTTTAAATTTAAATATATATTAAAGAGTAACATATACAAAGTGTCCGAAAACTGAAGAACACGAAGAAAGGATGGTGATAGGGGAGGTAGAAATAAATAAAAAATTCTTCCGGAGGACGGAGGGAAGGGGTCTATTCTTAACGGTTTCCGAGATAACGGTTTTTAAAGTATTTTCGTTAAGTTTTTAAAAACATAATAATATCTTCACCCCTTCAAAGATTCGTTTAGGCATCGCACAAAATTAATGTTTCATTTATGTTATAGCTTTTATTTATATGTTATTATAATTTTTATAGTGTCTTTTACTGTTTTTGAAAATATTAAATATTACATTGTGCTTCATTAAAACTTTGTTAAAAAATAAACAGTCTTTCCTTTCCAGACTGCTGGCTGTAAATGTCGTAAGTGGGATTTATTCTTATGACATGTGTGCGATCCGAATCCATACTACATGGGTGTTTACAGTGTATTTAATATGCTCTTACCAACTAGGGCACCAAGGACCCCATTTTGTAATTCTATAAATATTGTAATTTTGGTTAAATATAACCCCTGATTTATAGTTTTACGTTTTTAAACTAATTGAGAAATATTATCATGTGATAAACAAAGCTTAAGAAGTATTGCTGGAACCGATTATTTGTGGATAATAATAACTTTTAATATAAAATGAGTTTTTTTTTTATGGATGTGGATGTCAAACTTAATTCGTCCTTAATAAGTTTGCTGTAAAAATTCAAAGTTTCTAAAATATTTATTATCTGAGGTAGACTGTAAATATTATAAGAAAACACAGCAATAAAAATGTGTATAATGATATAAGTATATAACAATAGTAAGCTTTGAATTGCAGCTCATATATACGACTTTAAACATAGAGTGCTTTTAATAAATTTAAAGTTTTAAAAAAGTTTTAATGCAAAGGGTACTTTAAAATCTCAGGAAGTCTCTTTTCTAATCATTTTAATCATAAATTACAATTTATCAATAAATAAAAAATTATACGAAATTGAGATAGATGTGGAATTTGTGAAGAAAAACTTTTACATTTTATAAATGGCTATGGCTAAAATATTTTCAAAAGCATTTTCAAAAATAGAAAATGCTACTCTGAATTATATGCTATGCTACTTATATGTTATGCTATATAAGTAGTTTCATTGATATATTTATCCTTTTTTACTCCCACTTCTTTCCTATAACTTTCTAAAATTAATTTTATTCTCATATTCTTCTTAATTTTTATCCTTCACACTCAACTAAATCTAAGCCTAAAATTATGCTATAATATTTTATTAAGTTGTTTGTCCGAATAATTATAAACTTATATGATATCGTATGGTTTTATGTATAGGTAATTCTATATAAGAATTTCAAAATTTATGTATATATGTATGTATATATGTAAATGTTAAATGTTCCATCTCTTTCTATTTAATTTTTCATTTTGTGATTATAATCTGTATAATGTTCAACATTAAAAAGAATTATATACAGTTTTTTATACTCGTATAGTAACAAAACTATTCGAAAAACTTTTATGTATTTTTCTTATCCAAATAAAAAGTATATATACATACACTTATGTATAACTTATATATGTATGTATATAGTATGAATTTAACTTGAATAAGAGTTGATAATATATACAATTAGAATAGTAAACTATTATGTAATGTCTGTAATAGAGTTGTTAGCCGCTCTAATGACCTTGTTTTATTTACTTAGAAATGAATTCAAAAAAAAAAAAAAAAAAAAAAAAAAAAACCCGGAATATATACGTAGCGTAGGTACATTATGTTTATTAGTGTACTCTGGTGGATTTTAAATGTTTTATAATGATTGTAGCGATAGTGATAGCCTCTATATTACAAACATAGGAATAATACGATTTGAAACATAAAGAAACAAAAAATACTTAAAGATATGTATACATGTTTCTCTTTTTCTCTTGATACATATACATATGTATGGTGGTACTTGAATGAATGTTTTGGAATAGATTTCAAAAAATAAAGAAAAACAAAAGTAAACGAAAAAATAAAAGTAGAACCTTTTTGAATTCTTTTTTTTTTTTTGTATTGTAGTGGATGACTTTTTAAAAATTATTTTGTAATTAAAGTGACAGTTTAATTAATTTTATTTTATTGTTTTTTTTTTTTTTTGCAGTTTAAATTTTAAACGAAAAAATTGACTTTTATAGAGATTTTTTGTGTGTGTTAATTAAAATAAAAGTATTCGAATTAAACAGCACATATATAAACAGATTGGCTTAAAATTATATTATCATAATAATTATTGAATGCAATTTAATGTATTTAAATATAAATTATGAACGAACAAATTGAAAATAAAACTTAATGAAAGTAAATCTGTTCATGTTAATTTTACAAACCGAATTATAGTAAACCCACCAAAAATAAACATAAATGGTGTAAACGTATCAATCGAAAATTCAGCGAAATATCTAGAAATGACACTGGATGTCCAGCTAAGGTGGAATGAACACGTTTAAAAAGAAAAAAACTAAAACTTGAAAATAAATATAGAGAAAATTACTGGCTCCTAGTTCTTAAGTCTAAACAATACATAAAAAAGTGTTAATTTACAAACAAGTAATTAAACCTATATAGCTATATGGCATTCAACTTTGGGGTTGTGCCAAGTAAATGCATATTAGAAAAATACAAACATTTCAAAACGATGTTTTATGTCAGCGTCCTAGTAACTAGTCCTACGTAAGTCCTAGTAAGCGCTCCTTCGTATGTACGTA
This sequence comes from Poecilobothrus nobilitatus, assembly GCA_947095535.1. Classification (NCBI taxonomy): domain Eukaryota; kingdom Metazoa; phylum Arthropoda; class Insecta; order Diptera; family Dolichopodidae; genus Poecilobothrus; species Poecilobothrus nobilitatus. Next base: position 30,289,810 of record OX352774.1, read on the forward strand.
ATATGACATTAATAGAGATTTAAGAATCCTCAAAATTATGGATGAAATAAACAGATATGCTATATAAAGCATAAAACTTGTCTAGAAGAGTATATATATATATATATTGAAGCTGCTCAATTAATAAATAATCAGATTATTACTGGAAGGCTTAAAAGAAAAAGAACTTTAGATTTAGCACAAAGTACAGATTTCCTTAGGGAAAGTACATAAAACCTATACTCAAACAAGATAGCATAAAATTAATGGTTAGTCAGTTTGCCTAGTTTTAATAGAGGAAGGGTGTGGTTTAGCTGGTAAGAATCCGGCATGCACATGTGCTATGGGGTGCATTGTATCTTTTGAAGATTCCCATCTACCCATGTTTAAAAAAAAAAAAATGTATAAATTGTACATTTTTTTTAGATGTACTGAATACATAAATATAAATGGTGTATATATTTATTTTTATTTTTGTAAAGAAGCTTTAAATTGTTAAAGTAAATGAAAAAATTATGTGGCACTTTATTTTGACGCTTAACGTAGCTTCTTTTTTTGACCAAATAAAAGACGAAAAAACTTTAATACAATGAAAAGCTTGAACAGGTTTAAAGAAGAAATTTTAAATGTTTAATGTTTACAAATATAATAATTTTTTGAAAATGCATTTATGCTATATAAATAGTTGCATTCGATGTACTATATTCGCCAAGGAAGTTGTATAAGCTAAATCGTCATATTCATATTTCAACGAAATAAGGAAGCACAGTTTAGTTGTAGCTCTTCCTATTTCTACTTTGAACAGTTGAACATTGCATATTTTTTTATTTCTTTCGGACAATTTAACAGATATCGTCCGGTTTGATAGGTAACTGTAGTTTATATCAGATTACTATACTTCCCACTTTTACCACTTCAAATATGAACGATTTATCATTTATTCTATCAAAACTGAGATAGGTAAAGGACACATTATTTTAAATATAGGACATATTTTTCAAAAGAAAATAAATATTAACAAATTATAAATTTATATGAATGATCATAATGATGTAAAAGTAATGAATAATAAATAATGAACATTTATTTGAAGTATAATTCCGTATAGTTTCAATCTCTTATTCTCATATCCAAAAATTGGATCAAATATAGAAAAAGAATTTTATAGAGAAATAAAAATAAAACTCAAGATAAAATATATTTTTACTTTTATTTATCACATAAGAATGATCGTACATATATTAAACTATCGGTACTGTTATTACAAAGTTATCTATTAATATTTTACTTCATCAACTTTCAATTTCCTCTAAGCTTATGTCACTACGTCCCGAATAGGGTATTCCAAGGCGAAGATAAACAAAGTAAAGTTACATAAACAGAAATAAGATACCTTTACAGTTAGAAGATGCAAAAAAGATAAGAACTTTATTAGTCAAGAGAATTTCAAGGAAAATCACATTTTTGATGGAAAGACAAGATATTTTCAGATGTATATTTGTATATCTTTCTGTACGTTTATGTATCTGTTACATTATCTTGTACTTTTTTCTTATCAATGATTGAAGACGAACTAATAGCGATAAATTTGAATATTTTTAAGCGGATTTCAGAGTCTTCAGTGTCTGCAACGGTAAATGTATACAAGTATATGCAAGTTATAAATTTTCATGCTAAAACGAAAATCTTTTTCAATAAATTAAACTATACTATGAAAACTTGTATATTTCCAGTTTTTAAATCCAATTAAAACTCAGTTATTATTACATATCAGAATTTTATATTTTATTTTCCAACTAAACATTTTTAGAACACTTTGTATCTATCAAACATGAATGACTACGAAAAAAAAAAAAATTAATAAATTTTTTTTTTTATTTTTCATATCACTACTATAAAATTACTAACATTACACTTTATAACAACCATCAAACTATAAAAATGTTTTTTTTTTTATTCTTTAGGAAAAGAAAACATGTCCGATTATATGTACATAAGCTCATTTTTCTTTGTAATTAAACGAAATCGAGATTTAGATCTGTAAGTTCTTTGATATATGCTGGTAATAAAAAATAGTACAATTTTTTATTTTATTTTATTTTTTGAATGTTATAAAAAAAAAACTTAAACCATTCAAAAAAAAAAAAAGAAAAAAAATTCTGTTTTAGTTAAAATAAACAAAAATAGTGTGAAACAATGAAACAAAATAACAATTAATTTAAGAAAAAAATGTATACAAAAAAATTTAAGGACAATAAAAAAAAAAAAATAAAACCCTAACAAATCTTTTAAAAATGCAACACTAAATAGGAGGCTACCTAAAATCTACCTAAAAAAAAAAAAAACTCATAACTGATATGAAGCATTCTATCTTTACCGCAATCTAGTTCATCTCATATTCCTATAAGTCTTATTTTTTGTTTACTTGGTCTGTAGTAGATTTTTTTCTATTTTTGTTTTTATTTTTTTGTTTGAGGTTATATCACATACTTTATGGTTATTTTTTATGCCTTAAAAAAATGTTTTTTTTTTGTTTTAAAAGTTGTCATTTACTTCATTTTATGTTTATATTTATTTATTTTTTTTTAAATTAATATTAGGTACATTATTTCTCATAGGATAATGCAATGTTACTAAACCATCGGCTACTAAGGACATTGTAGGTTGAATATATTAATTCATATTTATCTTATATATTTGGTCGCAAGGGGAATTTGTTAAGAAATATTACATTTTCTAGTTATTTTCCTTCCAATTAAAAATACTGACGACCAAAATGTAGGAATAAATGTACACTACTATCCATTAATGGGTCTATCGGTTAATATAATTTTATAGAAGATTTTATTATTGCATAAACTTAGGCTATTTTTTTAACATCCTTTATTCTAAGCAAGTCTTTCATTTACTCCGTTTATGGACATATACAACTATGTTTGAGGATTCTAGAGAACTAGATTGGTAGAGACTGAATAAACGTTCATTAGAACTGGTGAATACAGGCATATTGAACGAATACAGGATACAGATAAAAAAGAGAAAAAAATCTGTAAACCTTTTCTGTCAATAGAAAATCTTCTAAATATTAAAATATCTTGACTTCTGCTAGTAGAAAAACTTTTCTTTACCTATGTTACAAAAACTGTTAGATATATTTACCTCTAAGCCTAGTGATCTTAGTGCTTTGAGTATTAAAAATTTTGTATTTATATATTTATATCTCAAAGGTGATGGGAATAAATATTTTTCTTTTTTTGTATTTAATACAATTACTATACACTTGTGATAATGTCTGACATACTAGTAGAACTCTTCACTTTATCCATAATTTTTGATATGGTCATATCAGATATAAAAGAACATACAACTAAACAGACATAAAACAAATTTGTTATTTTAGGTAAGAAAAATATCAAAAAAAAAAAGAAAAAGGAATTATATAAAAATCTATGTGAGCCTGAAATTTCTACTGATTTTTTTACTTTTTTATTTTTTATGTTTGTTATTTTATGGTTCAGTGGTCTGTCTATGTAACTGTTTTGTTTTTTTCTTCTGCATGAAATGAACACAGAATTATTACTGTACTTAATATAAATAGCTATGTATTTCCAGAATTTAACCAAAGCAATAAACAGTAGTATCAAAAAACCCACATCAGAAAAAAAGAAAAATGATAAAACAACAAATCATTGAAAATATATAGTTTAGGTGCGGTTACCATTAAACTAAAGGATATTGAATTTAGGAAAAAAATAAGAATGTCAAGACTTATTTTTACTTATTTGTTATATTTATAAAAAATAATATTTTCGGATGCATGTTATTTGTTTTTTTAAGTGGATTTGCCTGCCACATAAATGGAAGAAAGAAATTACATAGCCTTTCCTTTTCAGGCGTGGCTGTACATATCGTAAGGGGGAATTACTCTTACGACGTGTGTGGGATTCGAAATTTTATATGCTCTTACACACAAGGTCACCGATGCACCGATATGTTATTTTAAAATATAATTTTTATTTAGAAATACAAAATTATAAATTTTATTAAGTGAAATTTCTATGTTTGTTGCATCAACGGTAAGTTAACATAATACCTCGGTCTATATGTAATTTGTAAATCATTTGTAAAGTTATTTTTATAGTGTGATTTCTAAAAAATGTAAAAATTTTTTACTTTGATTTCAGAGAATATATTAGATTTATTTGTTAGAAAAATAATGAAGATCTTCCCAGTTTTTTAAGCGTTGAGGTTATACCGTTATAATTTTATGTATTAGATAAAATTTGTTAAGATTGTTTTAAAAATATTCCATATGTAAAATTACTATCATAATACGTTTTTTGCTTTTGTTGTAACTATCCAGTAAATAGAGAGAGAGTAACCACATATGAAATAAAGAAAATCTCAGTTTATGATAGTATATATAAAAAATTTATAATAATTGAAATTTATTTATATACATATATAACGTTGTATAAAAGATATTTTTACATCCCTTAACAATTTAAGGAATATTTTTTGACATTTTTCTACAACATGTGTAAATGTTATTGTAAAACTAAAAAAAAAAAAGAATAAAAGTGAGTAGGTTGAAAAGAGTTTACAGAACCAACGCTATCCTAAGGTTCTAGCATATCTTTTAATATCTACATTTCATTCTTTTTTTCATTCACCCACCATATGGATATTTTTATTCTACGGTCTGTTTTGCCTTAAATTTTAATTTATTATTAAACATAATTTATAAAAATTCAAAGGTTGATAATAATTGCTAGTGAAAGAATAGTTGTAGGAAATAAATTTCTATATAAATATTTAAGTACTGAACAAAACTAGTACTGTGCTTGTGACTGTGTATAATAAATGTATTAAAGTTATGTATATCACAGTTGGGGATATTTAAGAATATGTAACGATTTGTGAAAATGAATTATTATTTGTTTTATAGTTAATAGACTTTGATTTATTTTTATAAATTTCGCCTTATATATTTTTATGGGTTATTAGAGAAATGTGATCTGAATATTGTAAGTTAGATTTAGATTCTTGAAGTAAAAAAATTAGCTAAGAAGATATGAAATCATTAGGAGTTAAAAGAAACCTAAAATAGTCATTTAAAAACTATTCTGTCCCAATAAATTAAATATCAGTTGTAGTGTTGCTATCTGACTATATTTTGCCATACATAAAACTATAACTTTTTCGTTTGTATTATGCCTGGAAATATATAAAACAGACCTTCCCTTCATCAAATTAATTTGAAATTAATTTTTTTCCATAGAAGATTAAAGATATTTACAAGTTTATAACCAAGTGAGATACCATAGAAGTGATTATCTGATATTATTTTCTTGTTTCTTTCCTTTTTAGGCAAGTAGATTTAAAGTTAACTTCTTAAGTACTTGGGTTCCTTACTTTCCGATATCTATTTAAAGATAATACGATATCTATTTAAAGATCTCACAGTCTTTCTAAATTAACATTCTTTTTTAATCGAAAATTTCTTCTCAAGGATACAGAAGCTGTTAAGTGAAACCAAAGGGAATCTTCAACAGCTTTCTTTATTGTGATGAAATAAAATGTCTTATATTAGAATGTTCTTTGTCAGGGTTTTCTTTTTTAAAATCCACAATTCTGGTTCAACATTATTTTTGATATGGTGTATAGCCAGAATAAGATTTTGTTCTTTAACAGAAATTTATCTTATGAATCAAAATTTGTTTTCAAGTTTCATATATAGATTATCTAGTGGTTATGGTTGGAATATTTATTTATTATTTATTGTACAGTAGTTATATTTGATGAGGTCAAAACAAACTGTGTTGTTACCCCAATATGTAATAGTGTATAATATTTAAAGGAAATTTATTAATTTAATTTATAGATTATTAAGATAAGTATGAAGGTTATTGGTTATATATAATAGTTTTCTTGTTTCTACTGTAATAGAATATAAACGATCTATAATAACAATAATAAAAGCTAAAAAGCTCTATCATCTTGTAGATATCTCATCATCATGAAATGTAATAAATAGGTTGATAATGTTTAAAAAAATATGTTCAATATTTTATATTTTATTTTTTTATAAATTTGTAAATTTGCAACTAAAATTAACCATTAAGATTAGAAATCTGAGAAAATTTTCAATTTTGAATGTCTTTATTGAAGAATATGATATTTCAATAGATATTAAATGGGTTACACAAATATTAAATGGATATTAAATGGTTACACAAATGTTAGGTTATGTTGTTTTAAAATTTGAAAATATTTTAAGAAATTTTTGACAAGAAATCAGGAAATCGAGAAAATAAAATAAAGTTAAACTATGAGCTTTCACATAAACTGAAAGTGCAAGAAGAAAAATTATAAGAAAAATGACTTAAAAAATCTTAAAATGAAAACCGGATATTTACCGCAACTAGCACGGCTCATCTAATGCTAACAGGATAACCAAAACTGGATGTGCTATATATATGACTGAAGCTGTAATTTCAAAGTAGAAGAACTTTGAGGGTTACTGGGAAGATCCACCGTTCCATTCCTAAGGAGACTTATGAAGTTGAATTACACAACTCCTCGTAAGATCTAGGTGTAATAAAAATAGTCAATCACCGCGCCCATCAAACAGCAGTAATAACAAAAGAGGTTTTTAAATTGAAATTCAATTGTTTAATGTCAATTGAAGCTCATCAGACAGAAGTGAATTAAGTTTAATTGATGCAAATGAAATAAATATATAAATGATTAAAGTTAAAGTATTTTTAACACAAACAATTTAAATTTAAATATAGGACTGGGACCCCAAAAAAAATTACATTGATTTACTACAAAATATTGTGAATGGTATTAAAATAATAAATTTACACTATAGTATTGAATTAAGAACACTTAAAGAAGGACAGTTCGGTTGTGACCCTAGTACACTAAAAATTATGAGTCTTAACCCTCAATCTTTAAAGTAAATAAAGATTATAATGAAATAAAGATAATAAACAATCAGTTGAAACACTAACATATATCTATAAAGACAATAATTTTAGTGAATCACTCAACATGAAGGCAATATTTAAGAGAAGGTGAAAGGCAATTGAAGGCAATATTTATGAGAAGAAGGAAATTGGTTAATAAAAAAATATTTAAATACAAATGCCTTGATCAAAACAATGATATAAAATTATTATAAAATGAAGAGTTTTTTTTTTTTAAGGCAAAGTATAGGTACAAAGGAAATCTGAATTCCGATGTTAACCATTCATATTAATCAACAATAATATTCATATCATAATTGATTCTAACATCAGTGATTCACTAATTTTAAATTTACAAAAAAATACTTTTTTTTTTTTTTTGTGCTTTAACAAATTAAATATTTTTGAATATGCATAAGTTGATCAAATTTAAAGCATCCTAACTAAGTGGCCTAAATAAAAATTTATCTGCATTTGCCAACTTCTAAGTTTCTATTTTATTTTTAACAAAAAAAAAAAAAAAAAACATTTTTCCATCATATCAAAAATCTAAGGGTTTTAGTTAAAAATGATGATTTAAAAATACAGGACATTTAAAATACCAATTCAAAAGAGTCCTTTAATAAATGTTTTTAATGAAAACGAAAAAAGTAAAAAAAAAAATTGTTTTCATTTTTTTGTTTTTGTTTTCATTTTTGTTTTTCTTTAAATCGTTCATGTAAATAATGATTGGAATCTATTTTGCCTTATTACACGTTCTCAGTTTTTATATTAAAAATTATGTTCTCATTTTGTTCTTTTTTTTTTTTTTTACTTTCAACTTACTGGACTGAGAAATTGCTAGTCTTGTTTTTCATCTATATGATCTAGATAATAAATTCGTTTTTTTATGATCATGGGTATTATTAAGTTTTATCACTTCTTACTAGCACTTTATTGTAAAACATTCTAATATTTATTTTTTATATGTATGTATGTATGTTTTAGTTTTAATCCTGATATAATTTTCACTTTTTTTTTTTTTTTGATATTTTGAGTGGAATTTAAAAAAAAAAATTGGTTATAAAAGAAAGTCTGCAATATAGGTGATATTATATTTGTTAGACATATTCAGTTTTATATTGAAATGATATTTTTCTTTTTTGTTTTTGTTTTGGTTCGTCGTTTTTTTTTATTTATTTTCTTTTTGTATGCCAGAAATAAAATGGAAAAAAAAGAAAAAAAGATTAAAATCTGAATAAATATTTTCTTTTAATATGTTCCTGTAACATTTTTATTTTCATATAAGTATTATTAGTAGCTTTTTTAAGGATTAAAGTATTTGTATTCCTTGGTTTTATTTTAGTTTACCTGATATGCTGGCATAGAATATTGGTGTAGGGTTAAAAGTCCTATTAGAACTTTTGACTCGATTCTGTAAGTTAAAAGCTCAATGGGAGTTTTTTCGTACATCTCTAAGATAAAGGTCCCAAAAAACAAAAAAGAAAAATTGTGAGACAAAAGTTTCAGGGATCTTGATGTTTTGACTTATTGATGTGAATCAGCAGAAGTCACAATCATAATATTTTGTTCTTTTATACAAAGAATACATTCTTTTATACATTTTGTTCTTTTATTTTAAAATCTGTCATAAGTATCATCTGTCTTTATTGATGGCACATAATTATACTCAACAATTTATATTTTTTTGTATAAAAATAAATTGAATAAAAATTTTTGTAAAATTTCAGAACACTCTGCTGTGGTGGTACATTCCGCTTTCCTAGACACACAACGTAACTGTGGACAGAAAATGTTTATCTTGAAAATAAATTGAAATCTGTAATAAAAAAAAATATTTAATAGAGATTTTTTTGGTTGGTGACAAAATTATGTCTATAGCACTTTTTTCAGAACATGTATATATATACATATAATATGTCTGTATATGCGAGATTCTCATTTGAGAGCTAGGGTATTTTATAATTGGTTATAAAAATCAGGTTATATAATCAGGGTTCCGTACCTTATTATATATGTCTGACCGACAATATTCTTAACATCCTATAAACATTTATATTATCTAAGTAAAGAAATTAAATAGTGAGGATTATATGAAAGCAGCCTTATTAATGGAATAATATAAAGTTTTTAAGCATAAAATATTAAGATACAAAAAACTTCAAAATTTTTATTTCAATGTGACATTTTACTCACTTTACTAAGTAATAATTAATACCATTAAAAGCGTTCATTATTTTAAAGGTTCATTAAAAACTACCATCAATCTCATTGAAACTTCTGTCATAGGCCTAGAGATAAGTAAAAAGTCCCAATGGGACATTTATCAATGAAAGTTTTACCAATGGAAATGTTTACCCTACCCTTAGAACTCATAATAAAAATCGAGGAAATGTTGACTTTAAGCTTAAAAAGTTATTTGAATCAATTTTTTTTTTTTTTATATTCCTTTAATGAGTCATCATATTGCAGGTTTAGCTTTTTGAACATTTTATCAATAAATAAAAAAAAAAAAAAACTTTTTAAGGTCTAATGCAAATTATTTCAAATGGAAAAGATTAAAATCACTCTAGAAATATTCTTAGAAGAGAAAACAGGAAGTGTTGTGTATTTTTTGGTTTAAAAACGATTTGAATCACATTTTCATGAAGGAAAAAAAAACTGATTAAAATGAATCTTGTATATTTTTTGCACTTATAGTGTTAACGCTAACAGAATGTTATTATACAAGTTTTACTTTCTTTATTATCATATTTTAGATTTTTTTATACCCGTATGAACTATGTTCAAGGGTATAATAAATTTGCCATTACGTTTGTGACACCTTAAAGGAGTGACACCTCAAAGGTATGGATCGGCTCAGAATCGAATTCTGAGTCGATTAAGCCATGTACGTCCGTCCGTCCGTCCGTCCGCACGATAACTCAAAAAATAAAGGAGCTAGGGGGCTGAAATTTTTTTTACGTCACTTTTGCAAAATTGTTAGTTTTGCTATTTAAATCCAACATTTTCGGTCGGCGGGTTCGAGTAGCTGCCATACAACTTCTATCTTTATATAGAAATAACTCAGTATCTATTCAAGCTAGGTTTCTGAAATTTTGCAAATGATGATCAAGTTTTATGGCAACAACTTCTGTAAAATTTGGTTATGCTGGTGCAGCGGGTTCGGGTAGCTGCCATACAACTTCTCCGTTTAAATGAGAATAACTCAGTGTTTATTGAAGCTAGGAATCTGAAATTTAGTAAAGAGGTGTCGAATTACATGCCAACAACTTTTGTAAAATTTGGTTGGTCTAGAGCAGCCGGTTCAGACTTCTTGCACCTCTTGGAACCTAATGAAGCTAGGCGTCTGAAATTTTGCAAATGATGATCAAGTTTTATGGCAACAACTTTTGTAAAATTTGGTTGTGGTGGTGCGGCGGGTTCGGGTAGCTGCCATACAACTTATCCGGTTAAATGAGAATAACTCAGTGTTTATTGAAGCTAGGAATCTGAAATTTAGTAAAGAAGTGTCGAGTTATATGCCAACAACTTTTGTAAAATTTGTTTGGTCTAGAGCAGCCGGTTCAGACTTCTTGCACCTCTTGGAACCTAATGAAGCTAGGCGTCTGAAATTTTGCAAATGATGATCAAGTTTTATGGCAACAACTTCTACAAAATTTGGTTGTGGTGGTGCGACGGGTTCGGGTAGCTGCCATACAAAATCTCTTTTTAAATGAAAAGAACTCAGTGTCCGTCCGCACGATAACTCAAAAAATAAAGGAGCTAGGAGGCTGAAATTTTTTTTACGTCACTGTTGCAAAATTGTTAGTTTTGCTATTTAACTCCAGCATTTTCGGCCGCCGGGTTCGAGTAGCTGCCATACAACTTCTTTCTTTAAATGGAAATAACCCAGTGTCTATTCAATCTAGGTATCTGAAATTTTGCAAATGATGATCGAGTTTTATGGCAACAACTTCTGTAAAATTTTGTTGTGATGATATGACAGGTTCGGATAGTTGCCATACAACTTCTCTTTTTAAATGAAAATAACTCAGTGTCTATTGAAGCTAGCTATCTGAAATTTAGTGAAAAAGTGTCGAGTTGCATGCCAAAAACTTTTGTAAAATTTGAATGGTCTAAAGCAGCCGGTTCAGGCTTTTTGCATTTCTTGGAACTTAATGAAGCTAGGCGCAATAGATTCGGGTAGCTATCATACAACTCCACAATTTACATAAATATATCTCTGTGGTTCGGTACTAAAACTCTGAATGTTTTTAAAAGATGATCAAGTTTTATAGAAACAGGATATATTACGTTCATACGGGTATCCCAGAGTTGACACAGTCTACTCTACTGCACTCTTCCTCGTTTTAACAAAAAATTGCTGGTATTTTCATTTTTTTTTTATAAAATGTATGTATAATTAAAATAATTAACGACTATACCTTAAAAGATTATTGTTTTCAGCTTTAGTAGTAAAAAAAATCTCTAATTTAGAAATAGTCCTTTGAAATAAAAGGGTCCTTGAATTTCTTTTGTTTTTTTTTTTATTTTCAGCCATATTCATTTTGTAACAAATGTGAAATTACACAGTTCAACTAGACGTCGGCAACGTAATATAAACGTAAAAAAAATTCTAACATAATATTTGAATGTATTACGACTCGCAAACAAATAACTAGTTAGTGGAGACGTAATGTAAATCGAATTAATCGGAAATCGACTGAAACTGGTTTGAGTTGATGGGGCAACGTTTAAATGATTTTTTTTTTAACTAAAGAGAGAAGTAAGAAACAAAGACATTGATTGTTTTCTTTTTTTAATGCATTTCTCTGCCACATAAATGTGGATAGGAAATTACACAGCCTTTCCTGTTCAGGCAAATGTCGTAAGGGGAATAACTCTTACGACGTGTGTGGGATTCGAAGCTACACTCCCTCGGTGTTTACAGCTTATTTTATATGCTCTTACCCATTAGGCCACCGAGGCCTCCAGACAGTGATTTAAATGGAAAAATAAAATTATTTAATGCTATGAAATTGTTAAAAAAATTTAATAGAAATAATTAATAAATAAAAAATTCTTGTACGCAGATAATAGATGGCGCCCAAATAATATTTATGTCTCATAATCTTATTCAATAGTTACTGTCGAATAATTAACGACTTAGTGAAAATAATAATTCAAGAAACTGTAATCTAATATAATAAAGGGACTTAATGGATGACCTATGCAGGACTTAAAGCAAACAAAAGAAATAAAAAGAAAAAAACTCTATATCATAATATTTATATACCACATATATTATTTATATAGGCATCAAATTAATTACATGGCAGTGTAATCCACAAGCTTTAATAGACAAATAGTGGAACAATTTTCTTTGAACTAAAAAAGCGATCTGATTTAAAATGTACAGAATTTTAGAAAGGACTATATAAGAGATTGGTAATATTAGTAATAAAAACCTCTGCAAAGTTTGAGTTGGTAATTAAGGATTAGTTTTCGGTTGTATTATCCCCTATTCAATAATTAAGATGTATATCAACCATCATCAATCTTTTTAATTAAAAAAATCTCGCGAGCAGTGTTTTAAAGTGAATCTAATGACTAATTATATAGGAATTAATAAAAAAAAAAATTAATTATAGTATTTTAAACTAAATTTAATCGATTGCATTAACTTTTATTTAAAGTGAAAGTTTATTACAAAATGAAAACTAGTGATATAGTTTGCGGTATTTAGTTTTTAGTTTTTCAAGGTTGTTATAGGGTAGCTCTTTTTCGTAGGGTTATAGCTGGGAATAAACTGTCAATAAAGTGGAATTGGATAACTGGAAAAAAACTATTGGAGGAGTAGAACCACCACAAAAATTTTAAGAGTGTGTGAAACTTTAATTTAGTGAATTAAAGTCGGTTTACCATTATTCTGGTTTTATTAAATAATAGATGACATGATCTTTAGTACTAATGTATTGTTTGAATAAGTGTAAAATAAAGTTGGAGAATAAAGTAGGAACTACTAAAATAAAGGTAATATTTTAATTTTATTATTAAAAGAATATATAATTTTCATATTATAGTATATTACATATTTATTTTATTTTCATCCATTTTTAATATTTTTTTTCTTTTTAAATTTTACATAATTTTCGGTCTTATATTCTCTACAATTTAAAAATAAAAACTGACAAAAAATAAATTTTTTGGATTATTTTATCACAAAAAAAAAAAAAAAAAATACATATATTAAAATTCAATTAATACAAAATTAATGTTTTTAGAATATTTTTTTTTTTTTATAAGATCTATTAAAAATTTCAATTTGTACTCATACCAGAGAGAGAGTACTAAATATTAGTTACCGATTACTATTATAATTATTATTAAATTATTACCGATTACTATTAATTATTAAAATATAATAAATTTAATTTATTTTATTTATTATTTTAAATTATTTCAATTGTTTGCTTTTATGCTTTTGTTACTTTAAATTAGAGAGCATTTTAAAAATACAATTTCTTACCAAAATTTTTGTTTATATATGTACCTTATATGTACATAATACATTAATTGTACATATATAACATAATACGTATTATAGAATATATTATATAATGTTATATGTATATAATATTATATAATATAATGTTATATAATATGTTCTGAATAGTATTTTAAGCTGAAGGGAGGACGACTTAAGGAGGCGACTTAGAAAACCGAATAAATAAAACACGGACCCATTTTGATATTCTTTCGTAAAATTAAAAATTTAAAGATTTATGGTAAACTCTTGATACAGTCGCATTTTAAAAATTCGATTTCCATGTACTCAAAGCATCAAATTATTGTATCTTGTAAACACATTCAAAATGGTTACAGTTGAAAACTATGAAAAATGTGGTGAGTGTAGGCGATTTCTTGATTAAGACTATATCTTTTAGAAGACGACATCATGATGAAGACGATATTTTTATGATGGATTTGAAATTTTGACGTTGATGAAAGTGAGACCTCGAGAAAAGCAAACAACAGTGTTGCTTATGCAAATAATACTTTGAATAGTATCCTCACTGTCGTTATTTATGAGAGTAGAATGAATAGAATTCTCTCATATGAATAAAATCCTGTTTTATGAATAAAATTCACAGCGTACGTGACAACTTAATACACTACAGAAATATCTGAAGAATAAAACCTACTACAGAAATATCTGAAAGAAAAAACCTTTATCTAAAGCGCCACTTTTTAATGTAAAACATGGCGCAACTTAAGAAGAAGTTTTTGCAGGTTGAAAAATTGGGTAATAATTTATCCACATCCTTTGATTTACTAACGGATTGCAAATTTACAAGATTAGGAAGAAGAAAAAAGATAATAGTTATATACAAGAAGAAAATATAAACATGAACAAGCCGTATTGATTAATTGTAAGTTAGAATTTTCTAATTATTAAATACCTTCCATCTTGCATAAAATAAATTCGAAAAAATAAATAATTTCGAATAGAAGAAGTTCGAATAAAATAAATATTGCATTTTATAAAATTTATAGAGCTTAAATTTCCATTATAGTTCATTATATTTAATTTAAAACATTTAGTAATCCAATTTGAGGGATATGGCAAGAAACTGTTGTATATTTTTTTTTGTTTCGGAGTAAATTTTAGAATAAGACAAAATAATAAGATAAGCTTCTCTTGCATGGTAAAAATTTTGTTTTGTAAATAAAATTTGTTTTTATTTTTTTTATTCCACTTAAAATACCTATAATTTCTACATTCTATAATTAATGTTGTATCGATACATTATAAGGTCGTTTTTATTTTCAGTTTTACTTAATTTTTGTTTTCAGAATTTATAACTGAAAATGAGGCTATGAATGCAACATTTCAGAATTATTATTATTATTATTATTATTGAAATGACCATTTCTAGTCGAATGATGAAACATTGTTGATTTTGTTTGTGGTGTTTGTGTAACTCTATTACCAACTATACCGATACCGGATGTAGATGATGTTGTTGGTATTTTTCCTACTGTTGATGCTGATGTTGATGATGATGATGGGAAATTTCTAAATAATCCAGGAACTGAACTGGACGATTTCAATTTCGATGTTGTTGGTAATATCCCAGATGATGTTGTATTTGCTGTTAATGATGAAGTTAAACCTGAAACTTCATTTATTTTATATGGTAATTGTGTTGTATTATATTTGGCTATTGATGATGGACCCCATGATACTTGACGTGCTAAACGATTTCTCATTGGTGGTGGTTTACAATTAGAAGAATTTGTTGATGTTGTTATTTTTCCTGTTGTATTTCCGGATGTTGGGGTTGTTGTAACTGTTGATCTTGTTGATTTTGTTAAATTTCCTTTTATTTGAATTTTTATCTGAATAAAAATTTTTCGAAAAAAAAAATAATGTTGGCTAATATTGATGAATTTCTATTTACATAGGTAACAGTTGTTGTTGTTTTTGTTGTTCTGTTTTTTTTTTTGTTGCAATTTTAGTATATATTATGTTTTTATAGTAATATTTAGATAGATTAAATAAGGATAATGCATATTTAGTCATAGGTTGATATATTTGATAGATAATTTAATTAAAATATGCAAACATTCTTCATGCATATCATATCAGTATTATTTTAATTAGTATGTATAGTACATGCATATGTTATTAAATTTTTTCGATGTACGATGTACGATAATTTTTTTTCTAAAATTTAGACAAATGTTTAAATAAAAAAAAATGGATTCAATTGATTTGTCGATGTTATAATTATGATAAATGGATTTTTTTTAAATTTTTGTTTCTAAGAACATTTTTTAATTATTATAAATTTTTCTTTTGAAATTACCACATAAGAAAATTCCCTCTAAACTCAATTCCAAAATGTTGTGTATAGTGACATTTTACACATTAGTAAAGAATTACTTTGCTTATTGCAGAGTCTATTTTTTTGATAATTAGCATTTTGCAAAACCTTAACCTACCTACTAGTAATTATTTTTCACATACAATTCTGTATCTTATAGATATTTATTCTGTCTCGAAAGTTGAAAAGAGAACCATAAGTCTTAAGAATTCATGTATTTATTGTGTTTTATAACATCTTAGTATATTAAGTTTTTATGGTTTTAAAAAATTTAACTAGACTAGACTAGAGACTCGACAGATACTAGCAACAAATGCAAAGATATTTAGATTAGCAAAAAAATTGAATGACTATAGCCAGAAAATATTGTAAGGGGGAATCATTCTTACGATGTGTGTGGTATTCGAAACTACACTTCCCTATTGTTTCTAGTGTACTATATACTTACTTACTATGTAATCGAAGCTCCCTCAAAGATTAATTAATAATTAAATATGTTAATTAAATAAAATAAAGAAAATGTAAATGGTAATGGTACCTAAATAAAAGTACAATCTAAACAACCTAACAATCTAAAATAACTATAAATTTGCAATAATAATAGGATTTGAAACAGTGATAAAGTTTTTGTTCTCTAAAACAAAAATATAAATTTTAGGTTTGTAAGCTCATATATTCTAAACGGTAAATGTCATAACTCATAAGTTAACAAAATCTAAATAAGTTACTAATCTTATAAAGTACAATATAAATCAGAGCAGTGGTTTTCAATTTATAGCTCTTTTAGATAAGTTAGTTGTATTCCATATAATTTTGTTTTATATTTTCGTATAATTTTATTCCTTTCTTGTAAAATTCTGAAAGAATCTAATTAATTCTGTAATTTAATAGAACAAAACGTTTCTTTTATTAATTTTATTAACTTCTGTTGTGTTTTTCGATGCAACTATATATTAAAATCATTTATTTTCAAAAATTAGAAGTTTTTCTATTAACAGGAAAGTTATATAAAATGCTTTTCTTTTGTTAAAGAAGAACATGCTTGGCTATATTACGTCAAAATATGTGGGAAAACTTCCAATCCACCATATATAGTATAAGTTAATAAAAAACTGTTAAGAATGAATCAATAAAATTTTATGTAACATTCGTATTCGGATAAAAATGGAATTAAGGAATAAAAAATCCACAAATTTCTGAGAAAGTGATTATTTCAACGAATCCTAAATTTTTTATACCCTTGATTATAATTCATTACCTATTTGATCAAGGGTATTACTTTTGTGACTTCTTAAAAGGAGCGAGCTAGATATGACAAAGCATATAATATATTCTTGCTCAGAATCGAAATAGTGAATAGATTTAGTAATGTTCATCTGATCGTCCATTAATCCACATATGATAACTCAAAAAAAAAAAAATGGAGATAGGCTGCTGAAATTTTTACCATTTAATTTTTATAAAAATGTTATTTTGATTAGTGTAACGCAACAGTTTCGGATAGGTACGAAATTCATATGCTCATATCTTGGAACTTTAAAAAGCTAGACATCTGAAGTTTTGGAATAATATGATTTGTTGATGTCATACAATTTTAAAATTTAAATAAATATATCTTCTTACTTAATTAAGTCGGATGATATCTTAAATTTTCCAAAAAGATGATAAAATTTTATTCAGCATATATTATGTTTATAGGGGCCTCGTAAGAGCATATAAAATACGCTGTAAACACCAAGGAAGTGTGTCTCCCTCCTTACGACATTTACAGCCACGTCTGAACAGGAAAGGCTGTGTAATTTCCTGTCCATATTTATGTGGCAGAGAAATGTATTAAAAAAAAAAACAAAAAAAAAAATTATGTTTATACGGGTAGGTTTGAGTTGAACCAGTATACTCTGCACAATTTCATCGTATGCACTACCCGTATGAACATATTATATTCAAGAGTATAATAAATTTGACATTACATTTATGATACTTTAAAGAAGTTGAGCTAGATATAGACTCAAGTTCTGTTCTGTATAGACTCAATTCTGAGTCAATTAAGCCATGTACGTCTGTCCGTCCGTCCGCACGATAGCTCAAAAAATAAAGGAACTAGGAGCCTGAATTTTTTTTTTTATGTCACTTTTGAGCTATTTAAATTCAGCAAGTTCGGCCACTGGGTCCGACTAACTGCCATACAACCTCTTTTTTTTTATAGGTAATAAGTCTCTATTGAAGCTAGGTATCTCAAATTTTGTAAAATATGATTACGTTTTATGGAAACAGCACATATTTTGTTCGTGCGGGTAATTGACATAATCTACTTACACTTTTTTCAAATAACCAAAATTAATTATTTTGAAACTTAAGTTTTTGACAATTACATATATTATCTTTGAAAATTTTGCTAATATGGTAATTTTTTTTTTAAAAACTGTTTTTTCTTCTTCTTATTCTTAAGATTATTGTATAAAATTAATATTAAAGTTTTAACTAAGGAAAAGTTTACAAATATGTAAATTTACTTATAACTTAATGAAAAAAAAATTATTCTTTGTTTTTAAAGTGTATATTTTAAAAATTTAAATAAAAAGTTTAAAATAATTAAATGTTTTCATAGAAGTCATTATTCAATAAAATTTTGTAAAATATTAAAATTCTTGAATTTTTTTTATAGGAATAATTAGGAGGTTTTCTGTTACTCAACTGAAATCAAAATTTATTATAATTTGACGAAGTTGTACCTAAATTTTAAGGGGGGGGACAATTTTTTTTACAATTCAAACTAAAAACAACCTTAAAGTTTATTTTTGAATTAAAACCAAATTGGTGTGATGACAATTTATTTGTATGTTCTTAAATATTTTTTTGCTTTGAGGGATTGAAGAAATTTTAAATGTTATTTCAACAGTTCTCAAAATAGTTTTTTCAAAAGAAAAGGAAGTATAAAATATATAGAAATTAAGTAGTTTTCTTAACGAATTACAGATTTACTGAGAAAAAAATGTACATACTAATAATTATTTCAAATTTCTTCAGTTAGCTTATTAAATTATAGTTTGATTTGAACTAATATTGTCTTAGTACTTAACAGTAGCCAAGTGATTTCTTCGTTTTAGATATATTACGCAACAAGCTTACATTTAAATTTATATGTCTCAGATCTTTGAATTTTTAATACCTTCCTTTAAATTATTTCATCGAATCAAAGAAAGTATTAAAGAGGATTTCAGTAAAAATAATTCTCTGTGAAAATACCAAATGGAAATTTCTAATTCCCTACTCAGTTGAAATAGATATGATAAGATAAGAAAATTCATTTTCTGCCAGGAGCTTGAAAAACTGGATCGAAAATTTGTTAAGATCAATAGGTATATAAAATTTACAAGAATGTGTCTCTGTAAAATTATCCATTTTCTTTTTTTGTCCCTCTTCATAATTCTTGCACGAACATTGAAAAGATTCAGCAACTCCTGGTAGAGCGCCATCAATAGTATATCAAATTATTCATCAAAAATAGTTTTTTAGGAAATAAATTACACAATATGAAAGAATGTTGAAGGTATATTAGTGAACTATATTAAATGTGGATTATGTTGAAGACATATTTGTGGAATGTATCAGAGTTATATTGTGACATGTTTTAGTGTTAAAGTAATAAATTTATCAAATGAAAAAGGCGATTTTATACGATAACTTTTTTAATAAAATTCGTTATTTTTATTTTGTTAAAATTAAAATAACACGCATATTTTTTATTTTTTACAACTTTTGGATTCTATTGAAATTTTGTGATAAAAGTAAAAACAATGGTATGAAAATAAAACTTTTTATAAATTTTGAAAAGAGAGATACAAAAAATGGAATTATTGTTTTTTTTTTTGTATATTAGAATAAAAACTTTTCATGACAATTGCATGTGCTGCTATTTTCAATTTCAACCCAGATGCCAGCTTTAAAGTGTTTCTTTGTTGCTGTTTATTTGTTTATTTTTAGTTTGTTGTGAAAACTAGAACATTATTGTGTTTTTCTTTTTGATTATGATAGGGTGTTTATTATTTCCAAACATTGAAGTAACTTTTGAGTATGCATAATTGTACAGAGTGTTTTCTTTTTAATAAGTCAAATAATAAAATGAAGAATTATTGCCCGGACAATTCAGATTTCCGGAGTTCATTTAAAACAAAAAAAATTATGATAACATACTTTCCACTTTTAAAAAACTATAAAATTTCATGTAAGTGTTAGACTAATTGAAAGTTTTAACCAGGAATTGTTTAGGTAATTTACCACTACAAGCCTACTGAAGATTCCAGTAGTGTTGATGCACCAAAAACTCTAACACTTTTTGTTTTTTTCCTAAAGAAAGTGGGAATCTTCCAAAGAGACCAAGAATTCCTCCTTGGTTCGCCCTTCAGATTCTTACTGACCAAACCCACTTCGCCCTTTAGCCAATATAATGTGATGAAATTCCTGCCTGCTAATGCTGTATATTGACTAGGAAGGAGGGTTAAGAAGGTATAGGACAAGGATGCGGAAACATTGAACAATGAATCCGCTTATTATTAATACTATTTTGCTAACTTTGACTATAGCCATTAACAGTTACAATATGCAGTAGCATATAACATCTTCATGCATTATTGTTATTAAAATTACTACATATTTTTTTTATATGATCTCACTGGGGTTTGAACCTTCCGATTAAAAGATTGATGACTAAAAAAATTGATGTAAAAAAACTTAACAATTTATTTTTCAATTTTCTAAAACCATCCTGTAAATTATTATTTCAAATTATATCAATTTCTTTCACTTCTTTTTCAAATGGATAAGAATATGAATTTTTTTCTTTTGTTTAGTTCATAAACATAAACTTAACATGAATTCACGTTCAACAATATCTTAAGCATTATGAATCCAATGAACTTCTTTTACTGTTATTATCTGTGTTGAGTTTTTGTTGTTACTTTTCATAAATTTTTTTTCATAAGTTTTGCAGTGATCCTTAGAAATTTCACTTGTTTTCTTGAATTTGACAATGCATGTACGGAAATTTTAAACTATTTCCTTAACAATGTGTGCAACAAACAGTACACTCCTATTGAGGAGTGAAAATTTTTCCTTTTTATTGAATTAAAAGAAAAGATAAAGATTAATCTTTGTTAAAGTGTACAATTGTGTATATCGTTATACGTCTTCATTATAATCGGTTCAAACGAATACGAATAATTATGAATTATAAAAAAAAATTTAAATTACTTGTACATTGTTTAAATATTTTGCTTATTAGCTTCAGTTGATCCACCCTTTTGGATGTTTCTTTACAAAATTTTAGCAACGTTACCTTACATAAAATGTAAAATAAAGAAATGGTATTTTAAGTATATATAGATCTTATAAAAAATGTAATAGTTGCCCAGCGCAGCCAAAGTTTAAAAAAACTTTATATTGAGGGGGTTAAACCTAAATTTTTATAACATAAATTTTTTAAAAACGACAAACATCAGTTAATTTCTTTCATTTAATAAGTAAATAGGAAAGTATTGAAAATTTTCCAGTTGAACACTAAAATTTACCTTCATGTAACTAATATCTTAAGTTAATCTTGGAATTTTGAGAAGGTTAAGATCTTTAAAAATAAAAAACATAAGTTATTTAAAAAAAAAAATGTTAGCTTCATTTAAAATCTAGGTAGCAATATAAAGTATCAAAAATGTAAATGGAAAATTTTTTAATTTTAGGCAACTAAAATCCGGAAATCAGAGGACGTTTTTCTTAATATTGTTCTATTATATTACTTGTAAACATTTCTTAATTATATAGGATGTGTTGAAAAGTGAAGACAGTGGAAAGAAAGTTTCTTAATTTGTCAAAATGTTCGAATTAAAACAAAAAGTACAAATTTTTTGCTGAATACTGCTACATAAAAGAATTTATTTAATCATCAATGTTTGATTCCGAAAGAAGTTTGTACAAAATTTTCTAAAATGAATAGACTTGACACAAAAACGAATTAGCTCCAGTTTAGCAAACAGTCGGTAAGATCAGATATTGAAAATATATTTGAGACACATGCATCAGTTGCCTTAAAAATTTTCTTTAAAAGTAGAATGGTATAGTATTTCAATTAATCGAAAGAATAAACTTTAAAAATGCAGCAAAAAAAGTAAAAGCAATTCATCGCTTTTGCAATCATCACTAAAAAAATATTCTTAAATGTTTATACAATTGGTGAAACAAAGCTCATTTTAACTGCAGTACTTGCCCAAAAAATAATCTTAATATATTCGAAAATCTACAGAGTTTGCACAGAAATGGAGCATAAAAAAAATATCGAAAATTTAATCTTTATTTACCAAACATAATTAAAAGAAAGGTTCAGACACTTTCAGACTCAGCCTTTTAAAGATCTAAGAAAAGTGCACCTCTCAAAAATGGTGCATTTCTCAAGGAGGCATTTGCTACTCCGTACTCCGTTTTTACATAAATAGTTCTAGAGCACATTCTGGTATCATCATCTAACCCTTTCCAATAAATTCTTGTAGTTTTTTTTTTTTCATATATCGCAACTATATCAACCTTCTAAACAAAAATTTGTATAAAGTAAACATCTGTCCAAAAATTAGACCACATTTATTAGGTTTACCTAATATAATATAAAAACTTGAAAGTGAACTATATACACAAAATAAGTGAATAAAATTTGAATTAACTTAAGTTTTCTATGTTCAACTGAGGAAAAAGAAAATTCTTATTTAAAAAATCTATTTTTTAACCTTACTTTTGTGGTTTGTTTTATTGTTTATAAAATAATATGAATAAAAATAATATTTCACTTATCCGTTCAAAATTTTGAATGTAACGTCAGTGAACAATGTTTATAGTAAATATATAGGAGATATAATTCTGTATGTATTTAAATTTTATGTTTAAGATCCTTACAGGATAAGTACAACCAGTACAAAAAAAAAAACAGAAAAACAAAAAAAAAAAAAATCAGTTGCAGCAATAACGTGACATAACATAAAATATTTTTTTTTTTTTTTTTTTGTGGTAACGATAGAAAAACTTTTGTGTTTTTTCTTTGGTAAAAGCAATGTGTTTCCGCTTTTCTTTTGATATAAATTGAATGTGTTACAAGGATATTCAAAATAAATTTACAATCATTTTTGGCATATATCTGTGATACTGTGGGATATTATAAAATAAATATACAAGATAAAAATTTTCATTTTATCAAAACTTTAATTAAGAAGTTTGTACGTCATGAAGGGTTCCAGGCACCATATTTACAATACAACTTTAGAATACAATTTAGAAAAATAAAAAAAAAAAGTAGAAGAAATTTTTAGATACATTTAAAATAAGTGGCTAGATGTTATTTTATTATTGAAGGTGTTTTATTTAATTGAGTTCTAAACTTAGTAGAAAATTATTAATAGAGCGAATAAGTGATAAAGATTTATACAATGGGTATATAAAAATTTTAATTTTATCATAGTTCGAAATCAAAACAAAGATTTACAGAGGAAAATTTTTTTTTTTGATTTTTAGAATCTAGAATTATTTTAAGATTTGAATATTTTAAATATTTTTCAACAATATTATTTTTTATTTCCTAAAAAAAAACCTAGTATTTTAAATTTTTAGAGAAACATTAGGAAAATTTTAAAAAAATCTTAAGAATTTTAAGAGTAAATCAGTTAAAATAAAACACCTTCTAAGAGATTTTCTAAAATTTTTTATATAATCCCTATAAAATTTCTTATCCGTTTTTAAATGTATGTATGTCCAAATCTAAATTTATTGTTGTTTTTTTAAAAAGAGTACTTGACTCTTGAGCAGTCATTTACTTAAAATTATTTGCTTTAGAATAAAAGAATAATTTGTTGTGCTGACATTTAATCTTATAAATGAAAAGATTCTTAAATATTAAAAATTAATTTTAAAATTCCAAAATGGACGAATTGTTTCAATCTATAAAATACGCTTATTGCTTAGTGCTTATACTATTAAGTATTTTATATGGTGAGTGGTGACAATTACATTTATAACATTCTGTCCCCCAACAAGACAAATTAGAAATTCGAATGAATCTCTTCTTATTTCTGATTAAAAAGATGCAGAATTTCATATTTGCAATATCTACGATATCATTTTGTGATGAGGGCCTTGGTGCCCTAGTGGGTGTGTATAAAAGACGCTGTAAACACCGAGAGAGTGTGGGTTCAAATCCCACACACGTCAGCCACGCCTGCAAAGGAAAGTCTGTCTAATTTTCTGTTCACATTTATGTGGCAGAGAAATGCACTAAAAGAAAAAAAATTATTTTGTGATTCCAATTAAAAATCGTTGCTTACACAAATTAACGAAAATGGTTGACGTTACTTGGGTAACTTAAAGATGTTATGAAATGTTATGAATTAGTGTTATAATGTTATGATGTTGATGATAAAACTAATTACTTGCGATCGAATTTGATTTTATTGACATATAAAGTTCCATAGATCTCAAATATTTCAAAAAAATTATTTTAAAAACAAATCAAAATTTAATCTTTGACACCATTTTTTTTTATTTTTAGATCAATTTTAAAAAAAAAAACTATAAATTTGCGTTTTATGAAAAAAAATTTTTTAGTTTTATTCTATTCTATTAACTCATCCAAAAAAAAAAATTGAAATTTGAGAATTGTCTATAGGCAATTTAACACTATACATGCCAACTGAAGATTTCAGTAATGTTAAAGAATTAAACAACCCCTGTTATTATATTAACAAGGTTTGTATTATGTCGTGTATAGCTATTTTGGTTGG
Source organism: Poecilobothrus nobilitatus (assembly GCA_947095535.1). Taxonomy (NCBI): domain Eukaryota; kingdom Metazoa; phylum Arthropoda; class Insecta; order Diptera; family Dolichopodidae; genus Poecilobothrus; species Poecilobothrus nobilitatus. Next base: position 30,314,443 of record OX352774.1, read on the forward strand.
AAGTTGCTTTTATTTTTGTTTTGAAGAATATTATAGCACAATATGTACTTAGTTTTTGTAAAGAAAGGGCAAAAATTGTGATTTTTTATTATGTTCAAATGTATTTTTGTGTTGTTTAAAATGTGTACTCTTAAATTTATTGATAGTAATATAAATGTTAGGAAATGATTACCTTTATGGTAAACATTGGTAAACATTGCTTCAGCACATTCTGTTCCGAACAAAAAATAAATTGGACAGGAAAAAATATTATTATCCGTTCTTTCTGTCGTCTAAAAATTTTTTTTTGTTAATGTGAGAAATGTCAAAAAAATTAAAAATGACAGCAAAAAAGAAAGCAGTTCTGAACTAAAAAGTTAAAGTTAAATCAACTTTTGTTCCAGAGAGAAAACAAAAGTTCTGAACGTTTTTGAAAATTGATGGAATTCAAATTTCCATATAAACATATGTACTGAATCGGTGAATCCAGCATAAGTTTAAGTGTTTGTTTATTTAATATTTAAGAGAAAAAAGGTTAATGTTTTTTTTAATTAAAATATAAAGTTTTTTTTTCATTAAATTTTTTTATTTAGGTATTTCTTTTTCATATTTTTAACAAACATGTCTATATTTACAACTTAGCTTTTTTCTTAACACGTCGCTTCTAATTTTATGAATAAACATTTTTGTTTAAACTAACTTGACAGTTGACACTCTTTATATCTTCTTTGTGGTCAAATGTCAAATGTAATTGTAGTTTGATGGAATGAATTCGGTTTAACCAAAAAATGTCCAACTCTTACAAAGGCTGTTAAACTATTAATCTATAATACTGGTCGTGTTCACACTTGTCGCATTGTTGGCGTCAACATTGTTGAAGTTTACATGCCCATTATTATTAAATTTTCGTTGACGATGGCATTTTAGAAAATATGATTGTGTGTGTGTACATAAAATTTATTTTCAAAATTATAATTCTGACTTTTTAAAAAATATTTTATTAAATTTTTGTTATGTTAGTGAAATGTCAAATTGAAGCAGGCAATTTTTTGAAGACTTTACGAAAAAATATTTAGCTATTGGCAAGCGAAGTGAAACGCATGATGAAGGGTATTCTTGTTATAGTGTGGACAAAATAACAGATACTTCCTACATACATTTAATATCCAAAAAAAGAAAAAGAGGGAAAGAGTGGACAAATAAGTTTTATTAGATGTTTTTAAAAAAAAATTATTAATTTGGCAAATTTTATATTGCATTCCACATTAAAATCTTTTTCAAATTTGTGTGGGTATCAAAATTAATTTTGTAAATAACAGGGAATGTGGTTAAATTTTTTTGTATTTGTAAGATCAGTTTATATTTTCAGTTTTTTTTTTTTAATAGGAGTAAAAAATTAAAAATAAATATATATTTTTTTTTTTGGAAGAATATATATTTAATTAATTCCTTTGGCGATTGCAAAAACAACTCAAATGAACGCATTTTTGCAATCGTCAAATGTTTTAATTAAATATACCTGAGAGAAATAATATTTAAATGTATTATAAAATTTAATTTAAAAAAACTTATAAAAAAAAAATATAAATTAACCCTTCACCAATAAATAGTAAATCAATTAAAGAAATTAAAACTCTATTGAATTAAAATTTTTGAAATACCAAATATTCTATATTTTAATTGAAATTCATTATACACCATTTACCATAATCGTTTACAATTTAACAGTCAGAATTTTGATCAATAGTTTTGTTTTTTTTTTTTTTTAATTTTTTTAGTCAATTATTTGCTCAAATTACATGTTATGTGTTGATAATTAATAATCGTTTAAGTTATTCTATTCAATTATTTAATTATTACCTCATGCAGAAAAATTTTGTATACTACTGCAACTGTTGATGACTTTATCACTGGTAGCAAAATAGTAATAATAATAGTCGAATTCATTGTTCCCTTGCAGCTGTCCCATTCCACAATTTGAAATTCCGCATTCCTCACTTATCCTTTTCAATGCCTACTTTCTAGACGACATACTGCATTAGAAGTTGGGAGTTTCATTTTATTATAATGACTAAAGGGGCAGATAGGTTTAGTCAGTAAAAATTCGACACTATCAAGGGGATATACTTCCAAATTACAAAACTCGGAAGCTTCTCACCTCACGTAGAACAAAAAAAAAATAGATTAATTTAAGCTTAGTTAATTTAGGCCTTCTTTTTGTAATATAATATTTCTTCTTAATTTTTAAATAAATAATTTTGGAATAGACATTATTTTGACTTATTACAATTGTTCGTTGCTTCAATGATGCTTCTTTGCTCAAAAACAAATTAAGTGAATACGAATTAAGAAGTGATATTAAAAATTTATATAAAAATTTTATTTCGTTACAAGCTTTGGAAATGATTCGTTAAAACGTTATCTTAAAAATAAAATATATTTTATTTTTTAATCTATTAAGAGAACTATATATAGTAAGGGTACCTAATATATTTTAATAACGGTACTTAAATAAAATGTCGAAATCGCAAAATAATTTGACATCAAAAATTTTGACTAATTTCAACTTTCAATTTTGAATGTCAGTTTTTTTTTGAGTATTTCTGTGTGTACACGATAGCTCGACAAAACTTGGTGCCGGGAAAACAAAATTTGGTATACATAAATTTATTATATTCCATTTTTAGGTTTTGATCGAATTTGAGACAATTTGAAATTTTTTCGATCGGTTCTTTTTTGGTATCACAATATTATCTTGCAAAAAATAATCTTGAATGAACAAAATCTTAAATTTTTTATTTTTTAAAATCTTTTTAAATGAAGAATCTAAAAGATTTCTGAAAACTTGATGCAATGCATTTTATATCTAAATTACAAAAATGTTGAGGTATAATTAAAGTACATAATATTATACCTAAAGATTTTAAGTGTTTTGTTGTTCAAATAATTGTATGTAAAATAAAAAATCACGAGAAATTTTAGAGATGATGGTTACAAAATTAATTTTATAAACAAAGAAATTAAATTTCAATTTCAAGTTTTTTGTTTGTTTTTTGAAATCTTTTCCTTTTTAGCACATAGACAAAAATATGTCTATTAGTTTCACGCTGTCCATCCGTCCGTTTGTTTACAAAACTTCTACACCGTTAAAGATAGAGAAAAAAAAAATGTAACCATGGGTAGGTCTCATAAATAAATTAATTTTGTGGAACAACTTTTTCAACTTTCATGTAGCCCCATCAATCAGGTAACTACAGCCCCTCAAACTTTGAAAAAGCCTTATTTTTAAATGCGTATATTTCATGTTCCTCTTAACATATTTTCAATGTGAAAACGCAATACGATAGGAATTTTTTTTTTTTAATTTAATATTTAAATTTACCGTTATGTGAAAACCAAATTTTGCATGATTTTTCTATTTTCTATCATAATTCCGGACGCTTTTAGATAGAAGCTTGAAATTTATGAGGCAATAAAGAACTTTTAAAATTAGTATAAGTTTTCTCAGAAAATTTTTTTTTGATCACCCCCTGTTTATTAGCTGTTAGAGTTCAAAAATTGTAAATTTTCTATTTTTATACAACTGTAACTTAGGCACCTGTACAAATTTTCTCTTCGGCAAGATATAAAAATTAAAGCTGCAGTAATATATTTTTACGTGCATTAATCGTTTTTCTTAGTTATATAGAGTTCTGGATTTACAGCCCCTAAAAATTGCAAAAAAAGTCCAATTTTCACATTTTTTTTTATATGAAATTTTAAAATTTTGTTGCAAGTCACAATTCTAAACAGTTTCTATTATCTTTTGGAAATGAGGGCTTTTAAAAACTGTTGGTTTACATTTTGCCTAGTTTGTTTTGTTTCTAATTTTTTTTCTTCTTTTAATTTTATCCGAACATTTTTTAGTTTTCAAAGTGTTGGTTCTCAAGATATGGGGAATGATCTTTTTTTTTCCAATTTCTTCAAAATTTTTTTAATTTAGTATAATGAGTAAAAATTTCTCTCGATTTTGGGGCCTCGGTGACTTAGTAGGTAAGAGAGTATAAAATACGCTGTAAATATCGAGGGAGTGTGGATTTGAATTCCACACACGTATTCCCCCTTACGACATTTACAGCCACGCCTGAAAAGGAAAGTCTGTGTAATTTCCTGTTCATGTTTATGTGGTGGGGAAATGCACAAAAAAAAAAAAAAATAATTGGATCCAGCAATTCAAAGTACGACTTGACTGTAATTTATAATTTTAAATTTAAAATGTCCTTTATAAAATATAGGAAATACTTAAAACTTTTATTTAAAAATCAGTTTAGTTTAGTATTGAAAAATTCATTTCTAATAGGGATTTACACCCATTTTCATTTATATAAATGAAGTTTTACATCTGGAGTAAATGGATGAAAGTGAGAGAAAAACTTTCTCGGTGATTTTTTTTTGTTCCCAATTTCCCACCAGTCATTCATTTTTTAGCTTTTAAATAACGTATTTTTAATATTATCTTAAGTGATTATTAATTTATCAACATGTTTTTTCTATATGTGTTATTTGAAAATTTTGGATTGGAAATTTTTCCTATATGTGTTATTAATTATCAATTTTAATCATATAATGTGTTATTTATTTTTAATAAAGTTTAATTACAAATTTGATTATTAGTAATTTTTTTTTTATATTAATAATTAATAAAAAAACATTTTAAATATTATTTACAATAAACATGCATTTTAAATACAGTCTTAAATTCAATTAAAATTGTTATAACAATTATTTATTAATAAATTTTTAAATAAATTTAAGATATAGAAGATTAGAAGTTATATAATAGTATTATTTATTTTATAAGTAATCAACAGATTTTCGATAATATTTAATAATTTTTAAAAATAAAATTTATGGTGCAATTTAAAGTTAATTTAAATGTAGAACGTAATAATCTTGAGTTTTATTGAAAGAAACTTATCTTGAATATCTCCAATCCCTTTAAAATTTTGAAGTCTCACTACGCCACATACTTGAAAAGAATAGAGTCTATATTTAAAAAAAATATGGTTAAACTCTACTTTCGTAAATTGAATTGGTAATTGAATGTTACTAGCTGTACAGCCAAATGCCAACTAATTAATATTTCTACTCACGAAGCTAAGATAAATTACTGCATCTGCTATGTTTTTAAACGATGTTTTAATTAGTAAAATAAATTGCAAATTTATTTATGGTCTCTACAATATTATGAACCATTATGTAACTTCAGAAAACAAAGATTCTCATATCTCAACCAACACAGAACTAATTATGATCTATTTAAACCCATTTTTTGTTCAGAGCGTATCTTTGATTATTAAGTATAATTAATAATGAAATAAACGGAATTAATTTACAAAAGTATAACGTTCGAGATGAGCAGGACCCGTCATCAAAATGGACAAAAATTATGGTTGTTGGAAAAATATTGAAAATTCAAAACAATATGTCAGCCAAGAAATCTATGAGTTTAAAAAGAATAAAATCATACCGCATTAATATATGATACATAATATTAATACATATAATGTTCAGTGATCGATGATACAGCATATATTTATAGGTTGGGTTGGTGTGGAATTTTAAAGTAGATTGAAGTAGGCCAGTAGAAAGAAATTTTTCACAATTTTCTTGACGGATTTTATGGAAAAATATTGATAATTCTAGAATACTTTTTTGTGTCTTCTTCTGCTCAACAATATTTTGCTTAAAATTGATAAAATAATTTCGGTTTGATAAAGATACCAAATATAAACATCAGTTTTCATTAGCTGTAATCTAAAATTGAGCATTAAAATTTTGTGTTGTGTTGTAAATAGATAATCTAAAAATATATACAAAGTATTAACGATTACCGAAAATCTGTTGTTACTTGAATTTCTAAACAAAAAAAAAAAAAACCTGTAAATCAATTTATTATTATAATAAAATGTGAGGTGCTTAAAATTTACCAAATTTAAAATATCATTCAAAAATTTTGCAAAAGAAAAAAATTGGTGCTTTGATTATTGAAAATATACTTATTTGTGAAAAAATGGCGCTACTTTATGTATTACCTAATAATTAAAAAAAAATGATTGCTTACCGGATTTTCTATTTCATCATTATTTTGTTGTACCTGTTGTACCTGTTGTTGATTAGTTTCATTTAATTCTCTATCACAAAAATCATGATCACCACCACCACTATCAACATCAGATGTATTTTCATGATTTGAAACAAGTGATGATTTTCGTGACATTGAAACACCACCATTTTGTTTTTTAATATTTTCAGATTGATGTTTAGATTGTTGTGATGATTGTTGTTGTTTCGATTGATCTTCACTTTTATCAATTAAATTTGTTGTACAATTAGTAGTAGGTGTTGGAATTGTTGTTAATGATGTTGAAGATTTTGATGGTATTTCATTATCGATATTTTCAATATTAATTGTAGTTTCTATTTTTAGTGGTTTATCTTCGTCTATTGAAGAAGATGTAGATGATGATTCTGTTTCCAAAAAAAAAAACCACAAATTTTTAAAATTAATATTAATGCATTTAGGCAAAAAAAAAACCAAAAAACAATCAAAGGAAGAAGTTAAAAATCCTTAATAAAATCATTTTTGTTATAAACTTTCATAAGCATTTCATTAAAGTATTTTTTAAATAAATACGGAACCTTCTAGATTTTAGAAGATGAAGATTGTAGCCAATAAAGATGGAAGAATATGAATTATAACAAAAAATTGATAAGATTAAGTGTGAACTATAGTTAAAAATCTAAAATCATTTAAAATCATTTTTTGTATAAGATATGATTATGACTTTATTGATGATCAGTTGACTTTAAAAATATTTTTTTTTTATTTTCTGTTTATTTCAGTAATGTCTCCTTTTTATACTCCCACGGTTAAAGTTTGAAGAGTATAATGCATTTAAAATAAATTGAATTAGGACACGAGATAGATATGAAATATTCTAGCTCAAGATTAAATTCTGAGTCGATTTAGCTAAGTCATATGTGCGTCCATCCCATGCGTCCCTTTACAGTGCCATTAAACCAATCATATAGTGAATTTAAACCAATCATATAGTCATACAACTGTCAAATTTAGATAGTTTTATCTTGCTACTATAATCCGAAATTTTGTAAAAATAATCAAGTTTTATGGCAACAACTTAGGTAAAATTATATTGGTCTGGCATAACAGGTTCAAGTAGAATTCGTATAACTACAAAATTTACATAAATATATTTCTGGACTTAATGAAGTGACATCAATATCTGAAATTTAGTAAAAGGTGATTAAATTTTATGGTCAAGTTGCGCTTTATTGATAAAGAAGCATCTTTTCCTTGGACATGTTCTTGCATATTGGCTGCATCTTTTAGAATGTATCAACTATTCATTTAAATTTTACATTTTCAAGAGGCAGAACCGGATTAAGACCCACAAATGCCCTAAGCTTTTAAAAAGAAAAAAAATTAACAAAAATTTTCATTAGCCATCCTGAATGCACTCTTGAACTTTAGCGATGTAAAATTATTGACACTAAGATTTTTGACACTCTTTTAAATTTTTTGACACACGTCAAAATGTAGTCTAAAAAAACATACTAGATTTTGCGAAAATTTACATTTATTTAAATAATAAATACAGGCATTTTTAGAAACAACCTATTACTATGCAATAGTCTAAGAAACCCCCGTATCTTTGGATCAGAAGTCGAAGTACAAGAGTACAGTAATACTAGGCTTGATTACAATAGGTTAAAGCCAGTGTACGATTGAACAACTTATGAGTAAAATGTATTTGTATAAAATTCTTTTACTTTAAAAAAAAAAAGTGCCACTGTTCGTCAGTGCCCTTGATTATCATGACGTCCTAAACAAATGGTTAGTTTCTTTATATGTTAATCTAGCTGTCAAAAGGTAATATTGATTAAATTTATATTAGGTCTATGCCTGAGCAGAGATTTTTTTAGTTAAATTTTATATTCACCGATAGACTTATATGTAATTATTTTATAATTTTTATATTTTCTTATTTGGCATATAAATAAATTCAAAATATAAATAAAGATTTAAATATCCTTTTAAAATATTGAGAATATTTTAATCGATTTTAAATCTTTGTATAATTATTTTCTTATTTAAAAAAAAAATAAAATAATTGAATAATACAATTAAATATCTATATAAAATTTTTATTTTTATTTACATATTTAATCAATTTTTTTTTTCTTTTATTTAGAAAACTATAAAATGTACATACATATATTTTCAATATATTTTAATTAAATTTGTTTCATTTAATTTCATTTACTATTAATTAAATTTTAAAATTTAAATGAAATGAAAATGCATATGTATATATGTATTTATTTATTGCAAATTTTCTTAGAATAATTTTTGAAAAAAATTTTAAAAAATATGCTTATGATATTCACTTGGTTTGTTCATCTTTTTACACAGCTTTTATACACCATTTAAAATAAAGCAAAGAAATTTTTATCAAATTTTACCTTGAGTAATTTTACCTTTCCATGTAGCTTTACCCATTACCTATTTTAATACCTTTGCGATAGTCTCGCGTACATTAAAATTGTTTCTCCGTTTGCCGCACCTCAAAATAAGCATATAATAGATAATAGTTGTAAGGATAGAATTAGGAGAAGAAAATTATTAGGTTTAGTTTTGTCCGTCCGTTCGCCTTTGCAGACGTAGGTACTTATGTATGTACATTTTTTTATTTTTGATAAATGTTCAAAATAAATATACGTTAGTATCTTTTTTGTATTTTTCCTTGTTTAAGCACTATGATGGACAGTAAATTTAATATTTACCATTTTTAGACACCTGGATTCACAAGTGAGCTGTGCTTACACGTTTTTAAAGGTGAGATGTAAATTATAAAAAACGACTTTTAGTTTTAAATTTTCTTAATGTTGTGGTAAACGTTTTTTTTTAAACAATTAGGATCTTTATATTATTTAAGAAAAGTGTTTTTTTTTTTAAATTTTTCAAAAATTTCAACATAAATTACAAATGTTTGTGCAAAAATAATTGCAACTATAGAATGCTATAATCATTTTAAAAATGTCCTATTTTAACATACCGACTTTTTAACATTAATTTAAATTTTCAATATTTTTTTACATATTATGTTAACATTTAAATAACCAATAGAAAATAATTATTGATTGGAAGAATCTTAAGATAAAAAATAAAGTTAATTTTAAATTAATGTATTGTATTAAATTGAATATTGGTATAAATGGTATAGACACTATAGAGTAATAATTGTAATTTATTTTTATGTGTAGATATTAAGGTATTATTGAAAACTGTATTAAAAAAATTAACAAAAAATTGAACTCATGATTCAGACTAAAGATTAAATTCATATTTAACAAAAAAAAAAAAAAAAATCACCTTTTGACATAAGTGGAAGTTTTTCATTATTTTCTTCGCTTCTTTCATCAATACTTTCATCCCCACTATCATTTTCTTTACTTTGAAATTTTATATTTTTTACATTATCTTTGTTTGCATTGCCTTCTATATCGATATGTTCTTCCTCAATATTCTGTTCCCTTTCGTCTATTTCACTATCCTCTTCTTCAATAATTTCTGGTGGTATACTACCATTTAATGAAGATTTTGGTGTTAAACTTGGTTTAATTTGTAATGATTGATTATGTTGTGTAACATTTGCATTACCATTTTTCAAAATGCTTACTAAAGGCATTGAATTTGAATCTTTTTTGTCAATATTTGATTTAAAAGGTTTAGTTCGTACTCCAGGTGATTCATGCATTTGATTTGCCTGTTCTTTTGACCATATAATATCTTCATCTGTTTGACGTTCAATACGTTTTTTATATTCCAAATGACTTCTATAGACTTCAATTAAACAACATACAACAATTACAACAAATAATGCTGTCAATACAATAAATACAACTTGAGTTTGTTCTTCTTTTGTTGATGTATCAACATATTGTGCTATATAAGGGATTTTAATTGGTGGTTCTTCAACCCATGTTTTGTCTGATCCCTGTCAAAATAAAAATTTATAAATCAATAAAATTAGGTATTATGTAATTACAAACAAGAAAAACATATTTTTTAATTTACCACAGTAAAGTTTAATGTTGGTTCTGGCATTAAAGTTTCACTTCGATCAAAATGTGCAATACATTGAGCACTTCGTACACCTTGTGAATTAACAACTGTAATGTTATCTGGTGCTGATTTTGTAAAAAGCATATATTCTTCCAAAGGCTTCATTGAATATTTATTGACTTGTATAATAATATCTGCATATTAAATAAAAAAAATATATTTTACCATTATAAGGTTTCTTTAGATAATATAGTTAGAATAATATGAAATTAGAGCCTAGCTTTAGAAAACAAAAGCAAAAGTCAATAATTCAGAAAAAAGAAAACCAGGTGAAGAGATGTTGAGAAACAAGTAAAATTTTCAAGAGTAATCTAAAGAATAAATAAAATTACTTCTAAATAAGTTAAAAGACGATCAATAAAACGAGAGTAGAAAAATAAAAAGTGTTATAACAGAAAAATTAAAAGTATTATCCAAAGAATGGATGCTACAAAAATTTGACAGTTTACTATTCAATAAGGCGATGCTAGAGTAGTTTCTGGAAAACTACAACCGAGAATAATATGAAAAGATTTTAGAATCGAGTAAAAATAAAAAGAGAATTCTAACAGAATTTCTGTTGGGGCAGTGTCGACTAAAGGGGCACTTAAAGAAAATTGGAATAGATAATTACGATATGCATGATGATTCTTTCATAAAGAAAACAAATCTTCAGAACACATTCTTACAAAATGTGGAGCTTTACTTCGAACAAAATATGTGCACCTAAGAGCATATTACTTTACGGAAGATGAACTGCCAGCAATAAACTCTATACAGATCTTTAATTTCTTAGAGACAGAATTGCTGACAGAAGTATTATAAGTGGAGACAAAATCCACAACACGTAGTAATAAATGAAATTTCTGTCAAAAAGAAGAAAAATCTCCAGAAAACATACTCAAAAACTGTGGAGCTTTACTACAAACAAGATATGTGCATCTAAAAGCATATTACTTTACCGAAGATAAACTGTTAGCAATAAATCCTCTTCAGATCTTCAGTTTTTTAGAGGCAGTAGGGCTGACAGAAGTATTATAAGTAGAGATAAAATCCACAACACGTACAGTAATATGAGGAAGATAATACATCTACATCAAAAAGTGGCAGTGTTACTTATATCTTTTAAATAATAATTTAATCTATCTAATCTAATCTCATTCAATATATCTCTAAAAATTTGCGATTAAGATTTATATTGTAAAACATATATCTTCAAAGAAAGCATTAGAGTCTCTCTTAAAATTTTTGATTTAATCTAAACTTATTTTCCTTTCCTAACTTTAGTTAATAGACCAAACTCTATGATGAAATTGTATTTAATCCATTCCTTTGTAATAGTCTCTGTGAATAAACTTCGTCACACTACTTTAACCACATTTAAATACTCTTAATTGAATTATAATAAAATATTTTTGTTTTAATTGAATAATTAATTAATCCCTTACAAATTATTCATTATCTACAATTTACGGTATTTTAACGGCAATTTATTTTCTTTTTATGTGATACAAAAAAAAAAATTTAAATAGATTTTAAAATATTTTATCTTTTTTTTTAAAATATTCCATGTTGAATTTCCAATAAATTAATGATATTAAAAATTGGAAATGGAAACTTTAAAATGAACTCATCACCTTTCCAAAGCCAAAAAAGAAAGAAAAACCAAAAAATAAAATAAGAACCTTTCAATATACCCATATATTAGATAGAAATTAAAATAATTGACCTAGATCAAAGACTATTTTATGGTCAGACGATTTTAACTAAAAAAAAAAAAAACAAAAAAGATTTGAATTTAAAGTATATAATATATACATACATAATAATATGTTCACCTATGTTTCTTGATATAATATATATTAATATATATGTAGGATCATGCAGATATATGTATATATGTTTATATAAGTAGATTTATTTTAATAAATAGAGTTAGAGAAAAATAAAACCAAAATATTTAAGATAGTCTCCTAAATTTATTAGGCATTTTAGTTCGTATGTTTCTCATTTTTGGTAAAAAAAAAAAGGTTACCACAATAATATAAAAAATTTAAATATAATTTAAAAAAAAAAAAACAAAGAAAATAATAAAATAAAATAAAAAAAGGATATTGAATTAAAAAGATGTAAAAGGTATAAGATAATAAACCCAACCAATTTTAAGATCCTTATCTAATTACAATTTTTTAAATTTAATCTCGTTGTAGCTCAATTCTCCGATTCTATAAATATGTTGTACATTTTAGAAATATGTATACAATGGCCATTTCTCATATAATTTTACTTTTTTTAACTTATACTTTATTACCTATAGCTTCAAAGCGTCAGAATTTCATACTGGATAAAATTTTTTTTTCTTATTATTATTATCATCAAGTACCAAGTGAGGTGGATAAGTGTAGAAGGCATTTTTATATAAAATTGATATAAGATTCCTTGATGTCTTTTAGTAGCTATGTCTCTTAGTAAAAATACAATGGTATGAATCAACCTAATGCTTTCTATTTACTTGGCCGTTAATTTTCTTGGCAAAAATCAAAAATCAGGCTTGACATAAATATGGCCAAAAGTAAGGTTATGTATATACATTGTCTTAATAACGGATAACTTGGAAGGTCAATCAATAGTCAACACAAACAAGTTCTGCTATTTAGGGAGCACAATAAACTCAACATGAGGAACACAATAAGGCGTAACATGTCCTATGTAACTAACATACCGCCGCGAATCCTGGCTAATGACGAATTCCATCAAACTCAAGTTACAGGTGTTTGTAAATTCATGTGTCGAGTATTTTGACTCAACAGAATCAATAATAAAGATGTGTGGGAACTAGCACAATGAGACCGTAGTAAAATAAATAACCAGAAACAGATGGAAATGGATAGGACATACACTAATGAAAAACAAAGAAAGCATAACCAAAACGTTACTGAAGTGAAATCCACCAGAAGGATTCAGAGCATGAACCAGACTCAGAATAACAGAAAACGTACTCTCCTAAAGTATTTAGGTGGATGCAAATTGTCATGGAACACAATTGTAGAAAAAGTAAAAAACGGAGAAGAATGAAAAATTAATAGTGGACAAGATATAGTTCATAGCGGAGTAATAGAAAACAAAACTAATAGTTCAAATATTTTTTACTTAAAAATTAATTGAGTCTAAAATATTTTAAATAATATAAATAATTGGCCTTAAATTATTTCACAGATTTTAAATGGATTAAGAACTTTGGCCTTCAAAAAAAAAAATCTTAGAAGTTGTATATTACCTTTACCTACCTACAGTTGAACTTATTTAACCTTTTCTACCTCGATTTTAATTTAATTTATTCCCTTCAAACCATTAGAACGATTTTATAATATTTTTCTTTTCGGCAAAATAGGATTTGGAACTAATTCATAAGAAAGAGTATAAAAATTGAAAATAACAAATAAAAAACTGATCCGATTCATGTATTTTGTGTTGGTTCGTGGTTTTTCATGTTTTAATTTTTTTTTTTGTTCATCTCTTGGTTTTTCATTATATTGACCTTAAATTATTTGAACCAAAACGTAAATTTGATTCTAGGGAATAATAAATTAACCTTAAAAATTGGATATTTAACAAAAACATAATAAAAAAAAAAAATTATAGGAAAAAAAAGTTTTTTTTTTTTGAATTTAATAGCTCTATTATATAATTATTAATATTATGTGTGAGTGTAAGCCAAAAATATTTATTCTTTTTCTACGTCTTTCTAGTTTTTTTTTTCCAAAAGAATATATGAACATTTAACAAAAGGGAACTAACTATATGTATATTTATATGTACACATATTATATAATATTTCTGAAATTCTATATACACAAGTATATAAAATATATTCATATTCAATATTATGTGTATTTTTTGGAAAACGTTTCTTTTTAACAAATCCATAAATAATGTTGCGGTCTCGACCCTCCTCATTAAAAGGACATTAGAAAGTTTTAAGTGTGTATATGGTTTTTCTCTTAAAATACATATATATTAAACTCATATATTAATATATGTAATCATAAATATATTTTCTCTTTACTAAGTTTAGGATCTGTTTTATTTATTTATTTTTTTTGTGAAAACTGTTTAGACAAAAAAAAATTGGTTTACTTTGAGATTTTTAATGCTCTGACTCTTGTTCGACCTTTTGACTTCGGCATTGTTGTGTATATTCACCTTTTTCGAAGATTTTTTATAATTTCTTTTCGGGTTTTTTTTTTTTCTATAATTCCTTCTACTTTGAATGAAGTTGAATTAAAACACAAAAGAAAAAAAAAAATAAATAAATTTGATGGTGAGTACATAATTTTTGGACTCGTTTTTGGTTGAATTTAAGTCAAGTCAATTTCCATGAGACTATAAATTTTGGCACTTAAGATTGTATTGTAAATTTTATTAGTGTTACCAATTTCTTATGACGTGAATGTATTAATGTGTTTTAATTGTTAATAAAATCATAAAAACCAACATTTTATACGTAATCAGATGACAATATTACCTCAACATTTTCCTCACTTGCCGTCTAACTTTTAATAGCCTCTTTTAATCTGTTTTATAAATATCTTGTATATAAAAGGATTTTTGTTCCGAAAAAATAAAAATTTCGATGTCTTTACTCAAAGCTTTTTAAGGAGAAACAAATAAGGAGTGTTTCAAATTCCAAGTTTACGTAGTTTGCGTTGCTTTTACAGAGTAAACTACTCTTTTCTACTCCCAACTACTCCCAACTACGCCAACCTTTGAGAAACAGTATATAGGAGTAAATACGATTATGTTAAGTTAGCGTTCCATTTACCAACTACTCCCAACTACTCTTTTCATGTAAAAGAAACGCAAACATAATTTAAATTATGAAAATTTGTTTGTGATTTGATTACAGTTTTAACTTACAATGGTTTAAAGACGATATTTAACAACATATATTCCCTAAATAGTATAATAGTACCTAAAAGATCCCTTAAATTTTTTAGCTTGATCAAAAAAGAAAGGTGATATTCTGAGCCCTACATGCTCATAGAAAAATCATGTACATTTCGTTCTCGTATCATTTCACATCATTTGATGATTAGTTGTAGAAATCGCCGAAAAAATTAAATTATAAATTATACTAAAAGCGACCATACGAAATAAATTAAAAATTTTTTTACTTTCTAAATATAAAAACAATTTTAAAAACAACAGAAAAAATTTGTTTCTGGCGTTGCTTTGCACGTCATTTTGACGTTTAAATAGAATACATTAATTTAAATAAGGTTTGACCAAATGCAGCGTGGTAGGAAAAAAATGCCGTAACGAAGCTAAGCTAGAGTGGATCAATTTCTACTTTTAGTCTTATTAATAATCAATTTGTTTTTTTTTATTATTTTATTGTGATTGTTGGTTGTCGATTCTTGGTATTTCAATTTTTATAATGTTTACATACGTCATACAGAATTTAAATTTTTAAAACGACGCGCGTGGCAAAAAGAGCATAAGATCATAACCTTTACGATGTATTAAAAATTCGGCAGGATGTCACCGATTCGTATATGTAATATATAGTATGATATAATCAAAAATTACATTAATTTTGAAAATTTTATCAACATTCCTTTTATTTGGTTGGCTTTAAGCTAATTTTAATAATTTTACATTAATGCAAAAAAAAAAAATAATTAAAAACTGGTTTAATGAAAGCCATTTACCATTATTGATATATTGACTGGACTAATTTTTAAATTTTATTTAATATACTAGATATGTTGGGCACATTAACTTAAAAACATTTTTTTAAAAAAAAAATATGAATAGCTATAAAAAAATATCTCTAATAAACTGACTTTTCATATGGTCAAATGGAGTTTTTTTTTTTTTAATATAGATTTATTTTTTTTCTTATAACGTTACAAAAATTTTTACATGTTTGGAAACTAATCTACATAACACCAAATTAAGTAAATTTTTTATTAATATACTGCCTCCCATTCGAGTACTCTATATTATGATTTTTTTTTTGTTTTTAATTTTTTACTTTACTTTTAACAATTCTTTATTATCTTAGCTATAATTATATGAATATTAACACGTGTTATTGATATTATATATTAATTGGAAAAAACCAACTATAATTTTTTCATATTGATAAAAATTAACCTAAACTTACTTTCTAAACTTAAAACTAATCCCTAACCTACCTTACAACTAATTAAACCACAAGCCGCCTCTTTTTAGACTACTATAGAAGCCAGCAAAAATTTTGTTCTATATTTTTTCTGTTTTTATCCGACAATGATTTGTTAAATTTTTGGGGTATTATATTTAATAGTACCCAATCTGATGGTATTTTAGTATCTGTGCTCCTTCTTTCAAAGTAGTAGAAGAGAGGAACTTTTTCGGCATTTTGTATATAATTATGTTGGTCCAAATAAATGAACCCTTCTGAAAAAATAAATCCTTTTTCCATAGTATGTTAGATGTATAGGTCATTGCAATAAGCTGAGTTTTTAATTGTCTTGTTGTTGTAGATAAAATATGTTCTGCTCCAGAATTTTCTTATAATATATACTATGAAGTTGTCAATTCCGATAGTCTGTGCTTTATTATAAATACTTTTATTTGAAATGTAGTGGAGATGTTGCGTTTCAGGTTTTCGAGCCTCATCTAAACATATTCTTATGCATTTGAGTTCAAAAAGTCTAAGTTTCCCCATAAGAGAGATCAAATGGAGTCAATATATTTAAATCGCTATATACAAGCGAGATTTAAAAGTAATGCTAATGTACTAATAAAAAAATTTTTTTACTTTATATTATCTTAAACTAATTAATTAAAATAAATTCTTTGATCAGATAAAAAAAAAAAAAAAAACTACGTTTGGCATCCTAAATGTATCCACCTCTCTTAAATATATCCCTATATAACTTGGTACCTTTGTACCTTTTAGTACTTCAAATAGAACATAATATTAACAATACCCTTGATATAAGAAAATTATGTCTTAAATGTTTTGAACATAATTTTATTTTTGCACAATGATTTTTTTTTTATTTTGTAAAAAAAAATAAAAAAATAAACAAATAACACATAAATAAAAAGAAAACATAATAAAAATAGAAAATATATTTCTAATTTTATAATAAGTGGTTGTTTTTTTTTTGTTTTTTGTATATTTCAAGTATTTTTTTTTTATTTTTATTTATATGTTTACGTGTATATTATTTTGTTGAAGATGTTTTAAAGCTTATAAATATGTTTTTTTTTTGTTTTTTATTTTTATTTTATTTTCAATGAAAAAAATATAATCAAAAAAAAAAAAATTATTTAAAACGGTTAATATATTTTAATATTTATTTACCTAAATATATATATTATATATGTTTGTATTAATGTTGGATATTATGTAAATGAATTTATATATAAATTATATTAATATACATATTTATGCTTGTATTACATTTTTAGTAACATAATCAACTAAAAATATACATGAAAAATACACAAGACCCTTGTCAAAATGAAGATAAATATATTTTTTTTTCTTTTTCTTTTCCTTTTTTTTTTTTTTTTACTGACTGGAACCAGATATAATTTACGCAAAATTAACCGCAATTAAGGATTTCATATTCTATGTTCTGAAGGACATATATTCGTGAAGCAAAATGTTATGCTAAATTTCTTTTTTAAATGTTTATATATAATAAAGCAATAGTGTAAAAATTAATATTAACTCTTTCAGAAGTACCTATAAGTTATTAAAATTCATGGTGTTTATTTTTTCTTAGGAAACAAGTACAAATGATGCTTTTAGAATTTAGATGAGATAAGTTGTTGAATTTTTACTAATTTAGTAATTTTAAATAAAAATTCTTTTTTTTTTGTTTTAGGTTTGATATTCTTGATTCTATTGATTTAGTTTACTATATAACGAAACCTTGAAGATATTTTATATTCATTTTGATATACGTAGTTTTTTATATGTGTGTCATATATTGTAATGCTGTGTTATCTGCCAAACCGCGTTTTTCAAGCTGAAAAAAACATGTCACAAACGGAGCAACTAGTTGCAAAAATATGGTTTACACTAAAAAAAAATTTGCATCATCTTCACAAATAGTGAAGGTACCTTTAAGGTCTTGAAATCTTAATCGATGAGTTCAGTTGTTGTCAGTAACTGCCTCACATCCTTAAACAAATCCTCACAAACTGAAGGTGATTTTCTATTAATATTTGCACTGTTGTCAAACAGACTTGATTTATATTAGAATTTAACCGATCAATTATAGACTTTTAAACCTAAATTGTAGCAATATCAGTAATGTAATAGGTGTGTTAGGGTTCAGCAGACATACCAGAAATTTAGGAGTTACATTATTCTATACTATTGCTAGGACTCTTGCTCTAAAAAGAGGAAAGTCTCTGAATAATTCTTCTTAAAAAACCTTTTCAATCTGTCGAAGGCGAACTTAATCGATTTACAGCAATTTTTTTTCCTATTTTTGTAGTAAGATTCTAATAGTTTAATCAAGAGAAAACTGGATCCAGGATAGCTCTACAGACATAAATTGTATAATGTGATACCCGAAGCAATAACTTTAAGGTTCCTTGGTTAGTACTTCTGTCGTAATGCGGGAAATGTGTATTACTAAACTTGAAATGTTTATGCAATATATGTACATATTTTTAGAAATATATCATTAATATTATTCGATTTATTGTCGGAAATCCCGAATAAAAATCTTGCAGTTATTATAATTTATTTCTTAGACCTTTAAACGCAATTAATAATTCGCCTTTTATGTCTAATACTAATAGAATAAGTTTTCCTCCATGGAAAAACTTTTAGAATTAACCTGTAAAGTCAATAAAATTAAACGAAAAGGAATAAAAATGATATACATATAGAGCTTTTACTAAGATATTATTTCTCTTCTAAATAAGATATAGAAATTCAGATATTTAAAAAAATGATATAAATTTTGTTTTAAGGTATTTTTTGTTTTTTAAAAAATTATAAAAAAGTTTAAAAAAAAAATTAACTTACTGGACAAACAACCACTATAACTTTTATATGCTGCAAATCTTGTATCAGTTGTATTTGTACCACCAATTTGTACTTCATTTACACCATAATCAGCCATTAATTGCATTAATGGTGGTGCCGGTCCTTCGATTAATTCAACTTTTTCACGATCAATTAACAGATGAGCATCAGTACCATTACGTACATAATAAACAGAATGACGGGCATTATTTAAAAAATTTCGACGAACTTCAGCTCTTACAAAACTATTTTCACGATCTTCTTCAAATATTAAATAATTATCAGTTGAAATTCCAACCATTAAATAATAACTACGTTCATTTATTGTTTGTAATACCAACATAACACGTTCTGTTCGTCTTAAATCATTACTTGAAAATGCCATTTGTAATTTAAGATAATTAACAAGACCATTTAAATCAAATTTACGTTGAAGTATTGATTCACCACTAAAATCAGCACCTTTTTCATCTGAACAAAATTCACCCATAAAACTGGTATGTTCACAATCACATGAACTTGTTTGTTCAGCAAAATTTTCAATACAAATACCACCATTTTTACATGGTCCAGCATCACATTTTATTTGACAGTTTGGTAGGACACCGTCTAAAACTAAAGAAAATAATAATATAAGAAAATTAATTAATTCATTTATTTTTAATTATGTATTTATATATTATTTATTTTGTTTATATTATATATTTACACAATATTTGGCAACAACTAGGGGGATTTGTTAAGAAAAACTTCAGTAACTTCTTAAAAAATTTTTTTCAGTAATTTTCAGTAAAAACACTTGCTACCTTTGCAGGATCCACACTCGACTAATAAGCTGGGATAATTCGCTTTGTTAATAATCACAGTGTTTAATCACTAGGTCACTGAGGTCATTCCCCATTAATTTTCAATGTTTGAGTTTTATTTTAGAAAATTGGTTTTTATTGCATAAGTTTAGGGGCACGTATTATTTGAGTAAATGATAGATTGAATGAATTGAATGCATATTTTATTACTAATATAAGTTTAAAAAAAATTCTAGTCATAATTAAAATTAATTTATTTAATGTATCTGTCATACATTTATAAATTATTAATTAAAAAAACATAATCAATTTATTAAATATTTTTATTATAAAATTTTGTCATTATTATTTCAATAAAATGATTGTATTGTACATTTTGTCAATCAATTTCAATTATTGGTTTATTTAATAAATTAAAATAAATCTTTTCTGCATTATCTTATAATTATTAAAATTCATATTTAGAATATTATTATTATTTAAAAGAATTAAAAACTTCAAAATTTATTTAATTAAATTAAATCAATTGAAGGAAAATAATAATTAAATTAAATAAAAATTTTATTTATTTTTAAAATATAAAACAATTTTAATTAAATTTGTCAAGAAAAATCAGTTTAATTATTTTGGATTCAAAAAATGTGCCTACAAGTTTTGAAGATTTAATCTATTTTTGCGTTTTTCTTTTTGTTACAAGTTACTCAAACCATATAGGAAAGGATTCCTCTTTACAAAGTTATTTTAGGTAATATTATTTTAGGTTGAAGTAATGGAGAGAAGAATTGGAAAAAACAGGTAAAGTAGAGTTGGGAGGTTAATTGATGGGAAACATTTGCAGATTAGGGACCTCGGTGGCCTAGTGGGTAAGAGCTTATAAAATACGCTGTAAACACCGAGGAAGTGTGGGTTCGAATCCCACACACGTCGTAAGAGTTATTCTCCCTTACGACATTTACAGACACGCCTTAACAGAAAAGACTGTGTAATTTCCTGTCCACATTTAGGTGTAGGGTAGGGTAAGGGTAAAAAAAATTTTTTTTCAGATTCTTTTTGAAAAGCTGCAAATTATATAATGGACTATATCTATCACACGGGAACTAATTGGATGGAAGCATGTTCCACAATTTAGCCATGCTTTATAGTAAATGAGTTTCCATAACCAGTTTTAAACAACCAAGGAATTTCCACAGTGTAGAAATTAGCAATTGTATCTTTTTTTTTTTATATATATCTTGTACGTAATGTGTAATGACATTAGTTTTGTTGAACTATAATTAATAATACTTCCCTTTAAACTAGTATCATTACTCATTAGTCATTATGTACTAAATATCTATGAAAAAAAGATAATACACCTAGGTAACCTAATTAAGATTGATAGGTGTCAGCGCAATATAGGAGTTGTACTCTATCTTAATTTGAGTATATACTTTATAGACATTAGCCAGATGTGTAGGTAAAAAAAACTTTAAAAAGTTTTTTATTATTATACAGGATACTGGGGTATATGTAGAAGGTTACCAAGTAAGAAAGTGATAGTGAAATTAGAATAAAATATGCACTGTTTAGGAAAGGGACTTATCTTTGTAAGATTGTCGATATTATTGGTAAAGTCATGATAATATTTTATGTGTTATACAATTTGATGAGAAAATAAATAAACCTTATATAATTGTAGGTGCATTTGCTGTATATGCATTAAATTATATTTATATAATTTATATAATTTATATTATTTAGATTATAATATTACATCTTAAGTAATACTAGTATTCGCCCGCCCCTCGAAACTCGAGGTGTTTTAATAAGCAATTTTAATAATTAATTCACGTAATCAATAACGGGATTTTTACTCTATCAAATGTATATGTTTTCTGAAAAGGATATTTGTAATATTATTGTTTTTATACCCTACACCTAAAGTATAGGGTATATTAACTTTGGTATGGTGTTTGTAACCACCAAAAGGAGGCGAGTTAGGTATAGACATGTATATATATTCTGGATCAGGATCACCGCCGGAGTCGATTTAGCGATGTCCGTCCGTCCGTCCGTCCGTACGCACGATAACTCAAAAAATAATGATGCTATCTTGATGAAATTTATATAGTAGGTTACTAATTACGAAAGAAAGGCTAAGTTCGAATCTGGACAAAATCCGTCCATGGGTTCGGATTCTGGAAGCTTCCGAATGATTCCGGAGCAAACGAGATTATCTCCAAAAGCAACAAAGATAGAACCTTCAAATTTTGTACAATGATGTTTCTTCCCGTTCGATTTATGTCTCTGAAATTTAAGAGGATTTGGTCCATGGGTTTGGATTTGGAAGCTTCCGAACGAGCCCCAGAGCAAATGAGATTATCTCCAAAACCAATAAAGATATAACCTTTACTTTTGGCAGAATGGTGTTCTTTCATGTATGATTTAGGCCTCTGAAATTTAAGAGGATTTGGTCCATGGGTTTGGATTTGGAAGCTTCCGAACGAGCACCAGAGCAAATGAGATTATCTCCAAAACCAACAAAGATATAACCTTTAAATTTGGCAGGGTGGTGTTCTTTCATGTTTTATTTAAGTCTCTGAAATGTGAGAAGATTTGCTCCATGGGTTCGGGTTTTGGAAACTTCCGAACGAGCCCCAGAGCAAACGAGATTATCTCCAAAACCAATAAAGATAGAACCTTTAAATTTTTTATAATGATGTTTCTTCCAGTTTGATTTATGTCTCTAAAATTTAAGAGGATGTGGTCCATGGGTTTGGATTTTGGAAGCTTCCGAAGGAGCCCCAGAGCAAATGAGATTATCTCCAAAAGCAACAAATATATAACCTTTAAATTTGGCCGAATGGTGTTTTTTTCATGTTTGATTTAAGTCTCTGAAATTTGAGAGAATTTGGCCATGGGTTTAAATTTGAAAGAATTTGAACCGTGGATTCGAATTTTGGAAGCTTCCGAACGAGCCGCAGAGCAAATGAGATTATATCCAATACGAACAAAGGTAGAACCTTTGAATTTGGTACAATGGTGTTCTTTCGTGTTTGATTTATGTCTCTGAAATTTAAGAGGATTTGGTCCATGGGTTTGGTTTTGGAAGCTTCCGAACGAGCCCCAGAGCAAATGAGATTATCTCCAAAACTAATAAAGATATAACCTTTACTTTTGGCATAATGGTGTTTTTTCATGTATGATTTAGGCCTCTGAAATTTGAGAGGATTTGGTCCTTGGGTTCGGATTTTGAAAGCTTCCGAACGAGCCTCAGAGCAAATGATATTATCTCCAAATGCAACAAAGATATAACCTTTAAATTAGGCAGAATGGTGCTCCTTCATGTTTGATTTATGTTTCTGAAATTTGTGAGGATTTGGTCCATGGGTTCAAATCTTGGAACCTTCCGGACGAGCCCCAGAGCAAACGAGTATATCTCCACAACCAACAAAGATAGAACTTTTATTTTTAGTACAAAGGTGTTCTGTTATGTTTCCTTTTCTGTAAAATTGGAAACTGACATTTGAAAGAATTTGAACCATGGG
Organism: Poecilobothrus nobilitatus; assembly: GCA_947095535.1. Lineage (NCBI taxonomy): Eukaryota > Metazoa > Arthropoda > Insecta > Diptera > Dolichopodidae > Poecilobothrus > Poecilobothrus nobilitatus. The sequence continues at coordinate 30,337,969 of OX352774.1, forward strand.
TTCGTATTTTGGAAACTTCCGGACGAGCACAAGAGCAACGAGCATATCTCCAAAACCAACAAAAGTAGAACCTTTAAATTTAATAGAATGGTGTTCTGGCAAGTTTTCTTTATGTTCCTGAGATGGATTCGATGAATTGGAGTGGCAATTCGGGTAGCTGACACAAACATCCCAAGGACTACCAATCTTCGAAAATAATTAAGATAGAAACTTAAAATTTTATACAAGGGTGTCAAGCATATCCCAAGCGGATGCCTCTTTTACGTTCTTGAAATTCGAGTTGAATAAGACAAAAAAGGGAAGAAGTTCAAGCAGCTGCCAAAAACACTTATGGATTTTTAATTTAATTCGAATTATTCAGGTGTAGGGTATTAATAAGTCGGTTGCATCGACTTACTGTTACCTTTACTTGTTTTTTATTTAAAAGTTGAACTCGAAATTTGAGATTGTTTGATAAATAACTGTGGTTAAACACAATTATCCGTAGCCAATATTTATAATTTTTTTAATTTATTCTAACTCTAATTTTTTTAATTTACTCTAAGTAGCGCTCCAAAGGACCCTCCATAGGGCTTTATTTATATTTGATTTTAATTCTCCATTTTGAGTTAAAAACGAAATAAACTATATATTTTTATTTTATCATAAAGAAACTGTATATACAGTATATACAGTAAATACAATTTTCATTAATTAATGCCTTTATGAATTTAAAATTTCTTTGCAAATCATATTTTTTGTAAAAACACGGTTATTATCATCTTTTAGAAGATGACCTTGATTTATTGAGTATTGGAAACTCAATATATACCTATTATATATGTATATTATATAAGATGCATTTTATAAGATGCTTAAGATGGTAAATCATTGAGTAAATATAAGAATTTCATTCGTTTAAAATATAAAAAAACAAGGTAGAATGTAAACCAACGGTTTTTAAAAGCGCACATTTCCAAAACTCAATACAAACTGTTTAGAATTGTGACTTGCACAAAAATTTGAAAATTTCATGTAATAAGAAAAAATGTGAAAATAGGACATTTTTGAAATTTTGAGGGGCCGTAAGTCCGGAATCTTATATAACTAAGAAAAGCCGTTAACACACGTTAAAATATATTATTAAACCTTTAGTTTTCATGTCTTGCCGAAGAAAAATTTTTACAGGTGTCTAAGTTACAGGTGTCTAAAAATAGCAAATTTTCAATTTTTGAGGCGTAATAACTCTTAAAGAGGGTTATTACGCCTTTTTTTTTTAAAAAATTTTTTGAGGAAACTTATACTAATTCTAAAAGTTCTTTCTTGTCTCAAAATTTCAGGTTCCTATCTAAAGGTGTGCCGGAGTTATGAAAAAAGAATGGTTTGCAAAATATGGTTTTCTCATAACGGTAAATTTAAATAGTAAATTACAAAATATTACATAATTTTGATATTGTTTTATATAGATAATAAAATTTTCGATCATCTGGCGGTTTTAGATTGCAAAACTATTACGCAGAGCCTGAGATATATACATCTGAAAATGGGGCTTTTTCGCAATTTTGAAGAGCTGCAACTTTGGAACCCTTTACAACTAAAATAAACCTTTAACACACGTAAAAATATAGTACTGTAGCTTTAATTTTTATATCTTTCAGAAGTAAAATATGTACAGCTTCCTAAGTTACAGGTGTTTAAAAATAGCAAATTTTCAATTTTTGAGCCCTAATAGCTCATAAACAGGGGGTGGTCCAAAAAAAATTTCTGAGCAAACTTATACTAATTCTAAAAGTTCTTTCTTGCCTCAAAATTTCAAGTCTCTATCTAAAAGTGTGCCGGAGTTATGAAAGTAGAAAAATCATGCAAAATTTGGTTTTTACATAACGGTAAATTTAAATACTAAATTTAAAAAAATTGTATAATTTTGATATTAATTTACAAAGTTAAAAAAAATATCTGTCGAATAATGTTTTCAGATTGAAAAAATCTTAAGCAGAACATAAGATATATGCATTTAAAAATAGGGCTTATTCAAAGTTTGAGGGGCTGTAGCTCCGTAATGGCTGGGGCTACATGGAAAAGTTGTTCCACAAAATTATTTTTTTTATGAGACCTACCCATGGTTAAAAATTTTTTTCTCTATCTTTAACGGTGTAGAAGTTTTGTAAACAGACGGACGGACGGACGGACGGACAGAGTGAAACTAATAAGCACATTTTTTCAAAATTTTTTTGGAAATGTGCTAAAAAACCAAAAAAAGAAAAAAAAACAGAATTGAACTGAATCGAACTTGCAAAAAGAAAAAGCACCTAATAAGAACCGCACACTCTACAACTGCACTAAACACTAAACTGTATTTTCCAAGTTTATATTCAGTTATATTGTGAAAATTTTCCCAATGAGGTATTGATTGAACAAAATAATTAATTTTTACAGCTGTCAGGATACGAAAATATATCCTGTAGAATAATAATATATTTTTAGATATCTTAAAAAGTCCAGATTAGGTTACTTGAATCAATATAAAATATATATTTTAAAAGTGTAATTAACAAATTTATTTTTTTGTTCTTTAAATTTTAGATTAGGAAATGTTTGTGACCTTGATTTACTTTAATTTTTTATTTATATTTTTAAAGAAAAATTTTTATCATTAAAAACATTTATTTAATAAATTGAATTGTATTAAAAATACTTTAATATAACTTAAAAAATAATTATAATATAAATGTTCAATATGAATACAATATTAGCAAAGAATTAATTGTATTATATGCTTTTATATTAACTCGTCGGTGTCGGTGTCGGTTTATTTATTTATTTATTTGTCATTCTGTTACGCTTTTTATTATCTTCGTAATTTGTTAGCTACATTTGTAAGTGTTGTATGGTGCAGAGGAAAATGTACAGGTTTCAAAAGTGGGGGTCATGTTGTTCGAATCCAGTTCACATGCAACTTTTTTTTTTTTTAACTATCTATTCATCAACATTTTTTGAATAAAATATGTATATATTTTGTATATATGAATTTAAAACTTAAATTTTTATCTCTAAATTCATGCATACAATACACATGCAATATATTTTTGATCTTTTCTCCTATAATAGTATAATATTGATGTCCATTGCATATGGTGTTTGTTTTGTATTAGCAAAACACAATACATACAATATATTTATATATGTTGCTAAATTATTTTGTTTACAACATTTGTTTAGTATTTAAATCAAAATATTTGCTGTCAACATTCTTTAATGCATATTGAATATGCATGGTTAAAAATTAAGATTTTATGTTCGTAATATGTTCATTAAATATTTAAGTGTTGTATAGTGCAGAGGAGAGTGTAGAGGTTTTGAAAGCATTGGTAATTTGGTTCGAATCCAATTCGTGTATTCGTGCAGATTTTTATTTAACCTTATTCCAGCAATTTACTTTTATATTATAACAGTCCAAAATGCTTGCACTAGCAATTCACTTTTATATTATAACAGTCCAAAAAGCTAAAGTATTGCAATCAATTTTATTTTCTACTTTTTAGGGGGCGAATTCGGTTTCGATAAAAGCTTATTTTAAAAAATATTTTTTTTACATTATTTTATTTTATGATACAAAATAAAACAAAAATTTTTTAAAATTTATCTTATACTGCAAAAGACATACGTAGGTACTTAGGTAAATAAAGAAGTTTTTGTAATTGATTGATAAAACTATAATTTATTGTTTTAAATTGTTTTTTGTTTTTTTTTTTTTTTTATATAAGATTAAAATTAATAGTATTTTTTCAAAAATTATGACTATACTATAATATATTATCATTTTGTTAGGTCATATTTTGTATATTATATGCACTATTATATAAAATTATCTTAAAAATATCTATAACATATTTTTAGGCTCAAATATTACATATATGTATAATAATATTTTATATGTACGATATTATATTTAATAGACAAAAAATGATATTAATTATTTAGTATGAGTAGATTTGTTTTATTTTTTAAATAGAAAAACAAAAATTTTTTCTTTTGTTTTGTTTTGATTATTCTACAAATCCAGGACATATTTAACTATATTTATATATTGTACCTTAGAGAAAATTAAAAACAAAGATGGTTTTTTTTGTTTATTTTTATGTATCCTTAAGGTAAGCATATATTTATAATGAAAGATACATATTATATATTTATGTTTTTCATACAAAATTTATAAATAAATACAGTTTAGAAAATAAATTTATGAAAATATAATAAAAAAAAAAAAATAATGTATTATAAAAATAGTTAACATTTCGGTTTGTTTAAGTTTTTTTCATGACTTTATTAGGAAAATAATTAAAACCGATATGATTTAGCACCCCAAAATGTTGTAATAGAAAAGCTGTAGATTACTTAATCAAATACTATAGATTTTGGTGTTAAATTTACTGACAGATCAAAACAATTCATTCGTCTTATAAAAAATTAAAAAGGTAATAAAAAAAAAAAAACCGATAAAATTAATTTATATGACAAAAGGAAAATTTTTATCTAACTTTATTTACTTTTTGCACTTCTTGAATGTTACAAACAAAAAAAATACTATATTTTTAATAAATTCCCACATATTTGGAATATGGTAATTGGTGACTTTTTGAGTTGAAATTAAAGGAATTCTTACAAAATATGAAAGACGGGTTGAGTGGGGAAGCTTGCACTACAAAATCTTGCATTAAAAAATCTTTCATATAAAATTCTGCATTAGAAAATCTGCAACAACAAAATCCTGCATTAAAAAATTTTATATTACCAAATTCTATCATGAAAATTAAACAAAATCTTGCATACAAATTGTGGCGCAGAATTTTCTTCGATGAAATAATATATGGTATACAATTAAAATGTGCCTAACAGCTTGTAACCCTAAAACAGTGATTTTGAATCCTACTCTAACACCATTCGGAATTATTTTTTGTATATTTCAAAACAAAAGCATTTCATAGAGTGGAATTTTTTTTATTATTATTTTCATTTCTGTTTTCCCAATTGATAAAACTTTTTTAAAATTTTGTTATCACAAGATTTTGTGGTGTATATTTTGTAAATGTTAAATTTTCTTGTGCTAGATTTTATTATTGCAACATTAAGTTTTTAATGTTGCAAGATTAATAAAAAAAAGCAAGATTTTGCTACTGAAAAATTTTGTAATGCCTTACATACTGCTCTCATGAAAGACATTTAGTAAATACAGATACATACATATATCTCAGATTTATCAGATACAGATAAATACTCACATATATTTATTATATTTAAATTTGAGGAAAACTGTGTAAGTATGAGTTCCAAGTTAAAGATAGTAAAAATTACAAAAGATAAAATTATTAAATAGCTTTAATTTTTGTGTCTTACATTAAACAAATTTGTACAGATGTCTACAAAAGTAGCAACTTTTTAATTTTTGACTCTTAATAACTTTTCAATGGAGGGAAACACAACAATGGCTTTATATTTTGCTAAGGTAACTTATGTTTATTTTCAAAGTTTATCTTCCTCAGTTCAAAATTCTGACTGAAACTGTTCCAGAAATATATGAGATATGGAAATTTTGCAAGTTAAGCGTTATGGTAAATTAAAATATCAAGTTTCATTGGGCAGTCGAACGGACAGAGTGAAACTAATAAGAAAATTTTTCAATTTTTTTTTGAAGAAGAGGTTAAAAAGGACAATATTGTAAAGTATTTCAAAAGTTTATCTTTATAAATATTTTTTAAGGACATCTTTAACCCTCAAATTAGATTTTATTCTATAATTTAATAATAATAATAAAAAATGAAATAAAAAAAAGTAAATATAAAATAAATTAGATTGTTAAATATATTCCATAACTGTTAATCTATATTTTAAAAAATTATGTATGTGTACTTTTAAAGAAAAGGATAAATAACTTTTTAGACCAAAATTGATTGCTTACCTTTAATTTATAAGTTCGTAATAAAAAATAAACAAAAAAAAAATAAAAAAAAATTGTTTTTTATTTTTTAACATAGTTCTTCAAAAATAGAATTTAAAGGATAAAAAATCTAAAATAGGATATAAAATATCCTATATATTTATATTGTTCTTATTATTCCTGGTATTTATTTTTTTTTTTTGTAATTTTTTATCAAATAAATAAATTGCTATTGGCATATTTTAAAGATTTATTATGAGAAGAAAAATTTCTTTGTTAAAAGAAAAACAACCTTTTCTTGCAAAAGAAATTTTTTTTAAATAAATAAAAAAAAAAACAAAGAAAAAAAATAAAAAAAAAATAGTTATTTATACCTATAAAAAAAAAAAATTTAAATCCGTAGATAATAAAACATTTATAAATATTTTTATAAATTAGAGAAGAGTAAAAGTTTAAATAAAATAAAAATATTAAATTAATCACATGAGTTAATTTTAAGTAATTTTAAAATTGATCATAAGATAAATTTTATTTAAAATTTATTCTTAAGTCTAATTATGCAAAATATATAAATAATTTAATAAATACGATTAGTTCGTAATCACTTCTTCAAAAAAAAAACCTATCTGACATATCAAAAATATGTTTTAATATAGAGAATATATATTTACTATAGAATTCAAATAAAAACTTCCAAATATTTTTTTATATATATTTGATTTGTTTGTAAACTTAAGTTATATAATAAAAATTGGAAGAAATTCCTCTTTTCCTTAAAGTCATAAACATATCAGATATAGGGAAAGGTGCAGTGATAGAACGTTCCCGAGGAAATAAAGCTCGCGGGCTTTAATTCCAAAACTTTTGGAATTAACGCCCGTGGGCTTTAAATACTTTTCAAAAAAGAATTAAAGTACACGGGTCTTAATTCTACCAGATCGTAGGCTTTAAGTCCATTTTGTAAAAGAATTAAAGCCCATTGAGTAACACAAAGGTTACTATCATGAGTCTGTATTTCATTTGACTGGATTTTATTTGTTGACATGTCAGAAGTCCCAATGGGACTTTTGACTTACTTCAATCAGCCAGAAGTCCCATGGACTTTTGTCTCATTGTTAAGGCCTCAGGGATTTTGGGAGGGATTTTAGAATTGAATTCAAAATCAAGATTATACTCTTTTTACAGAATATTTAGATGTATGCATATGAGAGTTTCTGAATTAGTAGAGATTTTAGAGAGGGTTATAAGCTTTTTTCAGAATATGTATATAATTCTCTTAATTCAAAACTTACTTATACATATATCTAAATATTTTGTAAAAGGCGTATATAATCCTGATTTTGAATTCAATTCTAAAATCCCTCCCAAAATCTGTCACAATAGGCGTATTACTTATGTAAATATTTTGAAAAAAGCATATAACCCTGGTTTTGTAACAAACTCTAAAATCCCTCCCAAAACTCCTCTACCGACTACAACAAGTTTGAGCTTATCTCGTGTATGTTAAGAAAGACCAGCTCAATGTTTGAACTCTTTGACATCAGCCTTAATAAAATAACACTAAGAGCCAGCATTTTATGCTAGTCTGATTAACCCAAAAATAAATTAACATTAAGTAGTTTAATAAGCATTTTAGTCTACTTTTCTAATTTTTTTTTTTTTTTAAAAGAAAAAATGAATTACTTTTCTAAAAGAAAAAATGAATTATTTTTTCATCTTGTTGGTTTTTAAAAAAAAATTTTTTTTGTTAAAAAACCATTCCTCCATTAATGTTACACTTTTTTTTTCTTAATAAATATTAAATTTATTAGCAGATTTGATACATCGACATGATAATTGTCAACATTATATCTTTTAAAAAAGCTTTGGTAAGCAATTTTATCAAAATTTTAGGAGTATTTCATCCAACAACATTACTGGAACTTTTCAGTAGGCTTCGTAATATTGCATTGCCTTGATAATTTTTAAAATTTTTGATTAGTCTTTGAAATTTTATCAAAATCATCTGCGAAGTATAAGATCAATCGAAATTTTTTTTTGCCGTATATAGTAAGTATAGTGATATATAGTAAGTAGTTTTGTCTTTATTTACTTTTTTCTTTTTTTATTATTATTATTAATTTATTTTTCTTTACCTAGTATAGCTTACATTAGTTTCTTATTTTATATTTGTTAACTGCGATGTAAACAAAACATATACTGTTTTGGTATGAAACATCACAAATTAGTTCCATAATTGAATAAAAAATATAAAAAGATTCAAATATAAATTAATAATTTATTTACTTATTCAAACTAACCCGATTGAATGATGACTAAATCAGTTAGTAATGATAATTCTCAAAATGATGAATTAACTGATGTTCTTAATTCTGATACAACAGTAATACAAATTACATATTATGCAAAGATTAATATTTATTATAATGGTTAAAAATTTTAATTTTAGCTATTATATCTTACAAAATATAATTATTTTGTTCTAAAATACATTTGTAAAAATCTGAGGACCATTATACCTGCTATATCTTAATTAGCAAACCTTTTATTCTAACGGTCTCGGATTGTAAACATCGGTCAGATAATGTCCAAATAAATGATAAAACTAAATGTGTTTTTTTTGTGTACTAATAGTGTATATTTTTTTTTTGCGAGGGTAGTTGGGAATCTCGAAAGGCTCCAATGACATCAAGGAGTGAAATCCAAACTCCACCTCCCAAACTAAACATAAAGTTCCAAATTTTTAAACCAAACGTCAAGTTCAAAGCTATGGTACAATGAACTGTTTGATTTGAATATAATATTGGAAAAAATAGGAATAAATCAAACATGCGAAATGTGGAAAATTACTGGGTGTTAAGAGGAGTGTTAAGAACAATTATAAAATTATTAATCATCTTTTAAATGCAGTTCCGGTTAATAATTAAAATTATTTAAATGAAACAGTAATATCCTTTTAAGAATAATTATTAATTACTAAAAATTGTTTTTTAAATATACAGGTACTGTATACATGCATTTGTTGTTTTTTAATTTGTAATTGTCACAATATTATCAAATTTAAATTTTTTTTAGATGATATAATTAACTATAATTATATTTTGTTTTTTAATTACAACATATAACTATTCAATACTACTAATTTTAAATAACTGAAATTAATTTAAAAATTTCTTTCATAATGCAGATAAAAGTTGTTTTTTTGAAGTAAAAAAGTTAGTTAAATCATATGCTAAAATTTTTATATCCGTAAGAATGTAATTTGCAGAGTATAATATATTTTCTATTATTTTTGTGACAACTTAAAGGAGACAAAATAAAGGTGGATAAATATATATTATGTTTTTGCTCAGCATTCAACTCTGAGTCGATTTAGCCAAACGTTCACACAATATTTTGAATGCATAAAACTGATCCTGCACTTTTCAGTTTTTCAAACAAAAATATGAGTTTAAGCGTACTTTTTGTTTGAAAATGTGATATTTGAGTTCTGCAGCTTCTGTTGTTTAATAGCTAGCAAAACAAGATGTTTAAGTCTATTTTCAGCTGTTAAACTTCTTTTATAGTCTTTTGTTATTTTCAATTTAACAATAATAAGAAACTGTCACTGGCAGCGTAAGAAATCAAGCAAGTACATTTATAATTAATATTAAATATAAATCTCGAAATAGTTGAATAGATTTTTAACGAATTATTTGTTAGATTTTTAAAATTTTTTACCATTGACAAACTAGCATGTAAAATATTGCACATACATAAAAATTTCCATAGTAACGGACTGCATTCAATAGAATTTTCCAGATCAATAACAAGAAAAATTTAAATTAACAAAATTCATGATATTGTATGTATGTATGTTACATACATATACATTAACTGTTATAAATAATTATGTTAGAAACTGAAGTAAAGTAAAGACTTTGTGAATGTTTTTGACATTACAAATAAAAAATCTCGTATACAAATCAACGTATAAAACGTATGATTGTCAACATATTTACTGTTATATTTAAATTTATATTTAATTAAATGAAATATTTTTTTTTAGAAAATTAAACATATTATTTCATTATTTATTTAAAATTATTTTTCGTATAACATTTTACTTAAAAACCCTCAAATGAATTTTGTCATTTTTTGGTTTCATTGATAAAACCAAAAGAGATCAATTAGAAAATTACAACATAAAACATAACTATAAAAAAATACAATCCTTTTTTTTTTTTTTTTGTTTCGTTTTGTTTTATTTTATGCTCCCAAAAAATAACAACCAATTTTCAATTCAAAAATGTAATTTCAAAATCCCAAACAATAGAAACAATAAAATAAAGAATGAGACAAAAATACAAAAAAAAAAAAAACCCCAAAAACACATAAATTTATAACATACCATGTGCGATATTCCTTTCATTTATTTTAGCCAAATCGATTAGATTTTCACCAATTTTCAGCCCACGTACACAACCAATATAACCTTGTAATTCTGGATAATCCAAATTTGTTCGTAATAAATTCGTTGAATCATAACCTCCAATATTAAATTGAAAATATTCAGTTGGTGGTGCTGGTGGTCGATGTGGTGATAAAACTTCTATTCTCCAAAATAAAATCAAAAACAAAAAACAAAAACAAAAAAAACATTATTAGAAAGAGAAAGAAAAAGGTTAACAATAATTTATATCAATAAAATATAAAATAAAAATATTAAAAATAATAAAATATCAAAATATATATAAGTATGTACCTATATTAAATTATATTGTAGGATCAACATTAAAATAAAAAATAAAAAGAACAGGGTGATTCAAAAAAAAAAAATATAATAGTAACCATATTGATGAACTAATTTCTTAGCAATTTAAATAAAAAGAAATTTTTAAATGAACAGCCTGTAAAGAACGTTAAGTAAATTAAATTTCTTGAACTTGTATAAAAATTTGTTCTAATATCTAAGAATACAGTTCTAATACACAATACAGATCTAACTTATAACATAGGAGCCTCGGTGGCCTAGTGGGTAAGAGCGCAAAAAAATTCGATTTAAACCCCGAGAGAGTGTGGGTTCGAATCCTAAACATGTCGTAAAAGTAATTGCCCTTTACGACATGTACAGCAACACCTGAAAAGAAAAGCAATTTCCTTTATTTATGTGGCATGAAAATGCACCAAAAAAAAAAACTTATAACATAAATTAATTTGAATAAATTGATTTAAACATATTTGTGACGACGTATATTTAAAGACAATATGTTAGAAGTTATGTAAAAAAAACTCAGAATGGTAATGATGGGAGAAATAAAATCAAAATAATGATAATTACTCAATCTCCTACTACTAATATAAATTGCATAAATAACCATTAAACAATCTTTTCAGATTTAAAGACCTTAACGAAAAGAATAAAATCTAGAAAGTGGAAAGGTGAAATATGTTTCTACTAATTAGGAAACATTATAATTTACATAAAAATTAGGAAACATAGCATGTTAGTCGTAATATAAGTTTGATTCTTAAAGTAATTTTAATAATTTCAAAGAAATTCAAACTATAAAATTAAACCTTAAGCTAAAGAGCCGTCTTGATAAGCTAAAGTAAAAAAATTTAGATCTTTAATCTTAAAGAAATTTGAATCAACGACACTTTTAAACATTATATCTCTGCATAGAACATGTGAAATATGCCAACAAAATTTTCATTAACTCAAGATATACCTACTATTGGAAGAATTTAATATTTTTAACTGTCTTTCAACAACAGTCGATTTAATTCAAATAATCGCGGTGTCGAAAAAATTGAGAACAAAAGTAAATAATAGTTTAAAGTAATAAGTAAGTAATATCTTAAATATCTTCTAGCTCCAAATTACAATTTAGGAATGTGTTCGTTTAGTTTATCTGTTATATTGTACGTCTGTTTAATTTCATCTTGAAATTGGGCAGATTGTAAATAGAAAAATAGCTAACTTTTGCGAAGAGATTGGATAGTTATAACAAAAAACAAATTGCTATATCCAATAGAGTACCGCTTAAATAGTTGCCTGTAGTAGGAATGAGCCATTGCAAAGAAAAAAGTTGCATCGTGTTGAGATTTTTAGTTTCGCTTGTTTGAAATGTAGCTTTTTTATATTCATCTGCCAACAAAAAACTCATTCCTAACTCAAAAAGCTCAAAATATTTAAATAACCAGAATCCAAAATTTTTGATTTTGACCTTCCATATATAAAAATTCAAAAAATTATGATTTAAACAAGTTGAATCAGTTAATTAAATCTCAGTTGATTGACTTACGCGATATCTTATTTTGGTTAAGTTGTTAAAAGTCAAAAGCAACCAAATCATATTTATTCTGGCAATAGTTCTAGCAAAATATTTAAATTATACTAAAAAATAAAAATTATTGTTTTCAAATTTTGTTTTTATTTAAAGAAAGATACACATCAAATAAAGAATGGTGTACCGATGCATCTAAGGGAAACAACGGAGTAGGGTATGCAGTGGTTAGTCTTGAAGAAATACAAAAATTAAGTCTACTGGTAGTCAATATTCGCAGCGGAGCTGGTGGCAGTAGAAGATAGCGAGAAATAATAATGTAAAAAGCAACATTTACACAGAAAACCTAAAGAAGTTATCAGGGCAATCAAAAATATATCAGAGAAAGAAAACGCGATCATAAATATAAGCAGTGTCATTATAAAAGAAAGAGGCAGAATTAAGTTAATATGGGTTCCAGGTCACGTGGGTATACCTGGTAACGAAAAAGTGGATAAAGAAGTAAAAATGCTAGGTAGTTAAAACGAAAAGTTGCAAAAATGACATAAGAATAACGAGGTTAAGATTAGAAACCACACTGGCCACTCATAAGTAGATAATCCACAAAACATCACCTCCAACATGTATCTTCTGCAATGAACAACTGACTATAAAGCACATAATCTTGGAGTGCATCAATAACATACACAAGAGTACACTTAAAACTTTAAAATGTAAAAATCAAGAAGATATAGAAAATATCAAAAACCGAATGGAGCTATTTTGAATTTAGGACAATATATAAAGTTAATACAGAATAAAGTAACAAGAAAAACGTTCACAAATTCTTAAGAAATATTGGACCTTATGATTGAAAACATACGTAAAATGTAAATGCTACCGAAATGTCAAAATAACTATTATCGTATAAAAAAAGTTTTTTTTTCCGAAGTTATTTATTTGTATGATTGAAAACGTACGATGTTAGTTTGTTGTGTATATGTGAAACGCGTGGATATGTTCGCGTTTTAAAAAAATTAATAAGTTTTTCATTTATTTTAAATCTTTTAAGTAAATAAAATGAAAAATTTTAAGTTTTTTAATTTAACTTTTCTAAACTTTTAAATTTCTTGGATTAGGAGAAAAATAACAAAACAGGACAAATACGCAGAATTGGTACGAAAGGTAAAAGAAAATAATTTGATAGGAAATTTTACTTCTAACCCTTTAAATGAAACTTCTTTTTGGGAAAAATTATACACGTTTTAAAATCAATTGTAAATGAAAAAACTTGTTTATTATAAATTTTTTACCTTAAAATCAACAAAATACAAATTTTTTATTACAACTTTTTATCAAAATAATTCTGAAAATTTCTAAAATTTTAAGTTTTATAAAAAAAAACTTTTACCTACTTTATACGTACTTGACGTTTATATTATACTAAAAATTGTTTTTGATAACTGTCATTTAATTTCGAATTAAAATTTAATCACACGTTTTCAATCATACCAAAATAGAGTGAAGGGGAATAATCTATTTCGAGCGGCGCGTTTTCCATGCGTTTTCAATCATAACCACCATTATGTATTATTTTTTTATTATTGATCCAGTATTCCATCCGTATATATTAAATAATATAAAACTAATGTAATTCTGGCCCACATTCAAAGGGAAAAGGGCCATTCAAATTAAATTTTAATATTTATATTGCATATTTGATAAAAAATATATAAATAAATAAATAATAAAAAAGATTAGGTATATAAAAATGTACCCTGTAAAGTTGAAAATTTTGAAGAAAAAAAACAAACAAAAAATTTTGACACAAAAATTATTGGTAAAGGATTCTTTTGAATTCTGAAATTTTGATTTTATTTTATTCATTATAATAATATAACATAAACGTAATAATAAAATATTTTTTTTTATTATTATTATTATTATTATTACTATATGTTTTTCTGATCCCACAACTAACAAAAATATAATACTAGTTATTATAATAGTAATAATGATAATAGTTTTCGATTGGTAATTGAATTCCCAAAAAAAAAAAAAAAAAAAACAACAAAAAAATGAAATAAAACCAAAATCATTCAAAAAGAAAATTGAAAAATAAAAATAACTGAACTGAACTGAAAACAAAAGTGTGAAAGAGAACAAAACAATAAGAGAAGAAAATTCAGAAAAATAACAAAATATTTAATCAAATTTAATTTAATTTTCACAAAAAAAATTTTTTTTTTATAATTTGATTTCTTTTTTTATTTGTTTTATTCTATTCTATTCGAAATAAATTGGCTATTTTGATGACAATTTAATTTGAATATAAATAAAAATATGTTTTCATAAAAGTTGGGTAAGTAATAAAAATTATTTGCATGAATAATGAATAAAATAGGGATTAAATAAAAAAAAATTTATTAAGAAAGCAACAAGCAGAACTTTGAAAATGTTTTCTTTCAATGCCTAGGTGTTAGTTCTTAGATTTAAAGGTGCATAAGTGGATATAGTAGATTGTTAAAAAAGGCACTTGTTAAAAAGGCAAACGAATATAACGTTGGAATCCTTTTACAGAGTCAGTATTTTTGCATCATTTTAGAAAGATCCATAAGAAGAAACAAAAAGCAAAAAAGCGCACCTTGTGCAGTCGAAGATAAGTTGGTTAAAATGATGCATAATGTTAATGAGTGTTAGCTTCATAATTAATTTTATTTGGAAAGATATATTAAAAGATTAAAACAAAAAAGAGTATATAGTCAATTGTGCCAACTCTAGGGTACCCTTAAGAACATAAGTTATGCAGTTATAATAAAATTTAATTATCTCTTGGAAAAATTTCAAATGTCTAAGCTTTATTAAATATCATTATCATTTGTTCCTTTACCTGTTACATTACACTAACCAAATTTTGAAGAATGTACATGACAAAATTGATTCAGAATTTCATTTTCAGCTAGAATATATAAATTATTTTAGCACATCTATTTCCCTTTCACTTTTTGTTGTCAAAAATTTATTTTTTAGAACTGTCAAAAAAAAAATATTCCAAAGTCAAAACGTAAAAGTCTGAAAAGTTTTTCATTTTTCTATATATTGACACCCTTAATATCCTATTTCCATATCATTTTCCATAACCTCTCCCATTTACCTAAATCTACATTAGTATGAAGACAACAATTTCAATAGTGTTTAGTTAGTGTGTAAAACCAAAAAAAAAACCGCCAACATTTATGATAAAATAATTTGTTCAGTAGTTAAGTACTTAAATGGACCCTTAGTATAGCAACTAAATATAGCTAAAATTTGTTGTTAATATCCTTTGGTTATAATTTATAACTAACAATAGAGATTTAAGAAGGCTAACAATAGAGATATTAGTGGGACAAAAATCAGAAGAAGAATCTGACGTAAGTAAACCAAAATTCATTAATTAAAAGTCAATTGTAATAAATAGAAGTAATAAGGAGCATAATTATAAAGTAAGATTAGTAAATAAAAACTTTACATTTACCTTTTTCTGGATTAATCCATGGTTTATTTGAATATGTTTCTAATAATTTTGTACCACGATCAATTGTTACATTTTTATCATTAACATGCATTATTGTTTGTAAACCATCTCTAATAACAGCTACTTGTACACTTTTACCACTATTTAATTCATTATCTGATATTGTTAAATTAATTATTTCATTTTCATAATTATACATAAATACAACTTCATTGAAATTTGTTATAAATAAATGTACAAAATTATTTAAATGATCATTTGCATATAATACTAATGAATGTGTATCATAAGTACGTAAATTAATTAAAATATTTTTTATTAAAATATCTTTTAACATATCACGTTCAACAATTGATGATGGTATTAATGTATCTTCTGGTATATTTAAATAATTTCGTTTCAAATATGATTCACGATTAATAAATGTTAGTGCTTTTTCGTTAATATCTGAAAAAAAAAAGAAACAAAATTAATATAAAAAAAAAAAAAAAAATAAAAATAAAAAAAAATTAAAAACATTTTGAGGGAAATTTAAGGAATTCAAGTATACAACATTAAATATAATTACTACTAAACATAAGTATTTAAATGTATGTATATAAAAAAAAGATAACAACAAAATATTTTTAATCTTAATGAAGAACATGATGATAATAATGATAATAGTTATTATGGATAATGATGATTATGATGACGGTAATCATTGTTGAAGAAATAAAATAAATTTTAATTTATGTTCTAATATAGAAAATTTTAATTAATTAAAAAGAGTAATAGCTAATGACGAATTACTTTTTTTGAATTATTACATAAAATGTTGTTCTTCATCATGTTCTTCAATAATCGTAATAATATAATTACATTTTTATTTCAAATAGTAAATTACTTATTAAAAAAAAAGTAGAAAAAATAGAAAAAAAAAAAAATTGATAAAAAATAATTAAAGACATGATAAACATGAAATGATATAGAAATAAATTCTAAATAAAATGTACATTGAGTTTTAAATATGAAAAAAAAGATTTTCCTACAATTGAAAATTTTCTTTTTATTCATGCGTTCCTTTAATTTGTTGCATATTAATTAGTTCAATATTATTTTATTCTTTTATTAGGCTGATGTTGGAGTTTAAAAAATTTTATTCCATTTTAGACATATTTTGTTAATCGTTTACTTAATTTTTGAAATTAAAAATTATATAAACAAAAAATATCCTAAAAGTATGCAATCTTATTGATTAGACTTAACTCTATCCTTAAATTCTTCTAAGAAGTGGCTTCGGTAGCCTAGTGGGTAGGCGCGTGGTGTATTAACCGAAGGAGTGTGGATTCGATCCCTGCACAGGTCGTAAGTGTTTTTTCTTTACATACCCCCCGACCAAATATAATGTAAATATAGTATTTATTTATTTATTTATTTATTTATTTATATTAACATTGCATACATAAATGTAATGCAATATTATTGAACCATCGGCTACCAAGGCCATTATAGGTTTTTATACTATTATTAAATTATATACTAATATTATTTATTTTGTTTATATTATATACTATATATTTACATTATATTTGGTCGTAAGGGGGGTATGTAAAGAAAAACACTTACGACCTGTGCAGGGATCGAACCCACACTCCTTCGGTTAATAAGCCACGCGCCTACCCACTAGGCTATTTATTTATATTAATATTACATATATAAATGTAATGCATCCATCGACATTACATCGGCTACCAAGGCCATTATAGGTTTTTATACAATTATTAAATTATATACTATTATTATTTATTTTGTTTATATTATATACTATATATTTACATTATATTTGGTCGTAAGGGGAGTATGTAAAGAAAAAAACACTTACTACCTGTGCAGGGATCGAACCCACACTCCTTCGGTTAATACGCCACACGCCTACCCACTAGGCTACCGAAACCCCAATATATAGTTTTAACAAAATAAATAATATTAGTATATAATTTAATAATAGTATAAAAAAAACCTATAATGGCCTTAGTAGCCGATGGTTCAATAATATTGCATTACATTTATGTATGGAATATTAATATATCGTAAATAAATATATAAATAAATAAATAAATTCTTCTAAGAAACTATATTTAATTTTCATTATTTTAGATTTAGATTATCACTGAGGTGATAATAAGAAGATTGTAGAGATTTTACAGCATTAGATATTTTTTGTATCCATATGTAATACAAAATTAATGAAATACTTAGTATCAGACATGTATCTATGAGCATCAGTTAATCCAACATTTTCAAAATTATTACTAACTGATTTAGTTATAAGTTAATTTATAACTAAATAAAGTTTAATAGTTACTTTAGTTAACATAATTATTAAACTATTTGATACTGTTAGTGAAATAAAATAATGATTAGGAACTAAAATCCTAATATAGAGAAAATGCAATCTTCTATTGGTTAAGTATTGCAAAGCTATGAGAGATTAATCATACAAACTACGGGTGTTGCAAGCGTAATGCTAGTGTAAACTATGACCCTAGTAAAGTATGACCCTATGGTTTGGGAACGCTGCAATCAAAAAGCTCAGACTTTCATTCGGTCTTTTTAAACATAAGCGAGATAAACTCAAATTTACCGTAGCCTGTAGAATGAGAAAATAAAAAAATAAAAAGTGTGAGAAAATAAGAAGTTCAACCGATTTCCAATTGTTTGAATTTCCTGTATATCTTATGTGTTCTTAAAAAACGAGTTACAAAATAGTATTACAACTATTAAACAGTATGACAGGAGGGAGTTTAAGTTAATCAAAGAAAGTCTGGTCTCTTAAGGTGTAAGTTATATTGCGTAGCCGAATCAAGATTACGTAAAACGAAATTAAGAATTTTTTTTTGGACTGATTCAATACGTGAAACAGCTATACCACAATGGAAGAAATATGTAAAATGTATATAAAAATTATATAACATAAAATTTAAATTTAAAGTAGATTTTTGCATAATTTAAGACAACAAAATCAAAAAAGTTGCATATTTTACAAAGGGTTTACGAATTTGTGTGGTATACTGAGGTGTATTAGTCAATTTGCACTTTTATAATTCTTACTTTCAAGTAAATTTTTTAATAGAATTATAATTTAGTTGAATATGTAAACTAAATTACGAAATTAAAATTGTCTGAATTAAATTTCGTTGTTTTGAAACTTAAAATTAGCTCCTAAATAAGTTAAGAATTATAAATTTGACTAGAAAATATACAAAATATGTATTTATTTTCTTTTTACAACTTTACTAATACTTTATATTTTTTTTTTAAGTAAAAACAACTATAATTAAGAAAAAAAATTAAGTAGAAAATTCTGTAAAATATTCATCGCTACGTTAATATTTTCAAAAAATTATTTCTACATCCTTAAAAAAAAAGGTAAAACATCCTCGTTATTTATAAATTCATTATATTGTTGTATGATTATTAATATTCTTATTACTTTTTAATATCCTTTCGGGACTTCTTTAAACTTAATAAAAAATAAAATTCTAAGTTTTTACAAACATAAATTTAATACTATACCGTAGATAGTGAAGTATTGTTCTAGAGAACTTTACTGTCTTAGATTCAAGAACATTTTTTCTTTCCACATGAAGTTTAAAATTCTTTTAATAATGTTTTATATATTATATACTCATATATTATATACACATCTACTTATGTACATTTATATTTCACTCTAATTAAAAAAAAATAAAATGATAATAATTTTAGCTAAATGAAATTTTCTTTTTTTTTTGTTTTGTTCATAATAATTTCTAAACGCATCGTTAAAATATTCTTGAATATTAACTTTTATTAAAAAAAAAAAACAAAAAAAAAATATTTTACATATATAAAACAAAAAGAAATAAAAAATTTACTTACTTGTTTCACAGAATTGTCCTAAATGTGCCCACGGATTATTACAAACACATTGAAATGTACTCCAAAGTTCTTTGCACTCAGCACCATTTTTACATGGTGATGGAACACAAGATGGTTTACAATCCTTAATTATTTCCGACAAATGAACAGACATATAGCTATAAATGTCAAGGATTTCACCATTAACAACTAAACCACGGAAACAACCAATGAGACCTGCTTTAACAGACAGTTTTTTAAGAAGATCTCTGAAAAAAAAAAATTAAGATATAATAAAAAGAAAAATATATATATATATATATGTGTATATTTATAGTGCACATTATTATAATATAACTTAAGTACAAGTAAAATTTTAAGTAAAAAACAAAGAGTAAAAACTAAAAATATATAAAAGTAAAAAAAAAAAAAATTTTTTTTCAGGAAAATATCAAGGATTCAAGAAAATTGTTAAGATTTTTTTTTGTTTTTTTTTTGTATTCTAACAGAGCATATAATACAAAGAGAGCATTCAGAGAAAATAAAATCGGATTTAATTATTTAAAAAAAAGTCCAAAAGTGCATATCCGATTTATTCTGATTATAATGCAATGAGGACTTAACAAAAAAAAAAAAAGTGTAGTTTACAGTCTCTTGTATAAAATATCTATTAATTATATACATATTATATCTATTAAAATTAAAAAAAAAAATGAAATGTTTTAAACAAAGAGAAAAGGATATTTAAAGAAATTTTAGACAGGATTTAAATTAAAATTAGACAGGATTAAAAATTTTTTTTTTATGGTGTAATTTTTTTTAAAGGAATTATTCAACTCTTAATTCAATTTTTAAAGTTTTACAGATCTGTTATATTGAAACTCACGAAATTCTTTGAAACACAACTCGTTGTAAATAATTTCATCTTGTTTGTCTTAAGAAAACTTAAACTGTTATGAGTATGTTTTAAAAAAAAAAAACTTTGAAAAATTTACTTATTTGTTTCACTATTTGTTCGGCCAGAACTTCTTCACCGTTTTAGAAAAAACAACGAAATTTTAACTGTCGACAGGTCTTTTAAAAAAAACTTATTACATAATTACTATACACCGTCGAAAAAAAAAATGAATGAAATTTTAACCACGAATAGGTTTTCAAAAAAAAATTGATCTTGTAGAACAACGTCTTCATGACGCATCCAGCTTAGAACTACAGCTCCACAAAGTGAGAATAAACCTTATTTCAAATGTGCGTATATCTCTGGTTCTGCTAAACGTAGATGTTTTTAAAGTTGTATAAAGTATCTCAGGATTTTTCAAGTATTTTTTCTTATTTATGAAATTCTAACAAAATTTACAAATTTCGATGCAACTTACAATGTTTTTTTTATTGTTCTTTGGAAAATGTATGCCTTTTAAAATTTTACGTTTTACATTCTGCCTTGTTTTTTTTTTTTTTTATAATACCTAATGCCTACTTAAAATGAAAATATAAAATAAAAACTGTAAAATATTTTTAAATTATTATTTTGAAAAATTATTGAACCCAAAAAATTGTAAGTACCTAAAGCAAATTTTTTTTTTTGTTTTTTATTAAAATCAATTAAATTCTTTCATATTTTTATTGTTAAGTATTATGATCTAGAAATAGAAAATCTATAACTATATTCAATACTTCACAAAATACTAAATTAAATTATGGTTCTGAAAAATTTTATTGAAAAGTATTAAAAGGATTTTTACTATTTGTTATAGGTATTATCAGTTAAATTTAACCCCAAATGGTAACCCCAATTTAAAGCCGAAAAGGTAATTTTTAAAATTTAAAGCAAAAATTATCTTATCTGAGCTTTGCTTTGTTCCAAGCATTTTTTAGTCATTTGAAATGAATAATTTCTTTAATTTGAAATTAAAGAAAAGAAGCAAGAAGTATCTTTTTAGTTTTTCAAACTAAAGAAAGAAATTGTTTTTAAACACACTTAATTTGAAGTCGTTGAAGAGACTCTAATAAGAAAGAAAGTAATTTCAATTTCTTCAAGGTTTTAGCAGTAGTTAAGTGGTGGCTAAAATTATATTTCAATTCGAAATACAAGAAGGTCTATACAGACTAACCTCTATGCCTTAAATATTTCAAAATGGTGCGACATGAAAATTCGTTTATAATACGTGCAGCGTAAATATGGAATAGCTTGCCACCGGAAGTATTTTTAAAAATTGGCAACCATAACGTGTATGATATCGTTAACTTCAAGAAAAAACTATACATCTTTGTTCTAAACAATCCTCCCACAATCAAGTTACTTGTCATATTTCCTAATTTCCTTTATTCCTATTTTCCCTAATCCCCAAACCCCCAAACCAAGCAGTATATTCTACGATATCCTAACGTTTTTATTAAACAGAAGGTGGTTTTTGGTTGATTTGAGTCCAACACTGCCAAAGAGAATTTGCTCATTAATTTATTCATTTGCTTATTGATGTCTTTCAAGATTTCCACCTATCCTCACAGCAAAAATGATTTTCGTAATAAGATTTAAGAAATAGATAATTTATGAAGAGGTTATAAAGAAGAAAAATATATGATTTCTAAACAATTTTTATTAATTAATTGTGAAAAAGTTAGAAAGCGTTAAATAAAGAGCTAATTTATTGCCCCGCCGCGTAACCAGAAAGTTTAATATTTCAAATCTACTTTACTTCAAATTTGTTATTTAATGATATGGTTATGAAATTTTTAATTCAGAAATTATTCGGTAATTCATTTCTAAATTGAAAATTTTATCTTATAATTTAAATAAAATTTAAAAATATTTTTGTAATTTTTAAGCTTAAGATCTTAAATAGTTTTCTGATATTTTAAAAGTAAAAAAAGATTCATAGAAAATTATTATTAATTTTTGTTTTTTATTTTTTTTTTGTAATTTTACATAAATATTTTTTCAGAATTTTCAATTGAATTCAATTAAAATGGAAATTTTCTAAAAGTAATTATAATATTTTATTGAAAAGAGAAAAATTAAAAGCAGTATTTAAAATCGAGGGTTTTGTAAAATGCCGATTTAAATTTATTGTAGAATTATGACTATATATTGGCATCAAAATTTGTGTTTTTAATTTTTATGTGATATGGAAAATTGTAAAAAATTAAAGAACACTTTCTGTAATTATTTTTTGATCTTTCTTGTTTTTGAAATGAACACTTTTTGTACGAAAAATCTATATATATAGTTAAGAAAATGTTTGACCAGGCAAAAATAATGCTTGAGTTTTATTATTTACAGGTTTGTTTACAGATTTAAGTACAGATTCACCTATATGCATTTTTACAGTATAAAATATGTTTAGAGGTTTTCCAGGTTCTAGATAACTTAAAATAGAAATACAAGGATATTTTTTGAAGTAACTAACAATCATTTTAAAAGTTTTTTCAAACGATTAAGAGGTCCAAATGTTGGTAAATTTAAATTTAAATGTTAATTTCAAAATAAAACTAAATACTCAGTATAATTTAAGTTATAATAATTTGAATATAGAAATTTTTACAAATTTGGAAAATGTAGCTTCAAAACAGATATAGGGCTATATAATAAAGTATTGTTTTTTTGTGAGATATATTTCTGTTCGTGACCAAAAGTTAGTGACAAATCGAAATCCATAAATAAAAAATTCAAAAGCCAAAATTAACAAGAAAGAAAAAACGGGCAAAAAAAATCCTTGGGGCTTCGGTGGCCTAGTGGGTTATAAAATAAGCTGTAAACAACGACGGAGTGTGGGTTTGAATCCCACACATGTCGTAAGAGTTATTCCTCCTTACGACATTTAAATGTCGTGCCTGAACAGGAAAGGCTGTGTAATTTCCTGTCCACATTTATGTGGCAGAGAAATGTAAAAAAAAAAAAAAAAAAAAATAATCCATAAATTCGAAAATGTACAAAAAACATTCTGGAAAAAGGAAACAACTTTAATTTTGTAGCAAATTTTAAAGTTTTTCGTAACTATTTTTATAACATATGTACATTGTAACCAACTGAAAAGTCATTTTCTTCTTATTTTTACGTACATATATATTTCAATTACATAAATATTTAAAATAATTGTGAATTTTTTTTTATGGCACATATCATTATAGATTTTGTTTTTTGTGGATTTTGGGACTCACCCGATATATCTATTTCTAACATTTAATTTCTTTATCTTAATCAGAGTGGAAGTTGAGGAATAAAAGGACAGACGGACGAATAGTCTAATTAAAGATTTGAAATCGTCAAACTAAATTAAAAGAAAATTTTATAAAAAATATGTTTAAAAGTAATGTTTAAATAGTATAAATAATATCTAAATCCGATAGATATTATGTATATACGAAATGTATATAAAATTAAATGAAATATGAAGAGGGCTATCAAAACAAAATATTTTTAGATAAATTGAAACATAATAAATAAATTTATAGTTTGAATAGTTTTTTTTTTTTTTTTTTAAGAAAACTTAACTTTACATGAATATACCATAAATGCTAAGAGATAAAATTAATTCAAGATAAAAATGTTGTGAATAAATTTATTTACAATGATAATATATGCATGTACATAAAAGGAATGTTTTGTTTTTTCTCAAATAAATTTTTCTAAATAAAATAATTAAAAGCCTATCTAAGGCTATTTTTATTATAGACAAGGATATGAACTTATGTAGGTATATGTTTTTTATAAAAAATTTCAATATAATTAAAAAAAAAAAATATTGTTTTATTATTGAAGTCATTATTGAATACGGTAGAATGATCAAAGCTAAATTAAAAGTAAATAGATAAAAGAAATGAATAAAATATTTGGAAAGAAAATTTTCATAATAAGAAATATATATTTCAAGTTATATTTATAATTTTGAAATTGTAATATTTTTAATTTCCATTTGTAAAGTAAAATTAGGCAGATTCAGAAATTAGGACATCGATTGTTATCGACTGCTTCGACATTAACTTAAAGTATAAACAGATATAAAATATTTATGAAATCAATGCTGGCGTTTGTCAAGACTTAGTCCTTTTGCCAACTCTTTTCTTGATTTTGATCAACGATCTACTCTACCCTATCCTTAATTTAATCAATAGATGCGCAGATGACATCGCTCTGATGGCATCGTACAATTTCCTATGAAAATGAAACACTGACTTCAATTAACTTACAAAGAAAATGTTACAATTAGCTGGTTTAAACATAATATAGCTAAATATACCTGTTGAGATAAGAAATAAAGTTGAGTTCAACACCTCAAAAACTCAAAGCATTCTTGCAAAAGAAATAAACTCAACCGGATTCTGCGATTTCAAGAAGAAAGTCAGTTGAATCTAATAATATGCTGTAGAATAAGAATATTTTTCATATAGCTAAGACCGTTACCAAATATTTTAGTTTTCTTTCCCATTATAGAACATACTTTTCTTCAATAGATTTGTTAAATATCTATGAAGTCTACTTTGAGCTAAGATGGACAATAAATTTCATAGTTGGACTATAACTTTCATAGGCTGGCGCACCTCAAACCTTTTTGAGTTACCTCGACAAAGTGAAAAACTGTACCTTACAACTTATAGGCGATCCTATTGAATTGGTAAAATTAACTTCTCTAAGCATTCGATGAAATGTGGGACCTATTTCACTATTTTGTATGGATATTTTGTTTAAGTAATGACACTTTGCTCTATTGAACTTAAGTCAATGATGTCTCATCTAAAACAATTCCAAACTACAACAAAAGAAAAAGTAAATCGTTCTTTCTATAGGCAGAACATGGACATTCCTAGGTGGCTCGCAACTGGTTATGGAAACTCATTCGTTGTGCGAGAACTGATAGTCTGTGGTGCACACTTTTATCAAATGTTTCCTCTCTGTTAGTAATGTTCCATACTATAATTTGTAACAATTAAAAAGATGTTTTTTTAGTTTTTTTGTTTCTAATTTGCACCTAATAATCTCTGTTAATATCCAATTTCACTATCCCATTTGGTTCAACCTACATTATTAAAAAGAAATCCGTTTCTAGTGTTTAGTTGCAATAATAATTTTACTAGGAAAGAGATGGCGCTTCAATATTTTTAATATATTTGTGCTTTTTTTTGGAACATCTTTACGAAAACTCGTTAAAATGTTTTTCTTGTTCATTTCGAATTATCAAATCAAAATTATAGAATTAAGAATCGTTGTTTGATAGTTTTCTTTAGTCCACTGACATAAAGTCAAAATTAAAAAAACAAAAATTTAAATTCATATAAAAAAATTCTAAACTCATATGAAAAAATCTGAATTGATATGAAAAAATCTGAATTAAATTGAAAAAATTATGTAAACGTTAAAGAGAAATTGTCTGCTGGACTATACTGTAAAATAATTAAACAATTTTTTTTTTTTATAAATAAATTAAAAACTGAAAATTGAATATTAATTAATTGAAGAGACTATAAATGTAAAATTATAAATTTTTTGTTTTCATATTGAACTCAAATTCTATTGTAATAAAATTTAATAAAAATAATAAAATTTTTTGTAAAAAATACTCTTTTGAATTTATATGACTATAATCAAATTAAGGTTTTATGATTTGATTTTAATAAAAAATATTTTTACTTCATTTCACATTTTCAAAAATTTTTATACATATTATGCAAATATGTAAAAATTTTTCTTTAAATATAAAAAAAAATTTCCTTAGACTTTAAGTAAAATTTCGAAAAAAATTAATTTTATATAATTTAGAAAACTTTATAAGCCTTGATATATTTATTTTATTTTCATTTAGAAAATATCTTATAATATTGCTATAGTAATATTAGTTAATCTTTTTTTTTTTTAATATTAATTAAAATGTAAAACATATGTATTTATTCATTAATGGTGAATTAAAGGATTACCTTGAATGGACATATGATTTAATATAAATAGTTTTTAAAAAGCCTTTTCAAAAATAGATTCGCCTTATAAGTTAAGAGGTAGATACTTAAAATATTAAATTAAAAATGATTTAATTAATTTTTTTATATTTCAAATTGGACTTGAAAATTTTAAATATATCAAGAAAGGTCCTTTTGAATATCAATTTTTAAAAAAAAACATTAATTATAAAAATTGTATATAAAAATTATACTGTCAGTTGTTTTTCTTTTTGTTTAAGCGTGGAATTGAACAACGTATACATGCATATAAATAAAATATGTTAACTATATAATCATACAGAAAGTAATAATAATATAATAATACAAAATAAATACAAAATAATACAAAATGCAAAGCATTAGGTCTAGGTAGAGTCTTTCTAAAATTGATTGGAGATTTCCTTTTGAATCGCACGATTCGTGTACTGGTCGATGGATATTCATCTGACAAATTCAAAATAAATACTGGTGTCCCCCAGGGATCAGTTTTATCCCCAATTCTCTTCTTAATATTTATCAATGACCTACTCTCATTAACCTCCAATCTCCATAGTTTCGCAGACGGCAGCACCCTTGTAGCTTCCTATGAGTGTCATAGCTGCTATAACATTAATCATCAGATTAATACAACAGCAAAAAACTTCACTATTAATGAGCTAAATAACGATTTTCAAAAATTGGGTGAAGTCAACAGAGTTGAGTTCAATACCAAAAAAACACAATGCTGTCTGATCTCGCGGAAAACCACTACTGTTCCTAACCTACTATTTCAGGGAGAAGTCTTGTAGCATTCAACGGATTTAAACATGCTGGGCATCGGGTTAAACCAGAATTGACTTGATTTGGTTAAATCACATTTTTGGTATAGCCAAGGATGCAGCTAAATGTTTGGATTTTTTGTATCGATGCAAAACTTACTTTTCCGCATCTGATCTTCTCAATATCTATAAAACGTACATTAGGCCGAAAATGGAGTATAATGCACACATTTGGGCTGCAGGGCCTCAAACAGTCACTGGATTATTTAGATAATGTGCAAAACAGAGCTATTTGTTTGATCAACCCCAGTGTAACTTCAATGCTCACTCCACTCAGCCATCGTCGCACAGTTGGGTCCTTGACCTTGTTTTATAGGTATCTCGTAGGGATCAACACTTGTTTCAAAGAAATAAAACAATTAATGCCTTCACTCAAAGTTTTCCAACGAGAAACAAGGAGGGCAAAAGATGCTCATCCCTACCATGTTGAGTTATCAAGATGGCGAAATGCAGCCTATGGAAATTCGTTTATCATGCGCAGGTCCCGTTTGTGGAACCATATACCATCGCATGTGTTCCATAAAGTTGGTAATTCATATGTGTACGATTTACTTAAGTTTAAGAAGAACATTAACATCTTTCTTCAAAATGTCCCTCCAAATTTTCCTACCTATCCCTCATCATAATCCAAATTTCTCAATTCCAATTTCCTTAATTATCCTTCCCACATCCCTATCCCCAAAACCAAAAATACATTTGTATTAAAGGTTCCATCCTAAAGTTTGGTTTTAAAAGGGGGGTGGCTTTGGTTGGTTAAAGTCCAAAACTACCCTGAGGAGTTTTCCACCAACCCTCGTAAAAAAAAACAAAAAAAAAAAAATCAAAAATAAATAATTGTTGTATAAGATAATAGATGGCGCACAAATATATTATCTGTGGTTCATAATCTTGTATAATTATTGATGCAGATGAGTAATCCAACAGCTTAATGAAAATTATTTAATAAATTGTTAAAAATAAAATGAAGTTAAGTCTAATATACATAATGAGTAACTTAGTGGATACCCTATGCTCCTCAGATCAGTAGAAAGGAACAAAAAAAAAGGCCAAACTATAACAAAAAGTTCTAGTATTCCAAAAATATTCGGATAACTAGAACTTTTATTATAAAAATTGTGATGGTTTTATACGTTCAGAAAAGTTAGAAATAAAAATATTGCTTTTACCATATTTCGAAAAATATATTACAAGTCATTTTACCAATGATACTGTACTTTAATCCACAATCTTTCAGATGACTTTGGATCAAAATATTGTCAGGTCATATATATAAGCTTCAAAATTTAGTTCAATTTTGTTTATAATTATAATTAAAATTATAAAAGAGTTTGGACGGAAGGTAGAAAGAAAGGAAGAAAACGAAGAGTTAAAGGTAAAGGAAATCGTTAACCATATTTTTCATATGATTATTGATATAAATATACATTACTACTAAATTGTAACGATATACAAATGGCAATAAGAAATCAATCTTAATTAAACTTAATTAAAGTTTCTTGAACTCCATAACATTTAAAATCTTTCCAATTTTTGATACATTTAACTACATGAAAATTTGGATTATTCATCTCATCATTTAAATTATAAGGGTACAAATCTTAAATAATAAATAATTTAAAATTTTCACGATATCATTTAAAATTTACCATCCTTCATCTAAAAAAAACTAATTATTTAACTGTAAACATCAGACTTTTAATGTTATCAAACGTCATCAAAACTTTTATTATGTATTCATAAGTACATATTATTTAAATTTTTAAATTTAAATATTTTCAAAACTTTATACAAATTTCCATTCAATCTTTTACTATTAAATATTGTACTTAAAATAAAATTTAAATAAAATTTAATATAATTATAATAATGATAATAATAATAATACTTACGCTGTTGCACCACCAATATACATGCTACCTTCAAATGGACCAAATTCTTCATGGGCTTGTAAATCAACCATTTTATAATCTGTATTTATCATAAATCTAACATGATATTCATTATAATCGATCCAGATTTTATGCCATTCACCACCATTTAATTTACGATTTGAATCAATAACCAATTCCTTTGTGGTACCAGTATTCAATGTAAAATTAAATGTCAATTGATAGTCACCAGTTAATGCGACCATAAATGATGGATATGATGGTCGTATAGGCGGTTGAAATAAAAGTATTGCTTTTTCACCAGTTGTACGAAATGAAAATGCTATATCACCTTTACGCCATCCAGGTACTTCAATATATGATTGAGATGTTGTAAATGTCACTACATATTTTTGAGTATCTAGACAAAAACAAAGAAAAAACAAAATGAAATGAAATTATATATTTACCTATCCATAAAACATGTTCAAAATAAAATGTTAAAAAATAAATAAAAAACAATTTTCTGTTTCTTTTTTTTTTTTGTTTTTTAATAAAAAAGAAAAAATGTTCTGCATTTATATTTAACAACAAAAAGAGTTCAGTATAGTTTTAGATTAAGGTCGTCGTCATATAATAAATAATGATGATTGTATGTGATGTCTGGACATTTTAGATATGTATATGTATATCTATATATATATATACATATATATATATATGCCTATAATACATTCTATATAACCACAATTCGAACAAATTGGAATTGTTTTGTATGGAATTTTTTAATTCTGATTTTCATTAGAAGAATACTTACTGATGATTGTGGGTGAATAATATATAGAAGAGAGACGAAAAAAGTATTTAATCCTTTTAAAGGAAACCATTTGATATGTAAATTTTCAAATTTTCAATATAGTAATTTATTTAATTTTCAATTCAAAAATATTTTCAAATTATAAATTCCAATATAATTGATAAACTCTTGAACATTTTGTTGAAAAGAAATAAAATTTGTGTGCCGCATGAAAAAGGATAATATTGAAAAGATTTTTAAAAATGACCAAAAAAAATATATTTTCATCCATAAATTATAATTTAAATACAAAATGATATGTGTTCTAAAACAAATTATAATATTTTCGATATATTTTTTTTTAAGGATATTATTAAATATAAGACATAATAATGTATCTATCTTCTAAAATACAGTATTAAATTGTAATTAAAAAATAATTATTTGTCAATAAGTATAGTTTGGGGTAAGATTATTATTTTAGAGTATAGTTTATGATTTTAGAAGGTTTTTAGTTAAATGAAAAATCAATTAAAGTTTAATCAAATAATAGAATAAATTTGACCTAAAGATTATTATTAAATTTTAAAAGTACTCATTAGTTAATTTTTCCATTTGAAACAATTAAATCTATAATGAGTTTTAGGCTACTTAAAAATCATGTTGTACATTCATTTTTAAAATGCCATATAGAAAAAGGATAATTTAAAAAAATATTGTTTTTTTTTTTTTTCTATGGAGAACATTAAATAAAATCTAGAAAATCTTTTTGTTTTTAAGTATTTTCATTTGAATTACGACCTGAAAAGAAAATTTTCTGCAGTAAACCTTCATTTCCTGTGTTGCATATTATCGGCCGCTTAGTCCTTCGTTAACTATTATTATTGATTATTTATTTATTAAGAGATTAGATAGGATAATGCAATATTACTAAATCATTGGCTACTGAGGCTACTGAAGCATCGACTATTTTAGAATGAATACTGTTATTTTATTCATACATCAGCAGTATAATTTATTTTTTTAAAGGAGGTTTGTATTCAATTAAAAAAAAAAATTTGCTGCCTGTGCAGGATATGAATCCGCACTCAATTGGTTATGGTGTTATGACACTTATTTTTTTTCCAGCTTAATCTTAAACTTTTTTTGCACGAAATCTAACAAAAGTATGACAGAGACAGATATATAAATTATTTAAGTTTTCGCGCAGTATCGCAATATAACGTCAAAATATTAAAGAAAAAATATTTGAATTGTTTATTTTTCATTTCATATTTTTTTATTTATAACTTAAAAAATTATTTTTGAAAAAAAAATTTTTGTTTGACAAAAATTTAGTACAACAAAAATTTTTTTTTCTTTTATTATTTTTATCAAAAAAAAAAAGTAAATGAACGTCAAGAAAAGTAAGAAATGTCAAAATAAGTAAACGAAAAAGAATGTAGAAAACATTCTTTTTCGGACAAATAAACTTTCTAAAAACTTAAGTTCACGAAAAAGTACACGAATTGAATATACAATTCATATATCTAACTCTTTTACACTTACACAGAATTTTCATATGATTTTTTGTTTCTTTTACTCAATTCTAAAAAGTTTAAGATGAAAAAGAAAATAAGTGCCATAACACCAAATAAACAATGTGCTTAATCACTCGTCTCCTGAGGCTCCTGAATTTATTGTTATAAGAATGTCGTTTAGTTAAACTTATTCAAATATTGGATATTTATAGACTTTTATTAGTTAGCGCTTGTTGCAAAATAGATTTATATTAAAAACAAGCATCAAATTAATGAAACTGCTAGATTTGTTTATTATAGCAGTATTTAATTGCTTTTATCGATAATATATTTTTTGATTTCACTGAAAGATCTATTAAATTCTTTGGATCTGACCAATAGCACAGTACTTAAGTAGACAACATTTCAGTGGAAAGACCTCGATTTCAAACTTAAATTTCAAAAAAAAATAATAATAATAGTATGTATATAAAATTAATAATAGTATTGTGACCACATTTCAGCGGAATGATTTTTTAACTTTTGTCCAGTAATTTAAAACTGGAATAAATAAAATAATAATTAAATAAAATAAAAATGGTCTTTAAACAAACGTAAATATAGGTTACTGCTATTATATAAACAAAATATGATAACATAGGTCATATTTTTAATTACACATAAAATAATTTAACATTTTTTGTGTTACGACATTTTTACATTAATGTGAATGAAACGATGATAGCCCAGACAATTTTTATTTTATATTTTATTGAAAAGTTTACAAAAATATTTAATGTACGTAATGTCAACAATGCGAACAAATATATTTTGAACACATAATTCTGTAGCCACAAAGAATAAATGTTTAACTAGCCATTATAGAAATTTTTTTTTCAACTTAATAGTAAATTCTCTTATAAAAAGGAACTAAAGGATAATTCACAAAAAAAAAAACAAAAAAAATAAATTAGGTTAAGTGATTATTTCAAGTTTAAAGAAAGTTTTTTTTATAAAATTTAATAATTCAGTTTATGAAAATGTGAAAATTTTTTTTTGTACTCATATATTTTGTTTTAAGCAGAACGTTTACATATTAAATTTTAAAATATCTTAAAAAATCGTATGTTTGCGTCAATTTCTCTTTTTTTTTTTTAGTATTTTATTAAAAAAAAATTTTTTTTTTGCATTTAATTAATTGCACTTTTATTAAATTTTATAGTATTATATTATATTTTTAAAATTATAAAAAGTAAAAACAAAAAAAAACTATTAGAAATGGTTTCGTCTTAGATCAGTTCTTTTATACTTTTATCATTAAGTATAAAATTGAACTTCACTTAGATAACTTTTAACTAATTTTTTTAAAATACGCAAACTTCTATATCAAAAATTAATAAAAAAATCTGTGAGTTTAAATATTAAACTAAAAATTTCTTTAAAACCTTTAAAAATTACTTTAAAAAAGTAGCCTTAACTAGGAAACTATATTGTGTTTTTATTTTTCTAAATGAAAATGTATGACTTAAGAATAAAATCTTGAAGTGTTAGAGGTTGTCTTTTTTTTGTGTTAAATTTTAAGTATTGGGTATAGGTATATTACTAATTTTTCTTTTAAATTCAGGTGTTATATACAATAGCTGTGTTTTTTTCATCCAAGTCAGTATCAAGGTTTGAAAACATTTTTATTTGAAATATTGGCTTCGCTGAGTTTTAAAAATGCTAATATTAAATTTTTCCATACAGATCACAGACTCTGACCCACATAAATATATGGGTTATGATATTGTTGTTTTTACTTGTTATAAATCAAACCTTGATCCTGAACCGAATGAAAAAAACACAGCTAATAGTTATGTTTTCAAATAAATTTTTTTATTTTTGAATGCATTTCTCTGCCACATAAATGTGGACAGGAAATTACACAGCCTTTCCTGTTCAGGCGTGGCTGTAGATGTCCTAAGGGGGAATAACTTTTACGACGTGCGTGGGATTCAAACCCACACTCCCTCGATGTTTACAGCGTATTTTATATAGTAGGCCACTGAGGCTCCTTCAAATAAATTTCACTTAACTATTAAATTGACCAAATAATATTATGGCATCTTATCCTCTAAAACATAGTTAAGTTAATTTGACTTATTCAAAATCATTACAATAACTTATATAATTTTTCATTGTAACCATAGATTTTTATGTTTATATAATATATACATATATATTTATATTCATTTATATATATATATATATATTTAATTAAATAGAGTATAGTTTATGTGCTGTCCTTTCAAATCTTTATCAACATCATTTGAGAAAAATTTTTGTTTTTAGTGAATAATAAAAATAATATAAATTCTCAGACAGAAAAAGCTAATAAATTATTATGACATTTCAATGTAAGTATATAACTATACGATATACACAGTCATATAATATTTATTTATTTTATATTTTCATATTTCATAATATATAAACATATAAGTAAGTATTATAAGAATATATTGTTGAAGGTATGACATGTCATTTTATTTTAGAATCTGTTTTTGCCATCGATAAAAAAAGAAAATTTATGTTGTCTGAGTTATTTTGTGTATCAAAAGATACATTTAATGCATTGAAATTTATTAAAGATATACATATTAAAAAACGCAAAAAATGGAAAAAACAAAAATATTTCTATATAATATGGCCTTTTTAGACTTAAATAAAAATTAAATATTATCTTCAGATATTTTGTTTAAAATACTGAAGGACGATTAAAGGATATTGTATTGTTTTGATTTAAGAAAAAAAATTTTTTTTTTTTTTTTTAAGAATAGATATAGATCCAGCCTATGTGATTTATGGTTGATCATTTTATTTCTTGACACCTATTATAATTATTATTTTAAATAGTAGATTAGATTTGTTATGATAAAATATATTATAACTAAACTCAATATGAGGTCAAATATACTATTAAAATATACTGAGGTTGAGGATTATATTTTTTTTTTTTTTTGGTATTGTAAATAAAGTTTATTGGCAATTGTTCTTTTTTTTATGTCAGTTGTATTTTTAATGTATTGTACATTTATATTGGAAAAGTTTAGTCTTTGTTAAGGTATTATTAGAAATATAATAAATTTAGGTCTACTATGAAATTTCATTTTAAAAAAATTTTCCTTTTGTCAAAATTTACTTCTTTTCAAAATCTTATGTTTATTTTTCTTCATATTATATTTATTAAAATAGCAAAAGAATAAAATCCCAAAATTCTAAAATCCCAAAATTCTAAAAGTCAAAATAAAAATTTTAGAAAAAATATTTCCTACTTACATAACACCCATTCTAATCTTGACTCTAAAAAGAAATATATCTACATAATTTGAAAAGAGCGTATAACGTTGATTTTATAACGATTAAAAAAGTCCTAAAGTCTAAAAGTCCCTTCTAATTAAGCATTTGAAAGAGTGGGGGAAATATTTAAATGTGTAAAAACATATAATTTGGGATTTGGAAATTTATGATTCTTTTTTGGGATTTTTATCATTTGGAGTAGTTTTTTTTAGGATCTCATTGAATTTCCAAAAAACAATGTCAGGCTGCAATCCCAAAGCTCGCTAGACAAATGATTGAAATCCTAATCTTGTAACTAACTTTAAGACTCTTCAAATTTTCTTTTTTGTTATGAAAAAATTTAAAAAGGGTGAGTTTACCATTAAAAAGAAGTTCTTATACCAAAATGGAGATTTTCTAAAAAAAAGATTTTTCAAAAGAGATTAAAAAAGTAAGATTTTAAAAAAGGAATGTTTTTTTGCAAAAAAGAAATTTTACAAATGGAGATTACTAAAAATAATTTTTTCTTAAAATACTTTTTTTTTTTTTTTTAATGGAAATCGTTTCTTAACATTATAGAGATGTATACATGCCTTTTTCATTTAAGCAAACTTAAAAATACAAAAAGGTGCTTTATTACTTGACATACAAATATTATTTTATTTGCATTAAAATTTAATAAACAAATAAATTAAAACAAACGGCATTATTTAATCCTTTACCAATATTAAAAACATTAAATTCTAAAATTCTTTATTTCCTTGAAAAATTCTTCAATTTTTTGCTATAATTTAAGAGCACTTACGTTCTAACTGCCCTTGAGAAATTCAATTTATTGATATTTTAATTTTTTGTTCATTTGAATTCCCACATTAGCTCCTTTTTAATGTTTTTGTTCTTTTTTTTTCTTTTGCAGTTGTAATTAATTTTATTTAACCTTCAACCACAACTCAAACTTTGAATAGAAAATCTGGATCTAACCTAATATTGTTTTAACTCATTGGGTATTCATTTTTTTTTTTTTTTTTTTTGATTTCTTTAATGTAATTTTTTTTTTTTTGGGGATGAACATTTGGTTATTCATAAATCCTTTTATAGCTTTTATTTTTATTTTAGCTGTGGTATGTTTATTTTTCTTTTTTTGCTAGTTACTTCAAATGACCCATTGGAAATTATAACAAAACAAAAATTTTTGAAACAAAAGAATGAAAAAAAATGACTGATCTTGTTTTTAGGAAACAAAAAAAAAAAAAAAAAAAGAAGAAAATTAAACAAAAGCTTATATAAAAGAACAAAAGAAAAGGATTGATGAAACAACATTCTTTAAATCCATAAAAACAAAAATTTATTACAATATCCTTTGAGTACACCATTACTGCATCTATTTTAATAATTTGTTTTGTTGTTTCTTTTGCTTTTTGTTTTTCTTTTAAATTTTATATAATAAGCAGTATTCTTTTCAATTTGTTATATGTATTTTCTAATTTTACTTGTTAGTTTTTTAGGTGCCCCTTTACTTAAAAGCAAACAAAAAAAAAATTATATTGTGTATACATTTTTTGCTAATGTTTTTTGTTGTGGTTCTTATTATATTCGTTAGTGTTGAAAATCTTGTTTTTAGCTTTTTAGCTAAAATTTTTTGTACAAATAAACAAAAAATTGTGACTACAGTATGTAAAAAATTAATAATTCATTGGGTCATTATAATAGAAATTGCCTCGTACAGTTAAATATAGTATTCTTCCTCCTGTAATTATGCAATTTTTTTTTATGAAAAACTAAATCTCTGTTTTTAATCAAAAGGTTTGGCCAAGCTCCTTAGCCAAGTTGTTAAGCAATGAGTGTATTAACCGAGGGTGTACATTTTTTAATTCCAGTTCAGGTACCAAGTTTTTTTAATTGAAAGGTAATGACTATTGACTGTTCTTTGGATACAATAATTCAAAAAAATGTACTTTATACTTAAATGGGATAATCTGTGCATATAATGTATTTATATTAGACTTGTCTTTAGAGGGTTAAAGAACTTATAATATATTTAGAAATATTTACAGTTATTAAGGTATGTATCATTTTTTTATATAATATACATAATATAATAAACAAAATAAATAATAATATTAAATATAAAATAAAATATAAGCTTAGTAGACCATAATTGCCACCATAAATTGCGAAGTCCTTTTTGATTTGTGTAAATACGTAAATAAATTAAAAAACTTTAATAATGGACAATATTTTTCAAATCTTATTGAAAGTAGATATAAACACATTATGACAGACAGATTAAAAATTTTAAAACAAAATGAAGCTGAAAATTTAAATTACCAAATTCAAAAAAAGAAAAAAAATTAAATAAAAAATAAACATTAAAATCATACTTGTTTCAACACATTCCAATGGTCCTAAAGTAATACGACCTTGTGCTTCTTCATCTAAATCCTTTTGCTGTAAGAAATACATATTTGTTATACCAAGACTATATGGTTCAACATAATATCCTTCATCTGAATTCCATTTGTTTTCCTTGACATCACAATTACATGATTGATTTGGGTCCGTACATGTTTTGTTGACGGAACATGGACAACCTCCTCTATATATTCATAAATACAAAGATAAATAAAAACAAAAAAAAAAGAATGAAAAATAAAAAGAAATAACATTAAACAAAAAACACAAAAAAAAAACAAAAATAACAAAAACATTTATTTGTTTCAATATTGTAATATATTTTGATGAGTTGATTGAAATATTTTGTTAAAAGGATATTTTGCAGAAATTTTCCAAAACATAAAGAATTGGTTTTGAAAAAAGTAAGAATTAGAAAAGGAGAAAAAAAAAATAATAGTTATATAAAAAATATAGACATATTTTATGGAAATATTAATGTAATATAAAAATACAATATTAGAAAAGATTTCTTAGAAATATAATTTTGGTATTGACTTTAAAGAGTTTTCATAATTTTCCAAAATCAATTTTTGATTTATAGGCTTACAAAATTTTTGTATTTCTAAAATATATTTTTTTTTTTATATAAAATCGATAAAATTCTGAGAGATCTTTTAACCTTACACTTCAACTCTACTATTTATATTAATGGATTTCACTTATTTTTTTTTGTTTAAAAAAAATCCTAGAAATATGCAAATATTTTGATTTAAATTGAGATACATTTCTTTTTTATGATTTGCCATAAGTAACTCCCGTATAATCAAAAAAATTATACAGAAATTAAGCATTGCTATAATTGTAGGTCTTTTAATTCTAATTAGAATATAAAACTTAAATAATAAATTTTTAAATGAATTATAAATTTTTAATAATCTTATCTAAGGTTTAAAATTTGTCTTCAAGAAAAAAATCTATACTTTTGTTTTTACTTTATTTTATTGAATTAAAATTAAATGCTCCTGGAAAATTAAGAAAAATTTTAATTAATGTCAATTTTATATTTTTTATAATATACATTTTGGTATATAAATTTAAAAGGTGCAATACATTTTCGGTTGCTAAATTTAAAAAACATACCAATATTAAGAAGAAGGTGAAAGGTAGAAAATATTAAGAAGAAAATAAAAGAAAGGTACAGTAAAGATCTTGAATTATCTATTAATTAAATTTAAGTATAATAAAAGATTGTATGAGTATACAAATTTTATAAATCGCATATAAATTATAATATCTTATTAAAACAAAAAAAAAAAATCAAAATTAAATAAATACTTACCTTTTTACATTACCTAAAAAATCCACAGTACTATTATTATCAGATGATGTAAACCATGTTGATGCATGTAATTCTAATGGTGCTTTATAACAATCATATTTTATATTTTGTGTACAATATAATGAATGTGATATTAATTCTTGTAACATTTCTGGTGAAAATTCACGATATTTTATATTAAAATTAAAATCTTTATCACGTGATGATCTAACATCAACTTGACTTGGTAAATTATGTTCAACAATTGTTTTTGTTGCATTTTCTAAACTTTGAAAATCACATTTAACATGTGCTGGTGGAAATATACCATTACCATCAATATCAATTAAGTACACATCAGATTTTGTATAACCAAGTAATGCTAATTCTTCACATGTTTTACGATATTTTGTAAAATGACAATTTTTACCAATATAACCAATATCTTTACAATCGCATGTAACACGATCATCTTTAACAAAACATTTACCACCATGTTCACATGTATTTGGACGTTTACATGGATCAACATAATTACAATTATCTAATGCAACTTCACCAACAACACGTTCTGTTTTAATAACATAACGTGGTTCAATTAAATAATCATTTATTTCAATATCACGTATACAACCAATTAAACCAGATGCAGCTGATTTTAAACTACTACCAATAATAACTTTATCACCAATATTAAATTTTAAATTATATGTTAATTTTTGTGTATAACGATAATCAATAACAAATTTAATTGTATCATTTCTATAATCAAATTCAATACTATGCCATGAAGTGGCTTGATTTATTTTAATTACAATTGATTGTGTTGAATTATTCGTGCTATTTGGCATTAAATCAAAACTTAATTTATCGGAACTTAAACGTATCTAATAATTTTTTAATTGAAAGAATGAAAAAAAAAAAAAATTAGGGAGTAATAAAATTAAAGAAATAATAAAGGTGTGGGTATTACACACATAGTTTTTTTTTTTTTTTTTTAAATTAATCAGATTAAAACATTTTATGGTCACCACCAACCAACAAAATATAAAAAAAAAGGGAAATAAAAAAAAAGTCGCATATGGTGTGAATAAAAAAGATAGGTTAAGACGAATATTTGTTTTGTTAATATTTCGCGCCATTTTTTTTTTTTTTTTTTTTTTTGTGTACATTTTACAGGAAATAGAAACGGAAGGATAAAGGAAGGAAAAGTGATTGTGAATGACACCGTTTTCATTCGATTCAATCAACCATCAAAAATAAACCGTTAACCACGAAGTAAAAGATATAATATAACGTGAAAATTTTAGATTATATTTTTTGAATTGGTTGAATTCAATGAAGAAATGGTTTTTTTGTTTTTGTTTTTTTTTATAGTGTATAGTGTTACCGTAGTTCGTTACCGTAAAATATTTTAAAAAGAAAATAAAAATATTTTTCGTATGTTTTTATAATTTTTACATTTTTTGTTTTTTAATTTTCCACATTCAGTAATTGATTTTTATTTTATATTTTCGTATTTTTCATTGAATAAAATGGAGTAGAATTGAAAATGGTAATCCATTAAAAGTTCAGTGTTGTCATTGTTGTTTAATGTTTTTTTTTTTTTTTGTTTTGTTTTTCCATTTATGTTGTGTGTTACGTTTTTTTTATTTTTTATTTATTTTTGGTTTTTTTTTTTTTTTTTTTTATTTTGTCCATTTACAATCCGATAGAGTTGATTTTTATTGATTTGTTTTTCACACGAATATACAAAACCCCAATAATTTGCACCACACGTTGTTATCATTGAGGATAAAAAAAAAAAAATAAAAAAATAAAAAAGAAATGAAAAAAATAAAATTAAATAGATAAAAAAAAAAAAAAAATACAAGAACAAAAAATAAAAATTCAAATATAATATAAACAAAGTTTTGTATCTGATGTGATGGTCATTCATTTTATTGTTAGGCAGTAGAATAAAAAAAAAACAAAAAATAAGTGTAAGAGGGTAAAAAAAATAAATGAAAATTTGAAAAATGGTTAAAACAAAAATTCTTGTTTTTTTTTTTGTCGGTACTGATAAAAAACAAGAAAATTCAATTTACTATTGGAACAAAAATGAATGAGTTTTTATATTTACTTGTTTTTATATATGTATATATGTATGATATATGTTATATATGTATATATAATTTTTATATGTATGTTTGTATATATAAATTTTTTTTAATGCTTCCATTTATTGTTTTTCAATGAAAAGTATTATAAAAAGAAAAAAAAAAATTTGTATGTATATTAAATATTTATTATCCTGGAACAGGACATGTATCTATAAAATGACAGGATAATAAAAATTTTTTCAATTTTATACCTACATATATATATATATATATTTATTTATAAATAAAATTGTTTCTATACGATTCAGTGTTTTTTTTTTTTGTTGTTTTAATCTATTTTTATTTTTGTGAAACTTTTGTGGGTAGTTTTGCCTTTTAAAAATTATTATTGAAGTGAGATAATAGGTAAAAAGAAAATTTTACTTTCAGTAATTAGAGTATAAAATATTTGTTTTTATTTTTTATGTATTAAATAATTCGCGTCATTAGAGATATTTATTATTTCATTTTATATCAGATAATATGCTTAATGTATTTACAGTACAAAATTAACGTTTAGTATTTTTTTAAAAAATGTTTAAAAACATTTTTTTCTGGGCCATTTCGATCTTAAGACGAATTTTATTGTATTGTATTTTAAAACGTAATTGATAATGATATAATATTTATGATTGTTTTATGATAGTAAAATAATGAAAAAACATGGCAAAATGTAAATCAAAGGTTTTTAAAAGAGCACAATTTTTCAAAAGGCAATAAAAATGGTTTAAAATTGTGATTTAAACTAAAATTTGTAAGTTTTTTTTTAGATTTTTATATGTAAGAAAATTTGTGATATAAAATAATAAAAATATTTGGGGTTTCGGTGGCCTACTAGGTAATAGAGTATAAAATACGCTGTAAAAACCGAAGGAGTGTCTGGGTTCAAATCCGACACACGTTGTAAGAATAATTCTCCTTTCCATTTACAGTCACGCTTGAAAAGGAAACACTGTGTAATTTCCTTGTCACATTTATGTAAATATATCACATATAATCACATATATTTAAAAACAAAAAAAAGAAAAACATTTGTATCGTAATGCCACAATGTAAAAAAAAGTTCCGGAACTGTATTAAAAGGGTTGAATAACAGAGTATCAAGCAATGTGAGATTATATGGTAATCTCAATTTAGGTCTGCCATGTCCAAAATAATGTCAAGGAGTAGACATAATTATGTTACTATGTTTCTTGCGCTTAAGGCTGGTGATCTCCAAATACAGTAATAGGACAATAGGATAAAGAGCAAAAAGGGAAATAATTAAATATTTGATAGAATTCTCATATAGTTATAAGATCATTGTAATATTTTTAATCATTTGAACACTTCTATCTTCAATATAACATTTTTTAACTAAATTTAAGTTATTTAAAAAAAAGTTGTTTTTGCATTCTGTAATTTTCTTTCTTTTTTAAATTCAATTTAAAAATGTATAAACAAGTTTTTTATTATTATAAACTGATTACTATACACTGAATGCAGTTCTAAGATTTTTTGCCACAGGCACATTCTTAAAAGTGAAATAAAGATATTATATCCTTTTATTCTGTTATAAATGAATAAAAAGTGTAAAATTTTTAAATTGCTATGAAGGACAAAAGTATAAACTCATGGATTGCTCATAATTTAATGATTGAATACAAAATTTTTTATTTTTAATTTATTTTTATTTATATATTTTATATTTTATAATCTACAAAATATTCCATTTACGATGGTAACACGGTCATTTTTGATATAAAAATTTTTTAATCGAAAAAAAAAAAACAACAAAACAATAATACAAATTTTAACAAATCGAGCGTAGCTTGGGTATGTTTTGTTTAGTTATTTTTTTTTTTAAAGGAAACTTTTTTTTTTTTATTATAACTTACAAAAAAAGGAATAAAACTTTTTTTCACTGTCAAGTAACAAACCAAAAAACAGAAATGTAAATAACGGGTACAAAAAAAAAAAAATAGAAGAGTTTAATTTTGTTATTTTTTTCTGCTACTAGGGAAAATACAATTTAAGTATTTTGGGAAATTATTTTTTTTTTTTTTTTTTTGCTAAAAAGCAATAAAAAGTAGTTAAAATGTTATAAAAGTTATATAGCTTTTACAAAAAAAAAAAAAAAATTAAAATAATAAATAAGTCAAAAAGACAATTCTAAAATTATTTAAGAGGTTGGTAATATAAAGAAAATAAAAAAAAAACAAAAATATGATTTTGATAAAAGACGTAAAGATAAAAACAAACTTAAAATACAATACGGTATTTAAGTGTTAATGTTGATAAGTTAGCCAAAAATTAGATATATTATGTTACTTATGTTATGGTCTAAAATATTAAAAATTAATATTCATATATTTTTTTTTTGAATCAGTCTAAAGACGTATTATGATACGAATACGTTTGCAACATCATTGCAAATACCCTAACGTTTGTTTCATTTTCTTTTATCCTTATTCTTTTTGGGAGCATCGAGTTTTCATTAGACATTTTCGTCAAATTCAGTTGATATACCAATTGATCTTGCATTTTTGCAGGATAATTTAACATTTTTCAACTTCAGAAGAATTATTTGTTGCTAAGTGTAGTTCGAACGACCGTATCTTTAGGGCTTTGCAGGTTTCATTCTAGGTTTATTTTTCACAGATACAATTTTCTATAATTAAAATTTACAATCCAAGTGTTTTTAGAATTCTCATAAAATATGCACATTTTATAAAAATTTGATCAAGATTTTAGTTGTCATTTTGAAAAATAATAAAATAGTAATCTGGAAACGTCAAAATCGCTATCGTCATGAATCTCCGAGCGATTTTACAACGATTTCATAAATAATTTATGGAAAAATAGACAGAAAGAAATTGTAAGAAAATTGAAATTGAAATTGTTGTGGGCATATTCATAAGCCGCCATGGAGTAATATTTTGCGAAAAAAATCCACACTGCTGCCACAAAAAAAAAAAAAAACGCGCCAATCTGGATAAGGCTTAAAGAAAAAGGAAGTTGAGGTTAAAAATGAGTTTAATTTTTCAGGGAAACGGCAACAAAATAGCTATTTCAAGATATTTGTAAATTAAAATTATGGTTCGTAACAGAGAAAGTTAAAGCGGTTTTTTTGTCTAAGAGCTTTGTTTTTCTAACAGGAGTAAAAACAGTTAAGAACAAACCAATCAATTGTTTTAGAGTGGGATAATTTTCTTTTTTTTTATTATTTGACACATTTTAATATAGCTTATTAGCTTAAATAACATAATATGATACCTAAAGTGTTGTTTTTTTTTTTTTTACATATTATGTATAATCATTAAGAAAAGAATCTATTTTAATTTTTAAACAAAACCATTAACATTAGGTACAATTATGTTTGTTCATTTAAAATTACTTATTTAAAGATATGAATTTTTGAAGTACATACAAAGAAAAAGAAAATCTTATAAATTTCTTGTGAAAATAAAATTTTTTTAAAATATTTACATAATACATACTAAATATATTTTCACTAAATTACATTCTTATAAAAAAGCAGAAAAAAAAATTTTTTTTTACTTTTAAAATTTATTATTAGAATACGTAATAAAAATTTTAAGATTTTCTAATTTCTCCCTAGTAAAAGTTAAAATTTAATTTGCTGCATATTAAAAAATAAACATTGTCATCAAAAATATTTTGTTGATGCAACATTTTTGCATCTTTTATAATTTATTCAATTTTATGCCCTAATACAGAATTTCTTCGAATGGAAAACTATAAAAAAAAAAAACCGATGAAAATTTTTATGTAATAAAACGGTAAGATTTTAAAATATTTTTTTTTTTTTTTTTTATGCTCAAAATAAGTATAAAAATTTTTTATGTTATAGTTTC
The DNA here is from genome assembly GCA_947095535.1 of Poecilobothrus nobilitatus. NCBI lineage: Eukaryota > Metazoa > Arthropoda > Insecta > Diptera > Dolichopodidae > Poecilobothrus > Poecilobothrus nobilitatus. Next base: position 30,382,469 of record OX352774.1, read on the forward strand.
CTTTTTGGACCTTCTTTTAGTGTAGCGTTAATTTCAACAGTTTTTGTTCATTTAAAGGAAAGAAGAATGTAAGAAAAGTAAAAATTAAACGTAAACAAGGCAGTATGTAAAACTATTTTTAAAGACGGACATTTTCCAAAAAGATAATGTAAAGTATTTTGGAATAATGACTATTTTTGTCAACAAAATTTTTAAATTTTCATAGAATTTTATATGTCCGTGGAAAATTGTGAAAAAACATAGGATATTTTGTTCAATTTTAAGGAAATTTTATATATGTAGTTAAGAAAATCCGTTAACACCTGTTAGTGGACATAATAACAATAGAGCTTTAATTTCTTTGCCTTACTTATGACAAATTTGTACAAGTGTCTAAGTTACTGATGTCTAAGAATAGGAAAATTTGAATTTTTGATCCTTAATATTGCTGTAAAAGGAGGGAAGGAATAAAACTTATATCTGAGGTAACTTGTGTTAGTTTTCAAAGATCGTCTGTAAAGTTCTCACTGAAAGCTATACAAAAAATGTATAACTTTCTAAAGCCTAACAAATTCCCAGTTGTTTGACAGAACTTGCGATATTTCTAACTTTAAAGGACTGTAGTTTTAAATGTATGGAGCTGTATAAAAAAATTGTTTCACAACATTAAGTTGTTCATAAGGCATATCGATAATTAAAATTTCTTTGGTCTATACTAAACTGTGTAGAAATTTTGAAAACAGACGAACAGATTGACTGGTATATGGTCAAAGTTTGTTTCAAAAATGTTTTTGAAAAATGCATTAAAAATAACAAAAAAATTTTAAATAAAATTTAAGAAAAATATTGTCGAAATTGTTAAATTTATATGCATTCTACTCGTATTCTAATAAAAATAATTATTGTTATTTATTTTCTTTTTTTTTTTCTGTTTCTTTTTTCAATGGGTAATAAACTACTCAACAAACTGTAAATTATGATAAGTACTACTATAGCTTTTTTATTCAAAAAAAAAAAAAAAAAAACAAAGGAAGAAATAAACCAAAATAGCCATTGAAAATTGTTGTATTACATTTATTATACTGAATTGTAAATACAAAATTTAAACTATTCTTAGATCCTTAAAAATCATTAGAAAATAAAACGACGATAGTTCTACCATCTATTAAAAAATTTCTAAAAATACCAAAACTTAACATAAATGTAATGGTAACATTAAAAAAAAAAAAATTTACAATTTCTCTTAAATATTCTTTTATTTTTATTACAATGTTCTTTTTGGTATCCATTTCCTTTATTTTTAAGATCTTATTATTTAAGTCGAGAACTCTTAACTCTTGTACTTATACTGTGCAAAAATTTAAGCCCATTATTTAAATATTTTAAGGTGAAGAAGGCGGAGAAGGTGAGATGAAGGACATAGGGATTTCCAGTAAAAAAAAAAAATTATTCTTAAGAAATAGAGAATAGTTTTAAGATATTGAAATGAAAAAGTTAAAGAATTTTTTTTTTTTTTAGAAAATGTACATGTATATGTGTGTATGTATCCAGACGTGTAGTAATATAATTGTGTAGTAGTAATATAAATAAAAACTTGTATTTAAATATCCGTGGTAAAAGCTATAAAAATTTTAAATAAATGTTACAAAGCACGTTGATTTTTTTTGTTTTTTTTGTTATGAAAAAGGTAATTTAGAAAATGCTTTATTTATTGGATTATCTTTCATAATACATATACTTTATGTATTTTTATACCCTACACCTAAAGTATAGGGTATATTAACTTTGGTATGGTGTTTGTAACCACCAAAAGAAAGCGAGTTAGGTATAGACATGTATATATATTCTGAATCAGGATCACCGCCGGAGTCGATTTAGCGATTAGCGATCTTGATGAAATTTATATAGTAGGTTACTAATTACGAAAGGAAGGCTAAGTTCGAATCTGGACAAAATCCTTCCATGGGTTCGGATTCTGGAAGCTTCCGAATGATTCCGGGCTTTTGGAGATAATCTCCGCAAAAGAGATTATCTCCAAAAGCAACAAAGATAGAACCTTCAAATTTTGTACAATGATGTTTCTTCCCGTTCGATTTATGTCTCTGAAATTTAAGAGGATTTGGTCCATGGGTTTGGGTTTTGGAAGCTTCCGAACGAGCACCAGAGCAAATGAGATTATTTCCAAAACCAACAAAGATAGAACCTTTAAATTTTGTACAATGATGTTCCTTCCCGTTCGATTTATGTTTCTGAAATTTAAGAGGATTTGGTCCATGGGTTTGGATTTGGAAGCTTCCGAACGAGCCCTAGAGCAAATGAGATTATCTCCAAAACCAATAAAGATATAACCTTTACTTTTGGCAGAATGGTGTTCCTTCATGTTTGATTTATGTTTCTGAAATTTGTGAGGATTTGGTCCATGGGTTCAAATCTTGAAAGCTTCCGGACGAGCCTCAGAGCAAATGATATTATCTCCAAATGCAACAAAGATATAACCTTTAAATTAGGCAGAATGGTGTTCCTTCATGTTTGATTTATGTTTGAAATTTGTGAGGATTTGGTCCATGGGTTCAAATCTTGGAAGCTTCCGGACGAGCCCCAGAGCAAACGAGTATATCTCCACAACCAACAAAGATAGAACTTTTATTTTTAGTACAAAGGTGTTCTGTTATGTTTCCTTTTCTGTAAAATTGGAAACTGACATTTGAAAGAATTTGAACCATGGGTTCGTATTTTGGAAACTTCCGGACGAGCACAAGAGCAACGAGCATATCTCCAAAACCAACAAAAGTAGAACCTTTAAATTTAATAGAATGGTGTTCTGGCAAGTTTTCTTTATGTTCCTGAGATGGATTCGATGAATTGGAGTGGCAATTCGGGTAGCTGACACAAACATCCCAAGGACTACCTATCTTCGAAAATAATTAAGATAGAAACTTAAAATTTTATACAAGGGGTGGGTGTCAAGCATATCCCAAGCGGATGCCTCTTTTACGTTCTTGAAATTCGAGTTGAATAAGACAGAAAAGGGAAGAAGTTCAAGCAGCTGCCAAAAACACTTATGGATTTTTAATTTAATTCGAATTATTCAGGTGTAGGGTATTAATAAGTCGGTTGCATCGACTTACTGTTACATTTACTTGTTTTAATTACATTTTTCTCATATCTATGTTCTTTTTTAATTAGATGTTTTTCTTTCAAGGATATGTTGTTAGAGAGGAGTTTTTTTTTCAATTTAGATTAATAAGTTTTGGTTTTTTGAAAAATTAAAGAAAAAAAAAATTTACTTGAAAACTAAAATTTGGCAAAAACTTTACAATGGTAAAAATTTTTATAAAAATTGTCACGGGCGGGGAATTCTCTCATATGGACATCAAGTTTGGACATTAATGAATGAATACCTGGCGCTTCAATATCATATCTGAATTAATAATTCTGGATCATTTGAATGTAGGGGGCTATATAAAAATAATTTTTAATTCAGAAGTATTTTTAATCTTCTCGCTTAAGATAAAACTGAATATTTTTGTTAAAATATAAGGAAAATATTCATTAAATATCCTATAATTGCTAAACGTACAGTTTTTGATTTTTGGATGTGAAACTGAATTTAAATTAACCTTTTCGAAAGTTTTACTAAGTTTAAGAATAAGAATTTTAAATTTTGAATTAAAGTGAAATTAGATTTTAAAAGATTTTTAACAAGATTTAATGTTTTTTTTACTTATTTAAAATCTAACATACTTCTTTGAATTGTTTTTTAAAATAGAGTTTAAGTATTGAAAGAGAGTATAATGTACATATTTTTTAAAATGCAATAGATATCTTTTTGTTTTTAAATAAATTTTAGATTTAAGTAGAAATTCAGAGTTAAAAAAAAAAATTATACATAGATAAAAAATAATATGATTTAAAAAAAATTTTAAATGATGTTGGGAATTGCTTTATTTTGTTTTGATTGTTTAGATCTTAGGACAATTAACGACAATTTATTTATTTTTTGAAAATTTTCCGCGATTAGACTCAGAATCTATTTAGCACTATACATATAAAAATGAAGTTGATCATCACCAGGCTTTAACCATGATGTCCTTTTCAAAACCTGATTTGCAAAATTATAAAGGATGCAAAATCTGATTTCGAAAAATAGGAAACTTTCCCAAAAAGCTTTGCTGATGAAACCGTTTCTACATATACAGTTTTACGGAGATATTCAAAAATGTTTTTTAACTTTACATTAAGGGTGCAAATATATTTTACCTTGAAGAGTAATAGATCCCTTTTATCGTTTTTGTCGCACATGGGTGGATTTCAGAGTTTTCTAAAATTTTTAAATTTATTTTCTTTGCTGAAAAACTTAAATTTATATATGCAAATATTTAATATTTAATTGGTGAAAGCATTTATAAATAAATCAAAGAAAAATTAATTTTTAATTTACTTAAAAGTAGCATGTCAGTAATAATTTTTTTTTTGAGAGAGTTCAAAAAAAAGTTTACGTTATTACATTTAATTTCTTATGGTACAAAGATATTGAGATAGTCAGGATGCAGTAGTAAATGTATATTTATATTTTCACAAATATATATAAATTTACGTATTGTTTGTGCAATTGAAACTTAATATAATAATTGATATCTGAATTTTTAATAACTATGAAATTTGCAGAGCTTTATTGAGATTAAGTTAATAATATTGAAATTGTTATATAAATATGTAATCGACATTTTTTCATTTATTTCATTTCTAAAATTTTTTATGCATTTTTAAAACCTTTTTAGTAATATTTCTTGGTTTGATTTTTGACTGTTTGTAATTTTAACTTAACATAAAATTCAGACATTTTCTAGTTAATACGTTTCAAATATATGGGATCATAACATTTAGTGAAAAACGTTTTTGCCTAAATAAGACACTGACTAAGTTATCTTAAATAATCATATTAAACAAACTATTAAAGTTTACCTAAAAGCATTTTCCTTTTAAATTTTTTTTTTTAAATCTAAATATTTTAGTTATAATATTGTACTCCGATTAGAATTTATTATCAGTTGACTATATTGTTATTTAAAATTGATAACGTTGTACCAGCAAGGCTATTTAAACGGTGGATCTTTACGGTGGCATAGTAGAAAAGTACTTATTATTAAAAATTAATAATTAAAAAGCAAATGTTACTGTTAATCATTGTCTTAAATTATTTTGCCTAAAAATATGCAATTTTTGCTGATACATTTTTTTAATACTGATAACGAAATAAGAATAGAGGGGGCTTCGGTAGCCTAGTGCATAGGCGTGTCGCGTATTAACCGAAGGAGTGTGGGTTCGATCCCTGCACAGGTCGTAAGTGTTTTTTCTTTACATACCCCCCTTACGACCAAATATAATGTAAATATATAGTATATAATATAAACAAAATAAATAATATTAGTATATAATTTAATAATAGTATAAAAAAAAAAACCTATAATGGCCTTAGTAGCCGATGGTTCAATAATATTGCATTACATTTATGTATGTAATATTAATATAAATAAATAAATAAATAAATAAGAATAGAGGTTTCGGTGCCTGAGTGGTTAAGCACGCAGAAGGGCGCTTTCAAGCACAGACATCAAGTGTTTTTAATTATAAGCAAAATGACTGAAAACGTAGGTTTTTTTTAACAAACCTCCCTAACAAATATAAATAAAATAAATAATATTAGGAGCCTGAGTAACCTTGTGGATAAGCATGTGATTTATTAAATGAGGAAGTGTGGTACCTGAACAGATAGCAAATTTTATTAATTGAAAACAAATCGTCCTTGCTACCAAAAATGGTGTAAATATATAGTATACAGAGTGTATATTAGTATTTAATTTTCTTTAAAATTAACGTTTTTTCTTTAAAAAATATGGCCTGTTATAAGGTACCGTTATTATGTAAAGCCGTTTAGCCTTTTAAAGCCTTTAGAAGCCGTTCGCTTTGTAATATTCCAATACCCTACGTTATATATAATATTAATATAAATAAATAAATAAATGAAAATAATGTCGCGTTCTTACAAAGTACTTAGATACATCTTGAATGAAATCTTATAAATAATGAAGTTAATACCAAAATGTACAAGTTGAAAAGTATCTTAGAGAAAAATGACATATACCTTAAAGATAACACATTTTCATTTTCGAAAATTCGGACATGTTTTGTTTTATTTGATTTTTTCCTTTTTGTACATACTTTCAGCTAATTTTTAGGGTGGTTATTTTCAATTTTTGTTTTAAAGCATGTAAAAACGGGATATAAGAGAAAAAAAGGCGAAATATAAAAAAAAAAAAAAATTATTACATGTAATAAAATCAACAGCATATTTCGATTATTTCTACACAATTTTGAAATCAACCTACGTATATATATACATATGCCTGTATATTGAACGTATTATATTTATAAAATAGAAAATGGAATATTGAACGTGTTCAATGAATTTTTAATGATTTTATAATATTGTTTTTTGATTTTTATAAAATATTATAAAAACCGGCTATTATCATTGATGTTCTTTTTTAATGTCCTTTTTGTTTATGATGCTCTTATTTTTACTCTAATAACTAGTATTCTATACATATAATACAATATATAATAGTATTTTATATGCGTATAATATAATATCATGGTGAATGGAAATAAAAGGATTTTTTAATACAGGAAAAAAAAAGGACAATATAGGATTTGACAGTGTTAAAGAGGGCGGTGAATGGGAGTAGGATAAATTCAATATTTAATTCATGGTGTTATTAATGATAGAAACACATAAAACATTTAAAATCATTCTCGTGTCTATTGTCTAATACTGTTGTTTTACTGTTATGCGAGTAACCAAAAACAAAAAAAACGGTTGGCTTTTAACTTTTTAATTTTTACTTTTATAAATGCGAACATTTTTTCTTTTGTTTTGTTCTTGTGTTTTTTTTTGTTCAACCAGGACATCAATTATATATTGGAAAAACAAAAGATGTGAAATGAAAAATATGCTATGGAAATAACATAAATCAAATATTTCCATTGGAATTATTTATTGCATTAAATGGTTTTTTTTTTTTAAATTTATGCATTTTCTATTTTTAAAAGGAATCCTTGTTAGAATTTGTGTTAGGAATCACCGTAAAATGGATTTTTATTTTTACTGTAATTTCCTTTCTATTTGTATAATATTTATATTAGTATTTTAATTTGTATTTGTGGTATTTATAAAAGGATTTCTGGAATATAGATAACAATATTTATTGTTCTTGTTATTGTTCTAAAATAAGTAAAGATTTCCCATAATATAAAATTTAATTGCTGACAGGTTAAAATAAATTTTATCAAAATTTCTTGTACACTGTTTGTTTTTGTATACTCAAGAGACTCAGTGATCCTTTATTCCTTTTAATTATTTATTCGTTAATACATATAAGTAGAGTTATCGATCTTTTTATGAGTGGACAATTCAACAAAACTTAAATTCGAATTAATGTTCTCTTAAGTTAATCTTTACTCTTACAATTTGATTCTATTTAAGTTTAAGTTCTTAAATGCAGTTACTCAAAGTTTCATTATATTTTCATTATTCTGTACATTTTGATCAAATTTATATAAATTTAGTTGGTGTACATCTAGAGAACGAATAAACTAGCTTTGAGTTGCCTTTTAACTCACATTTCTAAATATTTTTATTCAGTCCCTGATAATCCTGCTTATTCCTTCAGTGGGCTATAATTAATTTCTGTTATAATTGTTTTTAAAATATATTGAATTAATTGTGAGAAATAATTAGAGAATTTTCTTTAAACATCTTTGGGATCTATAGTAAAACATCTATTTTTCTATACTGTACATTATATGTATAGGAAGTAGGAACCTATGAATAACAATTAAAATGAAAATCCCATCTAATTTGGAAGCTATTTAAACAAAACAAAATCCAAATTGAAATAACATAAAAGAATATTTTTATGTTCTATTCATAAATGATTTTTTAATCAAAATTTTTGTTGGTCATAAAAATAACTAATAACATAACGTACACATACAGATTTTTAAATTAGGATCTTATTGTTTTACCTTTTGTTCATAAAAAAATTGTATAATAATAATTTTGTTAATTACTACAATTAGCCATTGAGTACTTATATAAAGTACTTTTGTTCAATTTAAAGGTTTTTTTTTTTAATTATATGATTTTTTTTTCCAATAATTATTATTTTATATTATTAAAAAAATTATCCTTTATTTTAATTAAATATTTCAAAAATAATAGAATAAAATTGTATGATGTGGTTGTTCTGGACGATTATCGGAAAAGTAATTTATATAGCTTGAAAAGATGGTACCTATAAAAGCAAATAAAATTAATTTATTATTTTGACTAAGAAAAATATTTCTACTTTTAGGCTTGGTTTTTTTTTTTTATTTAAACCTTATTGTCAGTTAAGAAAAAGTAATGTAAGATAAGTTTGAAGTAAGTTTCTAAGTTTGAAAACTATTATTTAGATTTAATTATGTCTTCAATAATTTCTTTTGGAATCTATTTTTTTTTATATTTTTTAAATTTTCATTCTAATGTAAAATTTTATAAAGTTTAAAAAAAAATATAAGGTTCTTAATCAATAAAATTTTCTTAAAACTGACCTTATTTTAGCGGCAACTTAAGCTTTAGCAGAAACGTCAAAGTGAACTTTTAAAAATGTTGTCTTTGACGTTTGAAGTCAACTTTTAAAAAAGATACCAATAACTATTATTTCCTGTGAAATAAATCAACCATGAGTCTGATGGGGTAAAACAAGAGCGTTCCTTATTTCGACGACTATAATTTTGTTCACATTTTTATTAAAATTTAATAAGGATATCTAATCTAAATAAAATCTAATAAAAAAAAAAATGTCTATATGTATTTTGTCAACACCCAAAAAATCTATTGAACACGGTTAGAAATACGATGTAGTCGCTATTTCCAAAACTACAAACCTGATGGAACACTTCCACCTCTGGAAAGAGATCTGAAAAAAAAACAAAAATAAACTTTTTTCCGACTCAAGGGAATTACAACCAAACAAATTAGCAACGCTACTTTTGAACATGAAAAATGATAGAGGCTTACTCAAGCAAACCATAGCACAGTTTTACTCTTAATTATAATTATTTTTCCTTTTTACATTTATTTCATTTTGTTACCACTTTTAATATTATAAGTAGTTATTGAATTTTCATATTAATTTTTAAGATATTATAGTCTATAATTGAATTTATACTTTTTCCTTTGTTAATTTTATACTTGTAAAAAGAAAACATGTATGTTTATGTTCAGAATTATCCTTAGGCTTAGAGTTAAGTTAAGTTGGTTACTGGCTTACATTTCATTTTGGCAAAGGCCCATAAATTGTGTGCACGTATAGCATGTATGTACACAATCAGTAAATAAATAAATAAAAAAATTCTCCTTCACATTCTCATTAATTCGTTAGTATCATTTTAACTGCCTTATTGTTTCTAATTATTTATGTAGTTTTGAAACAATTTATTAGTCATTAATTATTACTTACATTACACAAAAAAAAACCAATAAATAAAATACTTAAAAAAAAATATAAATTTATTAATGATATATTTTAATTTTTAAAAATCAATAAATGCAGGGCGTCGGTAGCCTAGCGGCCTAGTGGCGTAAGAGCGTATAAAATACGCTGTAAACACCAAGAAAGTGTGGGTTCGAATCCCACACACGTCGTAAGAGTTATTCCCCCTTACGACATTTGCAGCCACATCTGAACAGGAAAGGCTGTGTAATTTCCTGTCCACATGTATGTGTGAGAGAAATGCATTAAAAAAAAAAAAAAAATAAATGCTAAACTTCAGATAAAAATAACAAATGTTTATAATTAAAAAAATATTCAAATGTTTATTATTTTATACACAAACCAATTTTGGTTTTTAATTATTTTATACACAAACCAATTTTGGTTAATTTTAAAAACATTTCGATTTTAAGTTGTTAATAGCAATTTAAAACTATAGCTACAAATAAAATTAAAATTTAAGTTACTGATGAAATAAAGTCGATTTACTAAAACTAGATTTGTGAAAGCTCATTACTAAGGAAGGACTAGATTGTTTTGTTTGATTCTTGATCTAATATTGAAGTATTGATCAAGGATCAAAGTATAAAGTATATCTTAAAATAATGTAAGTTTCAAATCATTAATGATCAAATTTGATGGATAAATGTAAAAGATATACTAAATAAATTCATCAAAATTTTCCATAAAATATAACAAGCATTATAAACTTAAATAAAAAACTACAACTTAATTTTTTACTTCCCTTGAAAAATTCATATTTTGAATCACCTTTCCCAAATTATAGATATTTATTAATGAATGGTCAATTTATAGTTCATTTAATTGGAAATTTTCATATAACAATTAAACAAAAATGTTTTGGGTATTGAAAAAATTAAATTTATTTAAAAAAAAACAAAAAGACAAAAGTCAAAATAATAAAATACATGAAAATTGTATTTTTGTGATGGCGAAATAAATTGTAGTAAGAAAAAAATAATTTTCCTTTCAATAAATATTAAAAAAAAATATTCAAGAGAATTTTCATATATAACCATAATAATAAGTACATTATATTGATTGTTTTTTTTTTTAAATGTGAATTATATTTTTAGGTTAAATGTGTTTCACTGTCATCAATGTTATAATAAAATGTTATGAAAATGACAGCTTGACAGTTTTATCTTGTCACGTTTACTAAAAATTAATTTTTATTAAAAGAAATATTAAATTTCTTTTTTTTTTTTTGAAATGTTATATAATTTAAAATTATGCACCTACACAATACACCTATTAATATTAAATAAATTTTAATAATTTTAGAAAATTCGTTGGAATTAAAATATTGTTTTTTAATTATTTAAGTGTTGACGTATTTAATTAAAAGAATTAAAAAAAAAAAAAATTTAAATTGTTGCAGTACAAAATTGGGACTTGAAATAGCTGTCATATATGGTTATTAATTATTATATAAATACTTGTTTAGTTATGCCTGTTTGAAATAGATTTTAAACAAGGCTTAAATATAATAACATTAATTTTTATATCTTAGTTTAAATAAATTTTGTAGGTTATATCAGGGGCGAGTCTAAAAATAGCAAGTGATTAATTTTGACCCTTAATAGCTTGCCGTACAAATTTTTTGCCTGACGTAATTAAAGTTTATTCTGAAAAATCTTTTTTCTTTCTTATTAATGTTTTGACTACATGCCGGAAAATTAAATAGTAAAAAAATATTACAAAATTCATGAATTTGGATTAAACGGTATAAAAAATATCCATATATTTAAAATTCCATTGCTCCATTTAAAACGGTACAATACAAACACATAAATACGAAAAGGAAATTACACAGCCTTTCCTTTTCAGATATTATCTTCTAATAAATAAGGAAGAAATTCTGTTTGTTTGTTTGTTTGTTTGTTTGTTTGTGCCCTTTTCACGTAAAAACCACCAGTCCGATTGCAACCAAATTTTACAGGAACGTTCCTACGATCCCGGAAAGTGTTATAGGCTATATCGCGTTTCGATTCATTAACCCATTGCGGCCCGAGAGCCATTTAAAGCCGTTTCGTTTTATCGTTGTCCTGCCTAAACGGTTTGATCGATTGAGTTGAAAATTTGGACAAATATTCTTCTCATCATTGGACGGGCACCGAAGAAATTTGGATTCAATATGTTACCCGGATTCGGCCCGGCGGGCTTCCAAAAAATTTTTTGTTTCCGATTTATGTCCAATTTTGTATGGTAGTTTTATGGTCTGAATAAAAGCCTGTGACAAATTTTTATGAAGATCCGGTAACCCGTTTGGGCACGAGAGCTGAACGAAGTTCATTAAATGTTTCTGTTGTCCTGCTTAAACGGTTTGACCAATTGAGTTGAAAATTTACAATAGTGTAGCTCTTTACCACAGGAGCTCACTGAAGTGATTTGGTTACGATCCATTAACCTGTTTCGGCAACAGGGGTCAGTGAAGTTTTGTAATTTACTTAGTTGTCGCACTTAAACGTTTTTGCCAATTGAATTGAAAATTTACAAAAGTGTAGCTCTTTACCACAGGAGCTCACTGAGGTGATTTGGTTACGATCCATTAACCCGTTTCGGCACCAGGGCTCAATAAAAATTTTTAATTTCTTTGTTGCCGCGCTTAAACGGTTTTACCAATTGAGTTGAAAATTTACAAAAGTGTAGGTCTTTATAACCAAAGCTTTCTGAGTTTATTTGGTTACGATACATTAACCCATCAGGCTTCAGGCAGTGAAATTCTCATTTTTTATTATTGTACTTAAACGATTTGACCAATTGAAAATTTGTACAAGTATTGCACTTTGGCAGACAAACTCATTCAATAAATTTTGTTGTGATACATTAACACATTTCGACACAATAGACTGTCAAAAAAAAATTTTGTTTCTAATTTCTGTCTAATTTGGCAGAATGAATTTACGGTTCTAAATTAGGCCTGTGACAAAATGTTTGTTAACGTTTGTTAACCCATTTCCGCACGAGCACTTATTAATAATATTTTGCCTAATTTTGTGTATTGTTATTATTATTAAAAAGATATTTCCAACATTCTTTACTTTTATCTATACTGTTTCTAATATTCCATAAAAACCTCTCAACGCAAATTTCTAATATAGAACAGTAATTAAAGTAACATTATTAAGTATCTTAAGAATACTGTGTTTAAGTCTTAACAACATAACATTTTCGGCCGTTGTTTAAAAACAGAAACAATCTCCTACATTAGACAATCATCATGTCATCATTCAGAAATGTATTACTTACATGTGGTCTTTACATGTGGTCTACCTATATAAAATGCATGTGTATAACATGTTTCCCATAAAATATTGAAATATGTGCATATAGTATATATAATATCCGTATGTTTAAAAATACTATAAACTTTATCAATTAAATTAGAAAACATATTCACATTTCTGTACATCATTTAATCAAAAATGAGTACATACATATTTAAAGAACAGAAAACCTTACATTCTTATTCATATACAATTTTTACACATATTTTTAGACAATCAATTTGGAAACATAATTAGAAAAACTAAACGTAAAAAAATTCTGGTTGATTTATAAAGGTAAAAAACAATCATGTATTTTTTATATTGAAAATATGTTAAACAGAACCTGAAATGTACGCATTTAAAAAGAAGTTTTTTCAAAATTTGAAGAGCTGTCGGTGCTATAGGATCTCCAACGGTGAGGGTACATAAAAAAGTTGTTCTACAACATTACTCTTTTAAGAAACCTACGCATAGTTAATATTTCATTGCTCTTTATTAAACAGTATATAAGTTTTAACAGACGGAGGGACAGAGCGAACTTAATAACAAATTTTTCAAAATGTGCTTAAAAGGATAATTCACCTAAACATGAAGTGACATTACTTACAAAAAAAAATTGATTACATTATGGTCTTTTATAATTTAAATACGATTTTATGTTTCGGTATTAACGAATATTAACGAATATATAAGTTTTGTAAACAGACGGAGGGACAGAGCGAACATAATAGCAAATTTTTCAAAAAGTGCTTAAAAGGATAATTCACAAAAACATGAAGTGACATTACTTACGAAAAAAAATGTACTACATTATGGTCATAATTGAAATGCGATTTTATGTCTCGGTATTAAAGAATATATTGTGGAAATTCACTTCGCCGCAATTCTGCACTCAATAGATTATTGATTCCTTTAAAAATTTTTTGTAGAAGAATTGTCTCTAATTCTTGGCTCTATTTATTCAATTTAACTAAATCTAATAAAAAATAGAATATAAACTATCAGCATCTGCAAATGCATAGTAATAAGTTAACTATATTAATTAAATTATATTAACGCAGAAACAAAAGTTAATAATTTTTATTTCATAAAGCCAATAAAATATTCCGGGCAACGCCGGGTACTCTGCTAGTCTAATAAATAAGGAAGAAATTCTGTTTGTTTGTTTATTTGTTTGTTTGTTTGTGCCCTTTTCGCGTAAAAACCACCAGTCCGATTGCAACCAAATTTTGCAGGAACGTTCCTACGACCCCGAAAAGTGTTATAGGCTATATAGCGTTTCGGTTCATTAACTCTTTGCGGCCCGAGAGCCATTTAAAGCCGTTTCGTTTTTTCGTTGTCTTGCCTAAACGGTTTGATCGATTGAGTTGCAAATTTGTACAAATGTTCTTCCCAGCATTGGACGGATGCCGAAGAAATTTGGATTCAATATGTTACCAGGATTCGACCCGGCGGGCTTCCAAACAAATTTTTGTTTCCGATTTATTTACAATTTTGTATGGTAGTTTTATGGTCTGAAAAAAAACCTGTGACAAATTTTTATGAAGATCCGGTCACCCGTTTGGGCACGAGAGCCGAACAAAGTTCACTAAATTTTTCTGTTGTCCTGCTAAAACGGTTTGACCAATTGAGTTGGAATTTTACAATAGTGTAGCTCTTTACCACCGGAGCTCACTGAGTTGATTTGGTTTCGATCCATTAACCCGTTTCGGCACCAGGGGTCAGTGAAATTTTGTAATTTAGTTAGTTGTCGCACTTAAACTGTTTGGCCAATTGAGTTAAAAATTTATCAAAGTGTAGCTCTTTACCGCAGGAGCTCACTGAGTTGATGTGCTTACGATCCATTAACCCCTTTCGGCACCAGGACTCAATGAAGTTTTTCAATTTCTTTGTTGTCGCGCTTAAACGGTTTTGCCAATTGATTTGAAAATTTACAAAAGTGTAGCTCTTTACCACAGGAGATTACTGAGGAGATTTGGTTACGATCCATTAACCCGTTTCGGCACCAGGGCTCAATAAAAATTTTTAATTTCTTTGTTGTCGCACTTAAACCGTTTTACCAATTGAGTTGAAAATTTACAAAAGTGTAGGTCTTTATAACACAAGCTTTCTGAGTTGATTTGGTTACGATACATTAACCCATCAGGCTTCAGGCCATGAAGTGTCTCATTTTTTGTGTTGTGCTTAAACGATTTGACCAATTGAAAATTTGCACAAGTATTCCACTTTGGCACACAAACTCATTCAATAAATTTTGTTGTGATACATTTCGACACGATAGACTGTCAAAAAAAAATTTTGTTTCTAATTTCGGTCTAATTTGGGAGGATGAATTTATGGTTCTAAATAAAGCCTGTGACAAAATGTTTGTTAACGTTTATTAATCCATTTCCGCACGAGCACTTATTAATAATATTTTGCCTAATTTTGTGTATTGTAATTATTATTAAAAAGATATTTCCAACACTCTTTACTTTTATCTATACTGTTTCTAATATTCCATAAAAACCTTTCAGTGCAAATTTCTAATATAGAACAGTAATTAAAGTAACCTTATTAAGTATCTTAAGAATACTGTTTTTAAGTCTTAACAACATAACATTTTCATGTTAAAAAACGGAAACAATCTCCTACATTAGACAATCATCATGTCATCATTCAGAAATGCATTACTTAAATGTGGTCTTTACATGTGGTCTACCTATATAAGATGCATGTGTATAACATGTTTCCCATAAAATATCATTGAAATATGTACATATAGTATGTATAATATCCGTATATTTAAAAATACTATAAACTTAATCAATTAAATTAGAAAACATATTCACATTTCTGTACATCATTTAATCAAAAATGAGTACATACATATTTAAAGAACAGAAAACCTTACATTCTTATCCATATACAATTTTTACACATATTTTTAGCCAATCAATTTGGAAGCATAATTTTACTAAACGTAAAAAAATTCTGGTTGATTTATAAAGGTAAAAAACAATCATGTATTTTTTATATTGAAAATATGTTAAACAGAACCTGAGATGTATGCATTTAAAAAAAAGTTTTTTCAAAATGTGAAGAGCTGTCGGTGCTGTAGGATCTCCAACAGTGAGGGTACATGAAAAAGTTGTTCTACAACATTACTCTTTTAAGAGACCTATGCATAGTTAATATTTCATTGCTCTTTATTAAACAGTATATGAGTTTTAACAGACGAAGGGACAGAGCGAACTTAATAACAAATTTTTCAAAATGTGCTTAAAAAGATAATTCACCAAAACATGAAGTGACATTACTTACAAAAAAAAATTGATTACATTATGGTCTTTTATAATTTAAATACGATTTTATGTTTCGGTATTAACGCATATTAACGAATATATAAGTTTGGAAAACAGACGGAGGGACAGAGCGAACCTAATAACAAATTTTTCAAAATGTGCTTAAAAGGATAATTCACAAAAACATGAAGTGACATTACTTACGAAAACAAATGTACTACATTATGGTCATAATTGAAATTCACTTCGCCGTCATTGTGTACTCAATAGATTATTGATTCCTTTAAAAAATTTTTGTAGAAGAATTGTCTCTAATTCTTGGCTCTGTTTATTCAATTTAACTAAAACTAATAAAAAATAGAATATAAACTACCATAAATGCATAAATACAAATATAAATGAATATAAACTACCATAAATCTGTAAATGCATAGTAATAAGGTAACTATATTAATTAAATTATATTAACGCAGAAACAAAAGTTAATAATTTTTATTTCATAAAGCCAATAAAGTACTCCGTGCAACGCCGGGTACTCTGCTAGTATAATATAAAGCTAATGCACACAGAACGGTTCATATCAATATTCTGAATTACAAAATTCTGAAATTACAAAATTTAAGTTTTTTTTTTAATGGTTTGTTGTTAAAATGTACACGAAAAAAAAAAATTATAAGAGGTGGTTGGTTAAAAATCAGGGTTATATTTTTTTTCCACTATATCTACCTATATTATGTCTATATGGGAGATTCTGAATTAGATGGAATTTTATAGTGGGTTACATAATAAAATTGTTTATATATGTTTATACAAAATTCTGAATCAGAAGGGATTTTATAGTTGGTTATAAAATCAGGATTACACGCTTTTCTTAAAATATTTCCAAATTTATATACGAAATTTAGAATTAGGAGAGATTTTATAGTTGTTCAAAAATTCAGACATTGCCCCCACTTGGTAGCCCTCATTTTTAGCACATTTCCAAATGTGTCTATTGGTTTCACTCTGTCTGTCCGTCTGTTTACAAAACTTTTACACCGTTAAGGATAGAGAAAAAGAATTTAGGTCTAGGTAGGTCTCATAAAAAGATTAATGTTATAGAATAACTTTTTCATAAAGCCAATTTAATTAATTACAGAACTGCAGCCCCTCCAACTTTAAAAAAGCCCAATTTTAAATGCGGATATCCATGTCCCACTTAACATTTTTTCAATCTGAAAACGCCATTCGTCAGAATTTTTTTAATCTTTGTAAATCAATATCAAAATTATAAAATTTTTTTAAAATTTAGTATATAAATTTACTGTTATGTGAAAACAAATTTTGCATGACTTTTCTACCTTCATAATTCTGGCACGATTTTAGATAGGCACTTGAAATTTAAAGACAAGAAAGAACTTTTAGAATTAATATATGTTTTTTAGACATCTGCAAGTTAGGCACCTGTACAAAATTTTCTTCGGCAAGATATGAAAATTAAAGCTTCAGTAATATATTTTTAAGTGTGTTAACGGTTTTTCATAGTTATATAAAGTTCGGGACTTACAGCCACTCAAAATTGAAAAAATCCTATTTTCACATTTTTTCTTATAAGAAATTTTCAAATTTTGGTGCAAGCCACAATTCTAAACAGTTTGAATTGTCTTTTGGAAATGTGCGCTTTTAAAAACCGTTGGTTTACATTTTGCCTTGCTTTTGTTTAAAATTAAAATCAAAGTTTTAGAATTGTTGATTTTAGTCCGTTTACATTTTTTTGCTATCTTTAACGAGTTTCTTAATTGTGATTTTATTTGTAAAAACTGTTTAATTTGGGTTTTCAGAAAAGATTTAATTTTATGTATCATATAAATGATCAACTTTAATGTCATTAAATTGAATTATGATGTAGAAGTATTCAAAAAAAATTATATGACTATTTACTAAATAGATACATATTTATAGATACAGCAAGATTGAATTAATAATTAGCTTAACAATAAAATTAATTTATTTATCTTCATAAAGACAATACAATCTAATAATAATTAAATTTTAATTAGTTTCTTTTTTGCAATTTAAAAAAACTATTGACTCATATTTTTCACATCTTAAATTTTTTACCGACCACGAATGTATAAAGTAGGTATTGTTTTCATACCAAAAAATTTGTATCGGAGATTTTTCTAAATACGCATTGCTCCGGTGCGTAGAAACTTAAAAAAAATAATAAATTTTGTGATTGCATGATGCCCGTGTGTGTGGTTATGTCTGTGGGCCCGTATACAGCCTAAACGTCCGAGCGAAATTTTTTGAAATTTCATATTTAAGGTTTTGAAGTAAATATCTCGGATTGATAAGCTTTTGCAGAAAAACGGACACGTGCAAGTGATAGTTTAATAATGTACTTTTTAAGATTTTCCGAATATTTCGTAACAAAACAATATTATGAGAAAAATGATTAAGAAATAGTCGCTACACATGTAAAAAGCAACAAGCCATAGAACATTTTTTGGTCCGCCTAACTTTGAGTTTTATTGATTTTTTTAAATATTTTTTAAATAAATGCTTGAAATGCAGGATCAAAAACCAAAAAAAAAAATCAATAATTTTGTAAAAAAAAAATGAATCATTAAATTTATTTTGTTCTGTATCAATGGAAAAAGTATTGTTTATTGTAATTCTGATTAATAACTAATAAAAGTAACAATAGCAGTCATGACAATATAATACTACTAAAGTAATAGAATGATTGTTGAAAAAAATAATTCCTTACAATACAAAATACTTTCTTATTGTTTTATTGTTTAAATATTGTTCTTTTTTTGAACAATAATTTTGAAAAAAGAGAAACAAAAAAGAATTGAAATAAATAAAAAATTACACTTGATCTATTGTATATTTTATTCTTTTTTATTTTTCTAGGAACAAAAATAGTAAAAAAAAAATTATTTGTGATAATTTAGAAGTGTATTCCTTTTAATGTTCTCTCGACTCGGCTTGTGTAAGCTATTGTAAGAGATAATAGAACATAAATAATATATTGGTGCGTCATCTGTTGTCTAATACAAGAATTATTTAATTTTTTATAACCGTACGATAAGTATCGGGTATAATAAAATTACTTCTCCGTTTGTAACACCTCGAAATAAACGAGCTAGATCTAAAATTTCCAATTTTCTGAACGATGCATAATTTAATAGAAACTAAGTAAGTTTTGGTCATTAAATACGTATAAAAGTAATTTTGTTAAAAATCTTCCTGAGATATCGTAATAAGGAACACAAAAATTTTTATAAAAATGCTATTTTAAAGATTCAAAATGTTTATTTTTGAATTAAACTTTTTTTTTATGTTTTACGATTGCAATAGACAATTTATTTGTTTTTTTAAACTATTTGAACCGTAGATTTATTTGAAGTCTATGTTCAATGTTTTAACAATTTTTTGTTTTCCTTTATTTTCAACATAAATATTTCAGAGAAAATTATATTTTTCTTCATCAGATTTTCATGGAGTTAAGTACAATACGAATTTAAAAAGGAAAATTAAAATAAAAAAGAAAACAAAAAACAAAAAAGGAAACGAAAATAATAAGAGTTTAAGTGTTTAAAATTGACAATATTTATTTTTATATTGTCAAAATGAAAATAAATTAATTTTTTTTATTTCTCAATTTTTTAATGCAATTTAATTTTCAATATATATATACATAGTGTTTATACAAGATATAAGGATTCAAGGGAGCTTTAATGACGTTTCAGGTATTTTATAAGAGAAATGACAAGAATTTATTGAAAAGCGCATATCGTCCTATTTCGGTTTTTTTTTTACGATAATTTTCTGATTATATGAACACGATCCTTTTCATTTTTAGTTGCCAGAATTGTTCATTTTGGGTTATGGGTTTAAATATTTTAATGATTTTTAGCTACTTTTTAAATTTAGTCGTTTGATACTTTGTTAGTAATTTCAATACTTAAGGTTTTATGCAATTTATGAATAACGCAATAAAAAATTATTCTTACACTTATCCAAATAATGTTATATGGTAACAAATTTTTGAGACATTATCAACAAAATACAAGAAATAACAGTTTTTTAATCGAAAACGGTCTACAACAGGGCATTGTTAATGCACCGATTCTTTTTTCAATCTACTTAACAGACCTGCTGCATTTATTCGAGTAAAAGGTAATAACTATTCATTAGCTTTCGCTATTGTAGTTTATTTTGCGGATAACATAGTAAGTATAATACAATCCAAAGTACAAAAAATGTTTAACATAATTCTGGACTATTGCAAAATCTGGATATTTAAGATAAACTTTGATAAATGAGGAACACCTAATGCTATTTCGTAACACGATTCAGATGTAAGAAAAAATTGGAAAGATTTTTCTATAAAATCCCCAACTAATTCACCTCTAGCAAACAAAAAGGTTGTTAAATATCTCGGAGTTTCTCTATAACGTAATTTGAACTACTCTGAGCACATAAAATACACAACCTCCAAAGATAACAAGTCTTTCATGATAGCAAAAAAACTATTTTATAACAAAAACTTAAGTAGTGATAGAGTAAAAATAATATGTGTCAAACATTAATAAGCCAACACTTGCAAATGGTGTACCAATATGGTACAACATCAGCGCAAGTTTAATAGAAAAAATACGCAAATTCGAAAGAAAGTGTACAATAGTTTGTATTGATAAATCTAAAAACCTCGAATACGGCTAGAAACATTGTTACTCAAATAAATATTTGTATAAGGAAGCAAAAATCATAAGAATCGACAATTTTCTTCTAAAATTGATTTGAAACCATTATGAGAGAGCACAAAACACTCCAGAAAACGGTCTAATATCTTATATATTCCACCATAATGAGGAGTACATTAAAAAGACTATGCTCATGGGATTTATTATCCCTGAGCATTTCATCGTTTTGGATAAAAACGTTTATATTCAAAACCAAAATCATGTCCCTATACTATATAGCTATAGTAGCCGGGCAACATGCAAAACTATCGAATATAACCCGGGTAACATTAACGGAGATTACTTAAAATACGAAATGAGTATTCCTTACAAGGAAACATTAATTAAAAGAAACTATTGGTGGTTGGCATCAACATAATTACAATAATACATGTCCATATGGACTAATAGAAATAAAATAGAAATAGAAATTAGGTTAAGTTAGTTTAAATTAAGTTAAGTAGGTGATGCAATGCAATGATTTAACATAAAAAACTTAAAACCATAGGTAATAAAAAAAGATTGTGAAAAAATTAAATAAAAGTTTAATAAAAAAAAGAAATATTTATGATTTTTGAATTTCCACAATCCACATGATCTGTCTCAACTTAGTTTATATTCATTTAATTGATATCTTTATCAGTTTGATATAATAATAGAATGTAAATGATAGTAGTTAAAATAAACAATTATTTTATTTATTTATTTATATTAATATTACACACTTAAATGTAATGTAATATTATTGAACCATCGGCTACTAAGGCCATTATAGGTTTTTATACTATTATTAAATTATATACTAATATTATTTAATTTGTTTATATTATATACTATATATTTACATTATATTTGGTCTTAATAGGGGTATGTAAAGAAAAAAACACTTACGACCTGTGCAGAGATCGAACCCACACTCCTTCGGTTAATACGCCACACGCCTACCCACTTTTCTTCCCGCAGGTTGACTAGATGCACCTGATTTAAGGCTTTCATATCATCTATCTAAGGCTTTCATTTCTATATCTTTGCGGTGGGTTTTCCATTAAATATTTTTGTTAGCGGTTTTTGTTCAAGATGATCATTAGGTATGAACTTTAACTTTCGTATTTTTATGTATGTATTAGCAAAGCAATTCAAAATGAGTTCAACATTTTTTTCTCGAATGTATTTAGGTAATTAGGTAATTTTTCTAATACTTTTTTAAGCTTCAGATTTTTGATTTAAAAATTACTTCTGGTTTAATTAACGTATGTATTCATGTAATTTCTTTGTTGTTTGACCATGACTGTTCATTTACAAATAAGCTTACGTATTTAAGGTTACATTTTTAAACTTTCCTTATTATGATATTAATATAATTCCAGAATTTTTTTTAAATTTCTTTCAAAGAAGTTCTATTATTAAATGAAAACATTTAAAATTTCCCAAAGAAAAAAAAGGTTTTAAAAGTTTTCTTTTTTTTTCTTTTTTTTTGTTTTTATTGTTTATTATTTTTAATTTATTGTTTCTTGAAATTTGTTGGTTGTTAATTTAATCTCTTGAAATAATCAGGTCGTATCGTGAAATAATATAACTTGGGAAAACTTAGGAAAACTTCAAAACAGTAAAAGGAAAACTGATATGAAGAAAGTATCAGCGTAAACATAATTTTTTTGTGGTTACTTTTTCATGAAATATTCTTTGACCCAAATTCTATGGGTGTTTTCTTAAATTCTTTTTCTAAAAGAAAAAAGAAAATAAAAATTAAATTTTTTTGATATTATAAAATTTTTTTGCAATTTAATTCAACCCATAGAGTAAGAATAATGTTGGTAATAAAATTTATATTGTTCGTATGTAAAAAAAAAAATTGTGATTTTTATAAATTGAATGACGTCAGATTATAAAAAAGTCTATGAACTTTTTTTAAAGCACTTAATGTACCTACATACAATTATTTTTTTAATTTAATTTTGAAAAGGAGTGTTTTTTCTTTCAGAAAACTTTTCAGACCTTAATTCCAAATAAATATAAAGACAAAGATGATTAAAATTGTAATTAGGCTATTCAAAAAAAAACTGAAAGAAATGGAAAATGTACTTTAAAAAATAAGAATACTTGTAGCTACAGATCATAATTGCCAAAAATTTAAATAATTAAAGAAATTATAAGCACTTAGACAGATATCTCTATATTTTTAAGATTTTTGTTTTTACAGGAGCAGATATGAATCAAAATACACTGAATAGATTAGGTAGGGGTATGATTAAAATGACCAAATAATAGGTTAGTACTATTGAACTCTTTGGGCAATGGAAGATTCTGCTATGGAATAAAAATAGGTTTAAAGCAGGATTATAATAAACGAAGTTGTTGATTTTCTCCTTAAATTTTTTGTAAATTAAAAATGTTATCATCCGCAATTTTAGGAAATACATGAGGTTCAAGATGGTTCCACATTCACGATATTCGAGTCCCAAATAAATTACCATATACTGAAATTTCTCATCTAGGAAATTGAATTACGTGCACAGAGAATGCTATCCTTGTTTCTCTTTGGAAAACTTTGAGTGGAGGCATAAAAAAGACGAAAAGCAGGCAGATTAAAAAATTTCTTAGAGATATATTCCAAAGTTCTGCAGAAATAATTCACATGTTATGCCCAAAAATATTATTACTCTCAGCTGTAACGAATATAGATTTCAGCTGTAGCGAATCAGAATCTTAGTTAATGCGAAATCAATTGTGATTGATTGCAAAAGCAATCATTCTTTAAGTATTATAAATTTGTAAGCATTATGAGCATTAATGAGAATTCATGGAGACGGGTAGACGAACAGTGTGAAACTGTTAACCAAATTATTCAAAATTTTGTTTGACAAATGTGCTGAAAATATTCTATATATAAATAAAAAAAAACTTTAATATGAATTTCAGGTCTTAACGTAATTTATAACAATTATGATTAATAAATTTTATATGAGTAATAATTTAGTAATTTTAAATATTGATGTCGTTTTAGAATTTCAAACGTGCATCAAGGGTAATATAAGAAAAAAAATTTTCTATAAATCAATACGAGGAAAAAATAATATATTTCATTTTCCTCCCAAAAAAAAAAAACATCACTAATTAATTTTTTTCTTTTTAAACAATTTCATTCTCTAAAAATATTTTTCTTAAAATTTATATCCTTTTTGTACAATATAATATAACAGTGATTGGTTTCTAAATATCTTATTTTTTATCAGGTCTCTTTTAACACAATATTTTAATCGTGGTTATATTTTCATTCAAAATTCGTAACCTTCATTTAGAATCAATTAAATTTAATCTTTAGGAAAATGCTTTATACTTCATTTTCCTTGAAACAAACAAATAAATAAAGAAAGTTTTTTTTTCCCTGTAGTCAAAGTGTTTAGAGTATTAAACCTACTATCAAAAAATATCCAGGTAATAACAACAGGAACAAAAAAAAAAAATATATATAGAACACAATGAAACAAAAAACAAAAATTAATTCTATAACCATCTTAAGTGATTATTTTTTGTATGATGTCCTACTGTCATTATCACCGTTTGAATTAATTTTTCATTCATTTACTGCTTCATCTTATTACTAAATGTTGTATAAAGTTTCAAAGGTTGTAGCAGGTAATGGTAGTGGTGTAGTGTCAGGATTTAAATAGATTTTAATATAATAAGTTATACGAATTGATGGTTTGGTTTACTGAATAAAGGGATCATCATATATATATATATATGTAAATTGTTATAGGTTTCAGTATAGTGGTTGTATTAAAAAAAATTAAAATTTTTTTAGGAAAACTTCATTTAAGTTGGATGATTTACAATAAGTATAAGGTTGGCTACTGAATAATTTTATTGAAGTCAAATAAACAATTTTACAGTTAACCTAAAATTATTGGATTATACAGTCCTTGTCTATATTATTGAACAGATCAAGTAAATAAAAATTTGGTATAGGATCTTTTACATTTTGGGTGGACTCAAAAGTGAGTGGATATTTGAGTGTTTTTAAAAGTCAATGATATTGTAAATATGACAAAGGGTTAGGAAGAAGAATTTTTAATAATAGAAGAATGTATTTATTCATTTTAGAAGACAAAATGCGGAAAAAAAAAGTTATAAAAACGATAGAAGAAAATTCGAAAAGAGTGAAGAGAATATAATAACTGAAGACCCTGAAAATCTTATTTTAGGTTATCAAAAAATTATGATCTAGAATATTTGTAAATAAAGTTTAAATTATTGATATTAGAGATAAATTTGACAACAGCTTTTCCAAAATAGTATAATTTTATCATATTAAAAATATTTTTGATTATAATTCATTTTAAAATGGTATTCAAAAGATATCTCGGTAAGACAAAGAACACAGAGGTTATAAAGAGCTCATAGAGTCTTATGCATGTAAGTGACTACTGTATAAAATAAAATATCTGTCAAGAATTACGAAAATCAAATTGTTCAACACAGGTGTGAAATTGCTACTTCTATAGGCGATATAAAACTCGATATAGATTGATAGCATAAATAAAATAGAATGGTTTGTTAACAAATTCTTAAGAATAATATGTAAAGTCTTCTGTATAAGGGTGATAAAAAACTGGGAATTCTGGAATATTATAAGATGAGAGTATTACCTACCAATATTAACCAATATTAACAATCATAAAATGAAAAAAATGGCATTAGTTTGATCACATTTAATAGGTTAATCACGATGCAGACTTTTGAATGGAGCCCTTAAAGTAAAAAAAATTTAAGAAGACCACAAAAAAGATATACCAAATAAAATTCAGAAAGAATTAGAAAAAGTTAGAGTAATTTAGCCGCCTGAGTGAAGACTTAAAATAGAAAAAGATAGAAAGGATGAGAATAAAATAAGTACAAGTACATATGTACTTATTTTCAAAAATGATCACTTCTTGGGACTTTTTTTTTACGAGGGTCGATGGAAAACTTCGAAAATCCCCCAGAAGAAATGCACGTGATTCTTCCGGATTGGTGTTGGATATTTTTCATTTCACGATCAAAAATTACCAAATTTACCAATTTTTTTTGGAGAAGAAATACTTAATAAGTCATCGATGATTTAACCACAACTTCGAACAAATAAAATAAAGCTAACTTTCAACATTTGTAGCGACGCACATGTAAATTCTAAAATTTTTTAATTTTCCTTTAATTTAAGAAATTCATATGCATTTCCAAAGCATTATTATTTTAAACAATTACACCTCTCTATTTTGACGTCTTATTACACCTCTCTATTTTGACGTCTTATATTATAAACCACTGTTGTTTTTTTTTTTTTTTTTTTTCGTATTTTAATAAGAATTTATTATTTATGTAAATTTATATTCTCTACTTATTTTTTATTTAACATAATGTCTATTACATACCTAAACTTAAACAAAATTATTGTTGATTTCTATGTGTAAAAGTCGTTTATAACAAAGAAAAATTAAAATACAAAAAAAATGAAAAATTTTGATAAGACACCTTTTAAAAAAGTGTTTCACTAAATCAAAAATACAACGAAAAAATAAAAACAAAACAACATAAAAATGATCTTAAGATTCTCCTAAGAAAGGTTAAAAGTTCATAGTATACCTACAGTGAAAATTTTAACTTAAAGATTAACAAAAATAACACTTACAGTACAGTATAATTTTTTTTTTTTTTTTATTTAAATTCATAGAGGTGGGAAAAAAAAAAATTAAATTTACTCCTACTTTTTAAACTATATAATAAATTATATTTAATTTGTTTTGACACACAGTATGCAGACAAATATTTTATAACAGGACAAATTCCCAACAGGATATCAGTAAAAATCATCATATAATAAAAACCATAATATAACGATGACTTTATATATATGTAAAGTAAAAATATATAATAATATAATTTTCATATACACTACAGTACACTATGATGGTCTGTTCCGATTACTTAATATAATCAAATCATCTTATATACCTTTACAATCTAAATTTATGTTAAATAAGGTCTATATATATATATATATAAATAGTATATATAATAGTGTTTAGTATCTCAGGAAGCCAGGTAATATAAAATCATAACGAAAAAAAAACAATAGAAATTACTTTAAAATGAAGGTGGAATTCCATAAATAATTCATATTCATACTAACAAAAAAAAAAAAAAAAAAAAAAATAGAAAAAGGTGAATGAAATGAAAAATATGATAATTGGGGTTGTAAGAAAGAGAACTATACAAAAAAAAAGATAAGGGTAAGAAATTTTATGCTTTTTTTTTATTTATTTTTTGTTTTCTCTCTGGGAAATTTGTGAAAATTAATTTTTCTTTCCTTTTCTTTTTCTTTTTTTTTTTTTGTTTTCTACTACTCTTTTTTATTTTCATTCATATCTATGGTGCTGGACAATTTTATATAGGTACAAATTTTAAAAAGTAGAGTAGATCGTTTTATGATTTTTTTAAAATTAAATTAACTTGAAGAAGGTAATAAATTTTAAAATAGGGAAAAAAAACAAAAAAAAAAAAAAAAAAAAATTAAATATTATATATTTTAAAAGAATTTGATTTTTTGTTGTTTGTTATAGTTGTTACTTATATAAAGGTAAAGTTTTTCTAATTAAACCTTTTGTACATACATACCTATAATATTTGGAAAAGAAAAAAAAAAATTTATGAAAAATTTGCATATTTTTAGGAGTACGTGAAAAAGTTTTGAATAAAGTATTTTGGTAAATTATCTATAGCTTTTTTTTTTGTAGATTATATGTACAAGTACTACTTATTAAACGTTCAAAAAATTTGTTCTATAAATTAATGAAAAATTAAAACAAAAACGAAAAAATAAATGATTTGTTTATTTTATTAATGTGAAAAGTTGGATGTAGTTTTTTGTTTTTTTTTGTTTTATTCTTATTATAAATATGGGTCAAAAAGAGAAGTTTTTTGTTTAAAGAATATTTTATATTATATAATGCTGCAAGATACTAATTATAAAAAATATTTACTTTTTTTAAGGAGTTTTTTTTTTTTTTTTTTTTTGTCCTAAAAAATATGTAGTTAAAACGTTACATGATTTTTAATAGAAATAAATTAATTTTTTTTTTAATGTATTGATATTTTTTTTTTAGGAATAAAATAATTTAATTGAAGGAAAAAAAAATAAAATTGTACTTTTAAATTAAATTAAATTATTCAACAATGATGAATAATTAAATATTAATACATTTACCCTTTTTTTAAGTACTTTTAACTTAATATAAAGAAAGGAACAATTTTTATGTGTTAAACAAGAAAAAAAAAAAAAATGTGAAGCCAGCTTGGTGTAAGGTACTTTTAATATAATTAATTTATAACTACTAGAAATAAGTGTTTGAATTTATAGTTTTTTGCAAGTATTTTGGAAAGGTAAAGTGATGACTAATAATTCTGTTTAACAGTTACATGATCTGTTTTTTTTGTTTTAATTTATAAGATTTTAAATAAATTTCAATAATCAGTTAACTATATTAAAGGATTAAAGATAATAATAATACGATTCATTATTTCAGTTCCACTCCAAATTCAATGTTTCTTGTCCTATCCACTTCTATCTCTATTCCTTAGACAAAATATTGCATTAGTAGTTAAAGGTTTCACCCCATTATATTGACGAAAAGAGAAAGTGAATTTAGCCACCAAGAATATGACACTACTAAGGGAATATATTTGGTGTGTTTGGAACCTTTCCTTACAAAAAAAAAACTATGTATAAGTGAGAAAATTATAAAAGAGTAAATAACCGAATATTCTAAATATTTTTCTTTTGCAACATCTATATTAAAAATGTCCTAATAATCTGAATTTTTTACTTTTCGATAATTGGATTTATTTTTTTGTTAATGAAGATGGAAGTGGTCCATAAGTAGCGATTTTTTGTTCAGTTTTTTTCTTTGGAGAATTTTGAATAGTTGTAGTATTATTAGAATACTAATGCTTCCAGTTGTTTTGCATTTCTTTTTTGATGTAACACGTTTTTCTCCTATCAAAAATTGATTCGTTACTGTCAAATCAATACGCAATTAATTAAAAATTAACAATTTTCACGCTTAAACTGACGCTCTGTTGAAAAAATTAATGAAAAAAAGTCATGAGATAATTTAGCACAAATAATTAAAAAAAAGTAAAATAAAAGCTAAAACGAGAAAAAGTGCAGTAGAATAGACTGTGTCAACTCTGGGATACCCGTAGGAACGTAATACATCCTGCTTCTATAAAACTTGATCAAATTTCAAATCTTTTAGTACCGACATTAACTACCGAGATATATTTGTGAAGTTGTATGACAGCTACCCGAGTCTATTGCACCAGCGCAACCAAATTTTACAGAGGTTATTGCTCTACAACTTGATCATCTTTTGTAATATTTTAGACGTATAGCTTCATAAAGTTCCAAGAGATCCATGAAGCCTGAACCTACTACTCTAGCCCAACTAAATTTTACAGAAGTTGTTGGCCTGTAACTCAACACCGTTTTGCAAGATTTTAGAAACTTAGCGAAAAAAAATTTATAATTTCAATAAATACTGAGTTACTTAGTTATAGATACCAACATTGCTTATTCGACTTAGAATTCGATTCTGAGCCGATCCATACCTTTGATACTACATCTACCTTGACTCCTTTAAGGTGTCACAAACGTAATGGCAAATTTATTATACTCTTGAACATAGTTCATACGGGTCTAATGAAGCTTGACTTAGAAATGAAATCCAGGCAACAGATGGGGTTCCACAAAATTCATTTTTTTTACGATACTTATCAGTAACTTATCATTTTAAACGGCGTAAAAGTTTTGTAAACACCCACACGGACTTACAGACGGACGAAGAGAAATACCTACTGACAGAGTGAAACTAATAGGTACATTTTTTCAAATTTTTTTTAAAAATTTACTGATGATGCACTTTTAAAATTGAAAATAGTCAGCATCAATCAATTATTATGACAATTTATAGCTATTTAAGTTTTTTCAAAGGAAACCTGTTTCACTATTTCACAATTTCTAACTATTTATCCCGAAATTAGCAAAACATTCTTTTTCCTAAATAGGTTCTATTTTTCTTTTAACAATTATTGTTGTTATACTGAATATACGCCCTGGGCAGTGGCACTACTTTGTGAAATGCTATAGGTATCGTCATAATATATTTTTCAAATCAAAAATTTAAAATTTATTGTACAAATTTTTGATCAAAACATTATCAAATTCAGCCCTTATTCAACAAATTGTTGTAAAACAATAGAATAATATTTTCCTCCTTTTTCTTTAATTTAACACTCACAAAGTTGTGAAAATACTTACATACAGGTACGAAAGTTTTCTCCAACCTTCACTGTTACTTTATTGCAATTCGTCTATTCAATTGTTCGTTTAGTTGTTATATGTTTTTTATAATTAGTGTATAAAAGTTGCATTTCAACCCATTTTTTAAATTTAAAGTGACAGAATCGATCATCCGGACAAAAAATTTTACAAGGAATATCTATTTTACAAGGCTCTGTATACAAAACGGCTGTATAATTAACTGAAAATAGACTTTCAGATTATTTTCAGGATGTAAAGTCAATTATTGTAAAAAAAAATTTTCTAACCTAAAACTATGATTTCGGACAAAATCTTACATAAAAACGTATTAAAAGCAAAACCAAAAAATCGTATTTTATATTAAAAACTCGAAACACGATTTCCAAATCTATTAATAAGATTTTAATTTCCTTTTATGAAAATATTTTATTTTTATTTTCTATTTTATACAAATAAAAATCCAAATCCATTTATTGTAATAAATCTTTGAATAAAATATAACAAAAAACAAAAAAAAACAGAAACAAAAAAAAAAAAAATAAACGATGAGGATCATGGATTTTAACTCTTATAATGAAACCATTTAAATCCTGTGCACATTTAAATTTTCACATAATAAATGTCAATAAATTATTTTTTTTGTTTGTTTTTCTTTTCTTTATTTTTTTTTGTTTTCTTTCTTTATTTCATTTTAAATTTTATTTTATCGTATACTACATTCTTTTTCTCTTTTGTTCATTTTTCTCTTTCTTCGTACTTTTTTATATAAACAAAAATGAAACAAAAAATTATAACATTATCGTTCTAATAAAATTTCAAATAACAAAAAAAAAAAAAAGGAAAGAGACGGAAAATCGAAGTCCAGAAAAACAATTTGTTTTCCAAGAAAGAAAGAAAAAAAAAAAGAAGTATTTTAAATCTTCTGACACTAAATAAATTTTAAGTGAAATTTCATTCATAAATTAAAAATAAAAAAATGAAAAAAAAAAAAATTAACTAAACTTTAAAATTGATTGGTTTTTACAAAAATGATGAAAATGATGATGATTATCTCAATAAAAATTGAATTAATTCAATTCCATCCTTACATTCTATTCCCATATGTATACGATTTGAATCACCATTAAATTATATAATATATCCTTTTTTTTTTTTTTGATTGCCCATTGTGAAATCGATCGCTTTTCTTATATGGGTGACTAGATTTAATATAACGGCATTAAATATTCTTTAATAGACATTTTTAAATGGTTGAAAGCTCAACGACGATGAACCCACTACTAAATGTATATTTTGACTATTTTAATAAAAAATAAAAAAAAATAAAAACCAATGGTAAAAAAAAAAAAAAGGATTCAATAATCGTTCATTTGATTTATGATATTGAAAATCTAAACCATTTTCCCTCTTCCACAACTTTTTCCATTCACAGACAATTCGATTTCTTAACATTTTAACTTTATTTTTCGTTTACTTGCAACCAAAAAACAGAAAACTTAAATTTTGAACCATTTTCAGTCTGTAATTGTTATCAGAAGTTTCTGTGTGAAAAAATTCCCAAAAAAAAAATAAAACAAAGCAAAAAAAAAAAAAAAAAATAACAAAAACACTAAAGGACAATATTGTCCTTGGACTAAATTTTATTATCTATATATGTAAAATTTTTGCATTTTTGCAATGAACTTTGTACTTGTTCTCATATGGGTGATCAAGTGAAACAACGAATAATGTTTAAAAACTTATAAAAGTTTTCTTTGAAATGAAAATGGTATACCATGTTCAAATTTTTATATTCCTAAATCTATGAAAAAATGGTATTAGTAAATTCGTTTTTAGTTTTATAATATCTTAAAAATCTGTAATTTTATAATTTTGTATATTTTTGAAACTCAGTCAATGTAAATGTATTTTTGTTGTTTTTATTATTGTAATTTAAATCCATCAATCCTTTTGATAGGTGGATTTTAGCATGTTCAGACCTAAGACAAAAATTAAATTTTTGGCTCCTCTTAAGAAATTTTTTTTTCGATTTTTAGAAGATTTTATAAATGCAAACCCCAACAAAATGTCTAAAATATCTACGAGTATATCCGTCATAGTGATCCGCTACTGATCTTTATGCCAAATTTTTTAGAAACATTCAAATTATTTTCCGTTATTTATTTATATTTTCTGAGCTATACATCTAAGTAATACCGTATACGTGTTATTTATGATTTTGAAAGTGATCTATTGAAAATCTAATTTAGTCTTCAGTAAGAGTATTGAAAGGGATTGTATTGCGTTAAAACTTCCGTTAATTAGCATCTGCTCTTGCGTCGACACTCTGCAATAAAGCTAATATGTTTAAGAAAGTAGGCTTGGTAACCTAATAATATGGTAATTTACCCACTTAATTTTTATTTACTTTTCTTAGATAATCTAATTAATAATAAGAATTTTTGATAGAAGACGATTTCAATATATCATTTCTTATTTTACAAAATGTTGGTTTAATTCGCTGGAAAAG
Organism: Poecilobothrus nobilitatus; assembly: GCA_947095535.1. Classification (NCBI taxonomy): domain Eukaryota; kingdom Metazoa; phylum Arthropoda; class Insecta; order Diptera; family Dolichopodidae; genus Poecilobothrus; species Poecilobothrus nobilitatus. The sequence continues at coordinate 30,415,227 of OX352774.1, forward strand.
CTAAATTGGATTTTGAACATGATTTAATAATAATCATTTGGTTAGATCGTAACAGACTATACTATTCAGAAATTGTAAATTAGAAAATTGCTTAACCTAATACTTTATAAAAGTATATAGTAGCCCATTTTTTATTATTTGTACTTAGAGTTTTAAAAGCCAACTATACATAAATAAAATAATTCCACAGATAATAAATATTTTAAGTTTTTTGACATAAAAATGATTTCACAGATTATGTTCTATATATACGTTTTATATTATCGTAATATATATTATATACATTATGTATATTTTATATTTATTTTTTTTTTTATATTACCTCCCAAAATCCATTTCCTTCGGAAGTTTTAACATCACAATATGCAAGGACAGCACTTGTCCGACTACTACGAAAATCGAATTTAATATTCAACTGATTTGGTTGATTTATTGGCCACCAAATGTGAGATGTTGCAAACGGGTATGTAATTGGTATGACATCAACTTCAGCTTCTTTGAATTCTGGTTGGAGGACGCCTATAAAAACAAGTATATATATATATATATATCATATAAATATATATAGTGTTAATAATTTTAATATACAGTTAAAAACATATGTTTGTGAATTTAAATAGTCCTGGAAAGACCAAAGAAAAAAAAAAAAAAACAAAATGAAAAAACATAAAAGGATATTTTTATATGATTATTAGACGGTCCTTCTCATACAATTTTTCCGTTTTCATATATAGAGGAAGCGGAAATTTGTTTTTGGAATGCATAATGGTATTTAATATGATAAAAGAGGAATAGAAGAGAGATGAAAAGAAAGATTTGAATTGGATATTTAATATCAAAAAATATTTTATGAGATTTTTTTTCCTAAATGTTTTTAGTTGTTGTTTTGTTTTTTTTTTTTTTTATTATCATAAAATCCTTTTAAAAATGGGATCATTACGGGCGTTTTTATTGCATTTAATTCGATTTATTGGAAAATTTTTTTTTCTCTAAATGAATGGTTATAAAAAATTAAATCAGTATTGTTTTCTTTTTTATTTATTTCTTGTGCTTATTTTTTTTTTTTGGGAAATGAATAAAAAATGTAATAAGATTGTTTAAGGGTAAGTCAATATTAAAATTGAGGCGGACAAACAGTATCAAAACAGATTATATATATATTATGTATGTATATGTAAAAATGTAAAATAAAATTGAGACGAAAAGAGAGGTTATAAATTGTGTCATAATTAAATGTAATAAAATTGTGTTTTATTTTCAATATTTACATTGGGGGACTATATTTGAAATGTAATTAAATAATTTTTTAAAAGTTTTAAAATAAATATTCCTTAAATCATTAAAAGGACGTAAGGTTTTATTGATATATAAATATATGGAGTTAAATGATTGATTACGATGATTTGAATTAAAGGGATGAAACAATAAAAAAAATGTAGAAAATTTTTTGTAAGTTGAAATTTTTCATTCAGTATTGAAATTGTTTTGAAAAGGTGAAGTTATTGTTATTAAGGCTGCGAAACTATGCATTAGTTAAATTTTACATATTTAAGAGATTATGTTCTTATTAAATTTCATTTAAAATAAAAAAGGTAAAAAGACAAAGTTCAGTTTTGTGCATTTGACCCAATGTAAGTTAAGAAGACTCAGCAGATTAAAGAAATTTCTGTAGCTTAAGAAGAATTTGTGGGCAAAGAAAACTTTAAAGGTTAAAAATTCACTGTTAGTTAAGAAGTCCTAAAAGTGACTACTATTAAGATGAAGGCCCAATGTACGCTTTGCTTGATTCGCTTGTTTTACACGCTTTGACAGTTGAAATAAATTACATTGTATCTTATATAGCAACGCCAATGACAAAGTAATCAAAGCGAAACAAAGTAAGAAAAGTTCAAAATTGACCAATTTTCAATTACACGCTTTGCTTTATTACTTTGACGTTTAAAATAATATTTAAAACCGTCAAAGAGAATTTTGTTTTTATATAAATATTTGAATTATTGAATTCGAAAATATTTGGTAAATTTTCAATTGTGCAGTATCTTGTTTTAATTTTGCAAATGTACTTTCATAAAGCCCATGTATTTTGCGATCCAAATATATGTCCCGAACCCAAAATTCTCGCTGATTCTTTATTTTTTGAAAGACTTTGTAGTTTTCGTACAATAAAAATATTATGTACAAAATATCACAAATATCTTGCAAATCTTCCATTTTAAACAACGAAATAAATAATAATAAAAAAATGAAAATGTCAAATGTCAAGCAATTTAAAAGCGTACATTGGGATTTAAAATTTCTTTGATTACTTTGCTTTGTTTATACGCTTTTCAAAGCAAAGCAAACGAAGCAAGCAAAGCTTACATTGAGCCTTCACTTTTAGAGTTGAAATAAAATTTTAAAACATTAAATATTGCTTAAGAAATCGAATTGTAAGCTAAGTTTTCTAAAAAAGGAAGTGATGGTAATGATTAGGAATGTTTTTCTGATTTTTTTTTAATATCTTAAACAATAATATTGTTTGATTCCATAGAATTGATACTGAAAATCGCTACATAAAACTCTCTGGTGATATTTAATTTTTCAGAATATTGTGCAAGAAAATATAAAGTTTAATTTTCTTTTCGAATTTTCTTTCTTTATTGACTTTTTGTATAGGAGATGAAAAATTTACTTGGGTACATACAAAAGTTTTATAATATTTCAGTTATAAAGTTGTTGCTTCACAGCAAAAGAAATATGAATGCAGTCAGTTATTTAATCTTTGATCAGTCTTAAATATTTTACTATTCAATTTTGTAACTGAAGGAACTTAAATATATTATAGAAGAGATAATAAAAATTTGTTATTGTTTTCTACTTTGTTTGATTCACTTTATGAATCAAGGACTAAACTGATTGATCTTTGCACTTTAATTAAGAGACGTGACGATGTTGATGTATTATTTATCACTGAATTAATTAAGGCAGTACAAATTCGTAGTGAACTTTGTATAGAGTTAACACTATCGACAATTCTTACTTTTCGATTTTTTTTAACCATTTTTATTCGTAACTTTGACAGAACCAATTATGGCATATTGTATATGAAATAGTGAATAGAATGATAAAAGCAACTATTTAATAGTAGCTTCCTCAACTTAAAATTTTCTTTAAAATTTTCTCATCTTTACTGAGTTGTGTCTTTTTGAAAAAAAAACAATTATGTGATATGTAATTCAGTAATAAACCGGAACTCGAAAATGATTCAATTTAATATAATTAACAAAAAAAAAAAAACAACAAAAATAAAAATATAAACTTACCATGATAATGAACTTTTGGATTTCCTTTTTTTAATTCATATAAAATTGATATATCATTATAATAAACATATTTCATACTACCAACAAATTTATTTTGTGATATTAAACCTTTTTTATATGGATCTGGACTACCACCAAAATATATTTCTGGATCAAATAATAATTTTGATGTTATTGTTGATGGTATTTCTAAAATTTTTGTTTGATAATCTAATGTTATTTTAATGGTACGTTGATTATGTATTATTGTTAAATTATGCCAATCATGACGTATTAATCTTTCACCTAATATTGCTGACATTACATTATCACCAAAATCAATTTCAACATATACTGATTGATTTTTTAAAGATGCAGCAATATATTGTTGTTTTATTGATTCACCACTAGCATAAAATAATGCTGAATCATCAAATCCAGTTTTAAAAATTATACTTATACGAGTTGATGGTGAATGTACACGATCTTTCCAATCATATATTCGATATGAAACATAACTTGCACCACGTAATGTTAAAATTGTTGCAGCTTAACAAAAAATTAAAAATAAAAATTAAATTTGTATTGAATAGAATTTTAATAAAAAAAAAAATTAAATATTTATCCTTAAAGGGACTTTATATATCTATATTATTATTTATGTAAAATTTATTGTTTTTCGTATATATATTAATATTAAATTTATGGTTCATTTACATTCTTTTCAATTGCCCCTGCATTCACATAATTTTAAATTTCCAAAATCCCACACACAAAATTTCCTTCCCGCATCCTAATCCCTTAAACTAAACTGAACATTTGCATTAAAGAACCACCCAAAAAGTTTCGTATTAAAGGGTGGTGGTTTTGTTTGGTGAAAGTCCAATAGTACCCGAAAAAACAACATTCCTCTGAGTAACTTTGGAAGTTTCCCACCAATTCTCCCAAAAAACAACAAAAAATATATATATGTATATACTATTATGTATATTTAACCAATTATTGTTGCGTGACTTGAACCATTTAATAGAGAATTTATTTTACTTCCTTACATTTTTATAAATCCTTCAAGAATATTATTAAAAAAAAAAAAAAAAATCTAATCCTTTAAAATAGTTGTTTCTTCATAGAAAGGAATCGAATTTATGAAAAACCTTATAAAAAAAATGTGGAAATTTTAAAAGATTAAATGAAGGTTAATTTTTAGTAGCACATTAATAAATGATTTGCACTACAAATAAATTGAAACTAAATTTTAATTTTGAAACTTGAAAGAAGTAAAGATAGTCATCAGTAGCGGTACTCTATATCAGTACGCTTCCAAAGCATCATTGTTGTTTTTTCGTTTGATAGAGGGGATAGACATCTTAAGAACTAGGCCCTGCAACTCTTTAATGCTCTGAATATTTTTTATACTTTGTTTTAAATCTATTATTTCTTTAGAACAGGAACGAAAATCTACGGGGTATTTAACAATAGAATGAAGTTTTTGATAGTATACTACATGAAACCATTCAAGTCATTAAATTTTGATAGTTTGATCTATTTTGCATTTAATTATGAAATTCGAATGTAATTTTAGAACTTCTTTTATATAAATTTCATTTTTAGTGTATTCCATATCTATGTTTTAAACTCAATATGTCATTTATATACCAATTATATACAGTTTAATGTCCTAAATTTTATTCTTCATTATCCTTCAATAATAAATGTTTCAGTATGACGCATATTCTAAGCCAAGCATAATATCGAATGAAGTTCTCTGGATAGTAACAAGGGACGTGGAAGCTTTGTGGAAGCTCTTAAAAGGAGTAAGAAAAAATATCCTAAATATTTTTGGAACTTATCTTGCGTGTACATATTTTGCTAATGATTTCTTAAAAGGTTTTAAAGTATTTATATATGTATTCAGTGCAAAAGTATTTTTCAATTATTATGGACATTAGTCATCTGTCTTTAATATGACAATTGAATAACCAAATTGATGCTATCTAGTTTTTTTGGTATTGAATACAAAGAACAAGAAGAACCAGCTTAAGGTAGAATTGTTATAAAATAATATATGTATCTGAACATATTTTTCTATCATATAACAAGATAGTCCTTTTTGATGATTTGCTTAATTTTTTTTTTTTTTTTTCTTAATTTACAAATTTGTTGTTTTAATGAATGATTTGGGAGTGATGGTTGTATTAAAAGATTACTTGATTTTATTTCTTTAATTATTCTATTAATTTAAGGTTAAGGAATTTATTGTTTTAGTCTCTTCTATTTATCATCTTATTTCAGATTTATATATTATTATTAATGTGATTTCATTCTATTAATAATTTACAAAATTATTTTTTGCAAAAAAAAAAAAAAAAGGCAAACAATGGAAGACAAAAAGGAAGTATAAAAGTCTGAATATAATAAATTATTTTCTTTTTTTTTTTTTCTTTAGTAGAAAATGTTTCCGATAAAAATGAAACAAATTAAGATAAAATTGCTATAAGTATGAATTAGTTTCAATATAAATAAATTATATATATATAATATAAAATGAATAATTAGGTCAAAAAACATAATTGATTGTTTTGTTAATTGATTTATTTCTTAAATTTTAATAAAATAATTTTAGTTTGATCTTTAATGTTTTGCATATTTTTTTTTATTAAATTCCTTGAAGTTTCATTGAGAGACCATAGCTTTAACCGCAAAGTTCGTAGAAAAAGTTTTAGTTTTATTATTTTAAGTTTCACTAAACCAATAATAAAATAGTTCAAGATGTTTTACTATACATAGATATTATCACCAAAATTAAAAGATTTTCGCAAAATTGTAAAATCCTAAGAAAATCAGCAAATAGAATGAAATATAGAAATTATACTGTTATTGATTTGCAGTACAACCAAATCCATGTCATCAGATTAAACTTTAAAAAGATCCAAATGTATATTTTCTAGCTCTAGATTTGATATAAGACAATTGGTTGGTGTTATTACAGGTGATTGTTTTATTGATAGATATGCTAAAAGATTAGATATGCATGTCGATCTTAATTGTAGATTTTGTAGAGTAATTGATAAATCTGTCCCATTTTGTCAATAAAATATCTCAATCAGAAATATCTCGTCAGTTTCTTTTTCCTAGATTTAGGTAAACTTTGATCTGAGATGATTACAAAGGTCTACCATTAGATCAGTGCTATCACCGTGGCATAAATATAGTTCTCATCGGATAGGTTCGCCAATGTTTTAGAAGACTCACTGCGGAGCTAAAGTCTAGTGATTACTGATACATTAGCTCAGTCATCATTTTAGTCCTTCATCTATTATTGACATATAAAGAAAAATAAAAGTAAAAATCTGTAATACGGTTTGAAAAATTACAACAGAGAGTCAAAAAGAAAAAGTTAGTAAGTAAAACAAAAATTTTCTCAAACTTTGGATTTGAAGACTTTGTATATTTTAATATTTGTTAATTATATATTAATTATATTTTTTGAGTTATATTAAATAGGTATGTTGAAAATATATACGTAATAAAATATTTTGGTAAGATTTTTGGTAATTATAAATGATTATGGGAGAAATTAAGAAAAATATTTTGATTGGCAATGTAGAAGCTGTGTAGAAGAATCAGAAGCAAACAATTCTTCCTTTTATTTGAAGAATTCACGTCTTGTGATCGATTTGTTATATCTTGTATTTTAGTTGTTATACAGATACTATATAATGGTCTAAGAATTTTATAATACCTGTTCTGTAAATAACACTATATTACTCCTTTATATATGCTTCAAGTCAATATGGTATACTTATCATTAAACTTTTCCTGTAATACACATTTTATATTCACCATTACAATATTATTATTTCCTTTACAAAACATAATTAAAAAAAAAAGAAAAACCAGGAAAAAAAATTTACTATTAAAAAATACTTACTATAAATATCACAATTTTCACCTTCATAATTTGTACTAAAACAATCACATGATACATCATAATAATGATTAGTACAACGTGAACCAACAAAACATAAATTCCAATTGCTATGACATTTATTAATGCAACCTTCATTAACATTTTCATGTTTTGTTGCTATTAATGGCATTATTGGTAATAAATCTGATGCTGCTTTACCCGATTTTAATGTTATTTTTCTTATACAACCAACAAATGATTCAATTATATATTTGACACCATGCAGTTTTTCTTCAGATGATAATCCTATAAATATATATATATATGAAGGACAATTAAGGATATCATTAAAATAAAATATTTTTTTTTTTGTTTAAAATTTTGAAAATTTGTTAAGTAGTTGATAATGGTATACAATTTAAAATTTGTGTTAAAATGAATGTGGATTAGTGTTTGTGGATTATCATTATTATAATATAAAATTAAATACATAAAAAAAAAAAAAGGAAAAAAATAAAAAAAGGAAGAAAAGAAAAAAAGGAAAAAAAAAATAAAATTTGAATTAATTTAGTTTGTCTTTTTTATTATCATTTTATAATTATAAAATTTTTCAAAAAAAAAAAAAAAAAAAATAAAATAATTTTAATTGCATAGACAAGTAACGAAAATCCGGAAATAGAACAAAAGAACATAAAGAAGTCATTAAATATATAAAAATAACAATTTCCAAACTTAGTTGCATTTTAAATATTTCGAAAAGATAAAAAAAAAAAAAAAAAATTTTTTTTTCCTTTAAATTTCGTGAAAATTTAATTTTATTTGGTAACAATTTTACTATTCCTATATATTAAATTGAAAATGAACCAGGATAAAAGAACCAAAATGACTGGATGATAGGAAACGGAAGTTTTTTTTTTTTTTTAAATATAGTTAAGATTTGCAGAATATTAAAATTTTTTTTTTTTTTTTAGATATTTGTTTGATGTCCTTTGTATATGAAATGTTAAAGAAGAGAAAAACTTATTTAAAAAAAAAAAAAAATATAAATTGTATGAAAAAAATTTTAGAGAAAATTTTAGAGAAAATTTTTAGAATTAATTAACAAGAGTTTTGTTTTTTTTTTTTTTTTTGGTATTTTAAATGAGATGCTGTATATAACTGTAATTATATTTTAAAGATTGTTATTTTCATTAAATTGATTTGAGTTCTAGTTGCGAACCTATAAAATATCTTTTAAGATTTAGAAATACATAAGCAGATAAATACATATATAGTTACTTTTATGTTAAGAGATAAGAAAACTATTTTTTTTTTTTTCTTTTTTTAGATATTTGAAAAAAAATTTTTTTTTTTTTTTTTATTGTTCAGCGGTTGTTTTTTTAAGTTTAGAATTCAAAATGAAACTAAACTTAGAATTCAAAATGAAATTAAAATTGGCAAAAAGAACAAAAAAAAAAAAAAAAGAGGAAAAAAAACTTGTATTTTTTTGTGGATAATTAACTCTAATTTAGAATTTTAATTATGCTCATGGGTTTCATAAACTTTTTTTTAAGGAATAAAAAAATTTTCTATAGAAAAATTTATTTTTCAACTTATATTAGACTATTAGAGGATAATGAACTCAAGTTTGAGTTGTAAGAAATGTTTTTTTCTATTTTTTTGAAAAAAAAAAAATATTTTTTGGGAAATTTAAATTTTTTTTGGATTAACATAAATTATATGCAGAAAATGGATAGTTTTGAAAATCTCTTTACAAAAATTAATTTTAATTAAAATATTTTAATTAAATGAATTTATTGTAATATTATTCGTATTTTGACGAAAAATGGTTAATTATCATATAATTATAACTTCATACACTTTATAAAATTTCTGATATCTTTATACCCGTTTAATAGTTCCGAGTATATTAAAAATTTTGTTTTTTTTTTGTAACAGATTAAAAAAAAGGGCGATAGATATAATCTGAAGTGTATAGAACGGATTAGAATTGAAAAATTTGTGAATTAAATTTTCCCCGCCTGTCAGCACTACAACTTAAAAACTGAGATAGCTAGAGCCATGTGAATAATAGCCCGTGTCTTCGAATTTACATAAAAATAAGCACAAATATTTTTCAATTAATTTGAAGGTTTCCAAATAAAAACAATATTTTTTTGTTTAAATTAGACCCCAAGTTTGGGTGCTAGTTTAAAAATTTCCTGAACCTACTTTATTTATTTTCAAAACTTATAAGATTAAATTAAGACAAAGCTTGAAATTATTGGATCAAGATTTGATGTAGATACCATATGTAAGGTGTTCTATTTACTTTAAAAATATTGAAAAAGTACAACATTTGCATATTGGCATATATGGGTTGACAAGGATAACCTTTTTTCTTATATTTTTCCAAGGGTAGATGGGAATCATCGAAAGTCACTATAGATGAGTGAACAGCACGAGTTCTCTATGAGTGTGTGGAAATTTAATCGACTAAACATCACTTCCCTTTTTTGACCAAACAATAGGTTATACGATCTTTAGTACTCATGTACTGCTTGATCAAACTGCGTTTTAAACTCTGTATTAAATAAATCACTATAAAGGTCTGGCGATAAAATAAAAGAAAACAAGGCAGAATGTAAGCCAACGGTTTGTAAAAGCGCACATTTCCCAAAGATAATACAAACTGATTGTGGCTTGAACCAAAATTTGAAAATCTCATATATGAAAAAAATGTGAAAATAAAATTTTTTGGCAATTTTGAGAAGCTGTAAGTCCGGAATCCTATATAACTAAGAAAAACTGTTAACACACGTAAAAATATATTACTGAAGCTTTAATTTTCATGTCTTGCCAAAGAAAAATCTGTACAGGTGCCTAAGTTGCAGGTGTTTCAAAATAACAAATTTTCAATTTTTGAGCCCTAATAGCTCATAAACAGGGGGCGATCCAAAAAAAATTTCGGAGGAAACATACTAATTCTTAAAATTCTTTCATATCTCAAAATTTCAAGTTGCTAAAACCCTACCGGAGTTATGAAGGTAGAAAAATCGTGGTTTTCACATAACGGCAAAATTTGGGTTTCACATAACGGTAAATTTAAATACTAAATTTAAAAACCTTGTATAATTTTGGTATTGATTTGCAAAGACAAAGAAAATATCTGTCGAATGTTGTTTTTCAGATTGAAAAAATCTTAAGAAAAACATTAGATATACGAATGTAAAAATAGGGTTTTTTAAAGTTGGAGGGCCTGCAACTCCGTAATGGTTGGGGCTATATGAAAAAGTTGTTCTAAATCATTAATTTTTTTATGAGACCTACCCATATGGTTAACTTTTTTTTCCTCTATCTTTAACGGCGTAGAAGTTTTATAACAGACGGTCGAACAGATGGACGGACAGAGTGAAATTAATAAGCACATTTTTTCAAATTTTTTTTGAAAATGTGCTAAAAACTGTATCCTATTCAAATTTTTACAAAAACTTAAAAATTAATTTTTATATGTTCTTTCAAGAATAAAGTAATTGAAGCTAGGAAAATAGAATTTGTAGAGAAAATTTTATTTTCTATTTTTATTTAATAAAATCGAAAATTTCCCAAAGGACTATAAATTATTAACTTTTCATTATGAATTAGAGATTAGGTCCACCCAAAATTATCTAAATTTTGTATAGTATAATTTTGCCACATCTTTTGCTTTTATGGCAACTAAGATATTAGAGTTGTATGGTCTTGATTTTATGTTTGAATAACAAAATATTCTTTATAATCTCTTAGATTTGAATTCATAAGCACTGTAGGATTTTTAGCACTAATCCATCTGTCTTTTAAGTCGATAAACAAATCTGTGGTTTGTATTTTTATTTTGATTTAAACATTATATACATATTCAACTTTTAACTCAAATAATTTGTTGACAGATAAATAATTGACAAAAGATTTTAATCAGTAATGGATACCATAATACAAATACATAATTTTAGTATGTTTTAGTAAAAATAAAATCCTTTTTTTGATTTTTATGTAACACTGAAGGTGAATATTGAACATTTTTTGATTTTAATTTTTTATTTATGGGATTTTTGTAATGGAACAAAAAATTTAAAAAAAACATGTTTCTTAAAATGTTTTTACGAAATTTCAATCTTGTCAACTTTTTCTAAAAAATTCTAATCTTCAGTATAACTAAAAACAGAAAAATTTGTATCCTTGAAATGAAATATTTATTTTAAGATAAAATTCAATGATCACAATCGACAGTAACCACTTATTTTTATTTAGGGACAATAACCTTGTAATTGAATACTTTTAACTAAATTATACTGTAATATACATTAAGGATGAATTTTTTTTTTAAATATAGCTATATAATAATATATTTTTGTTTTTATAAAATTTGTTATAGTATAAAATATGAATATTAGATTTAATTAAAACCTTTTTTTTTTATATTTTTCTAGTAAAAGGATACTTTTTTTCAAAAAAAAAAATAAAAAAATAAATAAACTCAATAGACGACAGATCATTATAAACTCAGCATTTTAAAATTATAAAATGTACTTTAAATTTTTTTAAGCTTAGAAGTCAAAATTCTGTAAATCCTTCAGACAGGATAATCCTTTTTTTTTGTTTTTTGTATCTTTTAAAAACTTACCTCCTACTAAAACAACAGATGGTAAATTTGTTGATACACCGTAATTTGTGTCATGATTTAATCCTTTTAAGTAAACTTCTTCTTGACTGTTATCGACACGTGCAATCAATCTGGCACCATGTACATCAATTCGTACCTTAAAAAAAAAACAGAACAAAAACGAAAACAAACTTTTCAATTATTATTAAAACATTTTTATTTTAATTATCTATTAACAAATTAGTTTTTCTTTAATTGGTACCCTGAAAATTGAAAAACTGGAAAAAAAAAACTTCAACTATTCAAATTTAAATTAAATTTTTTTTTTTTTATTATTTAAAGAAAAATTTTCTTTTAGAGTATGAAGGAGGTAAAAGGTTTTTCAAAATTAAAAAATTAAATTACCATTACTTGGCTTATTTACGTTTTTTATTACTTTAATAACATTTAAAAAGTTTAAAAAAAAAAATTAAATTGATTAAATTTAATCTATAAAAAAATGAAATGGCAATTCAATTAAGCTAATGAATTTAGTAAGTGCTATTGACTAAATTTGTCCTTCAATCAAAAGAAAAAAAGGAAAAGGAAAAATTGTAGTAATAAAAGAATTTTGATTATAAAAATTTCATTGAATAATTATTTTTATTAATTATGTAAATGTTAAAATTGATGAGCCAAGAAGTAAGAGATTTTTTTTCGGATCATTTAATTTATATTAAAAAGAAGGAAAATATTTTTTATTCTAAATGAAGGATATTCTGTTTTTTTTTTTTTTTTTTTTGCAATTATTATTACTTACAGTGACACTATGCCATTCATCACGATTTAAACCTTCACCAACTGTAACACTAGTTGAATGTTTACCAAATACATGTACAACTTTTAATTGTCCTTTCTCAACGATAACATATAAAGCATATGGTGCTAAATCAATTCCGTCAGGATTTTTAACATTATGATAGACTAGTAAACCATGTGGTAGACGGGTTCGAAAATCAAATGAAATTTCACGGCATAATCTGAAAAAATAAAATATAAAAAATAAAACAAAAAGTTCTTTAAAGTTTTTTTTTAATATATTTAATTAAAATTTTAAACTTTGAAGTGAAATTTAAAGATGATTAATATTTTGAAATTTTAAATAAAATGACATTGCATTTTATGTTACTTTAAATTGGGGCAACTTATTCTTGACCATTAACCTCTAATTAATATTTTATATTAATTCTATAAAAAAAAATAAACATTAATTAAAGTTATGAAAATTTTTTGAAAAGAAATTTTGCTTTTTTTTTTAAACTTTTTATTTTTGAAATTTTTTATTTTTACAATCCAATATTTTTAGAGATAAAAAAAAAAGAAAAATAATATTTTTTTATTACCAAAAACCTCAAAAGAAGAAAAAAAAATTACATAAACCAGATAAAAAAACAAACAAGGAAAACAAAAATTGGTTGGCCTTAATCATTTCATCAAACGGAAAAGTTTAAAGGATGCTTTAAATTTTCTTTTTTTCTTGTTTTTCTTTTTTGTTTTTGTAATTTTGTATCCTTTCAGCTGAAAAAGGATTATTAAAATATTTTTTTCCCCTTTAAGTCCTTGAAGAATCCTCTTGTTATAAAGTTGTTTTTGGTTGTAATTGTGATTGTTGTTTTTGTTGTTGTTGTTAACAACAATCATTGAAATCATGAATTAAAAACCACATAAAAAAATTCTTTAATTTCATAATTAACATTTTTTTGTTTACAAGATATCAGAAGTTTTCTATGGGTACAGAAAGCAAAATATTTAATTTTTCTAAAAAAGATTTGCATATTTATAGGAGGTTGATAATATTTGCAGAGTACTAATTAAAGTAAATCTTATTAATATTTCCGAGTGAACTGAAGGGGAATGTTTATGAATCGGATAAAAATTCTATTTAAATATTCATATGTAAACGATTGAACTGTAAAGAAAATTAATGATGGATAAATTTTCCATAAAATAAAGAATTAATTCGATAAATAAATTGCATGAGAATTTTAAAAACTCCAATAAATGAAAAACAAAATTTAAAAAAAAATGTACTGATCAATTTTGCAAATTTCAGTATATTTGTGATTCCTAGAAAAAAGTATGAACTTCCTAGAACGTTTTACTTCTAATGAGAAAAAATTAAATGGAAAATCTAAATAAATGTTATTGAGTTCTTTTATCATTTTAAAGCCATATTGAATATTTAATATATTGAGTTTATTTTATTGAGTATTTTTTAACGATGTTTATGTACATTTATATTGTGTACAAAGAGAAAATTAGAGTTATTATAAGATAATTTTTCTGGCTCTTAAGTCAAGAAGAGAAGCAACCACAGTCGTTTTATTTTATACAAAAGTTTCGGCGACTAGCAATAATGCCCCTGAATAATGCGAATTTTTAGAATTCGACTTTATTACCACTTTAAAAAGGAAATAATGCCGAATCGGGCTTGTTTACGTTTTCCAAATATTTAGTTGTTTCTTTTGATATTGACATGATATATGAGGAGTTGAAGTAAAGTATTGAATTAGGGGTTGAGGAATTTTAAATACGAAATCAGAGTTACAGTATACGCTTTTTTCAGAATATTTATATATATATATGTTCTGGAAAAAGAAAATGATATGATTTTGAATCTACCTCTCCTCCTAATTCATTATCTCGCAACTATACAATTTACCGACTGTAAAATGTCTCTGAATTGGGAATGCATTATGCACTGCAAATGATATGCACGTTCGATAGCGCATTTTCCCGAGCTGGCCAGAAAATAGAAAAAAAAACAAATCAACATTCGACTTTATTTCCTTTTGAAAACGGTAACAAGGTTAAATCCTCAAAATTCACGATTTCCACTTTAATTCCACATCGAAACGGTAAAAAAGATGATTCAGCATTATTTTCCGGCGCATTATTTTATGTCACCGAAATTCCACTCCGCTAGAATATCTTGATTGTAGTTTAAAAAATTGAAAATACCAGTACACAAAATTAAAGAAAAAGAGCCTCATGTTTACAATATAATAAAATAGCAGCTCTTAATTACTGTAGAGGGACATTTTATGGGAATATTACGATATAATATATACCAAATACCGATACCAAACCTCATAAGAGGAAGCAATACCTAAATTGTTTCAATTAAGATTAATAATATGTTACTTAAAAAATTTTTGACGAGTGCAATTGAATTTTGAATATTTTTAATATCAATAACAAAATTCAGGCTTTCTTTAAATATTTTCATTCAGCTGTAAAATTTAAACTTATATGACTTATATAGATAAATTCAAATATATTTACAATATAATAGAAAATTTTTCTCAAATTATTCTACAAAATTAATTGAATTTCTAATGAAATACTGTAAGAAAATTAAAAAAATAAAACGTAATTTTAATTGATAATTCCAAAAATTTAATTTTCATCTATAGTTTGCTCAAAAAAAAAAAAAAATAATTAAAGAAAAAAATTGGTCTATTTTCTTTTCGAATTGTATTAAAATACAAATTTGTGAACAAATTAAAAAAGAAAAATTCCCGAATTTTTAAACTGAAAAAAAAAAACATTTGAATAAATTTCAGTATAAAAACCAAAAAAACAAAAAAAAGAATTTCCATCTTTTCAACATTTTTCATTCAGATCTGAACCAAAAAATTTAAAAGAAAAGTAACCTCAACCCTTATGTAAATACAAAAACAAAATAAATAAATAAAAAAATAACAAAAACAAAAACAAAAAAAAAATAAACAAAGAATACTAAAAAATGTTATAATTCTTTACATTTTCTTTATGCATATTTCTTTTACTAGATGGCATTACAATTTTCACTAAAGAAAAAATTAAATTTTACAAAATAAAACCGAATTACTTTCAATAGCACTTTACAGTACTTATAACAATTAAAAAACATTGAAGGAACCATTCAAATTAATTCACCAAAATGTATATGAAATTTGTTTTATAAAAGGTTCTGTTTTGTGTTATTTTAGTGTTACCAGTCTAATGTATTTGTTACAAAAAAAAATGGGACAAAATGTATTACGATATTTATCTGTTTATCGTAGTAAGATCAGTATAAAATCCCCCAAAAATCGAAATCCCCGGGGAAAAAATCCCCAAAAAACAAAATCGCGAATGACAAAATTCCCAAAAACCAAATCTCTAAAATAAAACATGTTTTTTTATGCATTTAAAAATTGTAGTATCAATAAATTGTCCTATTTGTTGAAATATGTAAATATGTCATATGTAAAAAAAAAGTTATTAAGAGAAATTTTTGAGTTGAGCACAAAATCAGGGTATTCCCTTGTGGTAGAATATTTACTATATAGTATATATTATGTGATTTTGTGAATTAAGAGGAATTTTAGAGTTGTTTGAAAAATTTGTATTGACCCCACCAAAAAAACCTTAATACATCACTGATGTCAATATCAAATTTTATCATTGGAGATTTTGTCTTTGGGATCTTTGCTTTTGGAGATTTTGTTTTTGGCGATTTTGTTTTTGGGGATTTTGTCTTGGGGATTTTGAATTGGAGATGTTATGACCAACCCGTTTAAGGTTTTAAAGATGCTTAAGCTAAGTTTTCTGTGATATTACTTCCTTGAGAACTGTTAATAGTAATGCAGTCTATTTAGTTGAAATTCGTAATATGTAACAATAATGGCATTTAGATGTTTGTCATATAATAAAATATGTTTGTCCTATAAAAATATTTATATTTTTCCATATCTATTAATCTATATCCCCAATAGTTTATTTGTTTTTAAGAATTGAAAAATTAAAAATAAGAAATGCTTGTAAAGTTTTTAAAACAAATTTTAAAGTGTTCCGAAGATAGAAAAGATATTCTCAAGTTCATTTAGTTAACTTAACTTTCTTTATCTGTTTCTTAATAATTTCGAACACTTGCCAATATGATACTTTTTGACTTAAACAATTGACAATCTGAACAGCAATCTGTTACTTTTGGTAAATCATGGGCTTAAAAAAGTATTGTATCACGGTATTTATTTTTCTTTAAGAATCACTTTACTATTATCTTAAACTGAAGAAAAGAAAATTACCAAAAATTCAAAGTTTTTTTTTGTAATATGCGTCCAACTTTCCATTTTTTACTGCGGTTTTTACTATGCCCTTATTTCATTCTTTGAGTTTACTGTGTTAGTCATACAATATATCTAACAAATTTTCAATATTTCTTTATACCACATCACATCGATTACCTTCAAAAAATTAACTAACAAAAATATTAAAATAAATTTAATATGGATTTATAAAATAAATGCTGTCCTGACAAATTTTCACATCTGAACACTTTATACTTATTAAATTGAAAATAAAGAAAAAAAAAGAAGAAAAATAAAAATTTTTGGACATAAAAATGTTTTTAACACTTTTCTATTTTTCTCTGATAACTGCAATACATATTATATAACACATCCCCTATCACTGAACAATTGAAAAATATGTATAAAATTTGAAAAGAGCATCTAAATATAAGATGTATACCTATAGTTTAGATACATTTTAAAATTTAAAAAATAGAATTTTGATAGAATGATAAAAAAAATGTAACGAAAGAAAATTTACTATAGAAAACAGCTAAATTTACTTAAACGATGATGTGTATACATATATATATATATGTATATAAATTATATATCTATATACATGTTAATGTACAAAATAACCGTTTAAATGTAAATGAAACCAAAAGTAATTAGGAATGAAAAGATAAAAAGTAGTAAAAAGAAAACAACAAAAAAAAAAAAAAAAAATATAATGGAAATGTAGGATATACCGTTAAGCGTCTCTTTTAAAAAGCAGACTGGTTTCCATTAAATTCTAAACTGTAAAAGTTTTTCTATTGTAAAATATTTAAGGTTCTCTTGTGTAACATAATGGTTCTTTAACGGTTTTAAAATTATATAACGGTTTTTTTTTTGTTTGATGGTTATATTAATATTAGTATAAAAATTTTATATTAAAATATTTGGTATTGTATAGAAATTTTCAATGTTTTAGATAGGTTTCAATCCTTGTACTTTTATATATTTTGGTTTGTTCTGTATTGAAGATTTGTTCTTTTGTTTTTATTTTTTGTTCTTTCGTAATTCATTAAGAATTCGTTAGATGGGCTCACAGTTCGTAATTTTATGGAGAACTATCTATAGATATGTACAAAGTACTATTATTAGCATTTTTTTTTCTTTTTCAAATTGCAATCAGCAAATATTTTTGTAATAATATAACAAAATTTTCACTTTAGATTGATCGACGAATACTTAGATTTCAATTTGCGGCAATAGGTTTATATTTTTGTTTTATTTATTTTCGGTTTTTTCTTTTATGAAAATTCTTTTTTTTTATGGTATTTTTTTATATTCTCGATTAATTTCTTGTTTGTACTTTAAATTCATTTTAAATTAAAATATGTAAATAAATATTGAGTTAAAAATTAGTGCTTTTCAATCAATTAAAAATTTTTAATATTAATTTAATATTTAATAACGGTAATGTTATTAAAAATAGAACAAATTAATTCAATATTTGCAGTATTATTTAACAACAAGCTTTAATTGCATATATATAGGAGTATAAAGGGGAAGAATCATTTTTAAATGTTGCAATATTTATATATTATTTTACGATAACGTGTATATCGCTGTCTAAAAATAACCACTACACTTCCTTTGATTATTATTCTCTTACGGTAGTATTATAACTGTGTTTGTGATAGTGTGTACAAAGATTTTTTTAAGATAGGCGACTATTCAAAAATTAGGAAGTTTTCGATGCATATACTTGAAAATTTTTGTGCACTATCATAAATTTTTGAAATATTCAGAAATTTTATCTACATTATTAAATCTAAGATAGGTTGCGTTAATTATTTTTTTTGACTTTCCATTCCTATAAGGATCATGGGCATCAATAATTATCAACAATAAATGACTTATATTGTTCATAATTGACTAAGGTTTCGTTTCTGAAATCAGTAATTTCGCTAGTCCATTGATTAGTAATCTATATCCAGCAGCGTTTTCAAATAAAACGTCGGCGTCTTAACCACTACACCATTTAACGTTAATTATTAAATAACTTACTTATAAAAATTTGCATGTAATAAATTTTGATTCATAATTGATTATGTTCAATAACGCGAGAGAAAATGAGACTATCACGGTCTTGGTGCTAAACAAAAGTCAAATAAAATTAATTAGAATCAATTTATTTGGTTAAATTTGTTTTACTGAGAATTAATATTGAATTAATGTCATCATCCTCTCTATAATGCTTGAATTTTTCTTTAATCCTTTTAGTCAATTTCCTAATTATTTGAGTCAACATTAAGAATTATTTTTTAATAATTATTCTCGAATGTTTATTTAACTTTAAAACCAACAAAAGATTTTTATAATTTATATTAAAAATTCTATACGACCTCAAAGATTATTAAAACTGTCTCGATAATTTAATTAAGAGCTTCTATAATTTAATTAACACCTAACAGTTTATAAGAGACTACAAGAGACTTGAATAAATTTATAGAATGTCGCCAGTGATACAAAGCCAGAATTATAATAATTAACCGCTGTGGTTAAATTTCAATAAATTAATCTAACTAATGGACAATGTATTTAACATACATAATTTACATTAATCTATACTAATACAAGTAAAATAATAACTCATTTTATAAATACACGTGAATAAATCTTTGCCGCAAAAACAAGAAAAAATAGTTTAAGTTAAATTACAAATAAGTAATTGCCCCGAAATTTAACATCTGAAAGTAAAATTTTGAGAAATAGTAAAACGAAATTCTATTTATCCAATATCTTATAAAACAAAATTTCGGAATCCTTTATGTTATCAATATGTAGTAGAGAGATTTCAAAGTCATCAATATTACCCCCTTGGTAGTGTCATATTTTTACTAACTAAACTCACCTCCCCCGTTATCCAATATAATGGAATGAATCTCCTAACGTAGTATATTGGCTAGAAAATCGGAATAGAAAATATATTAGAGGAATGCGGAAACTTTGAATTGAGAAGTGGGACTGTAAGGAAATAATTACGAATCCACCTATTTTTATTATCCACCTATATTATCAATCGCGTAGCTAACAACAGTTACAAAATTCTGTAAGTATATAACAAAATAAAATTTCTACTTATTTTTTTTTTTTATATGATCTAACTTTTGTTTGAATCCATAATTCTCCGATTGAAAGACCGGCAACATAGCCACTATCCCATGAGTCAGATGATTTGAAAAATTAAATATTATTTCCTCATTTATACGAAAAATTTGATATAAACTTAAAACTGCCTTGCAAAAAAAATTTTCAAATAAAAAAAAATTCGTTATTAAAAAAACCATTGAAGGGCGGAAAAAAAATCCTTGTCGTGTAGATTATCTTTTTTTTATTTTTTTGTTTTTGCATTAGTATTTGTGGTTTAGTTACGTGGTACCCATCATGAGCATACCACATACTATGCGGCTACATACGTTTAACGTTAGTAACTAAAAATCAATAAATAAAAATTTAATTAAAACAAAAAAAAAAAAAAAAAAAACAATTCCGGGTATGCCATGGTGCTGTTTTTCTAAATTCAAATTGATGGTGACTTCTTTTGTGTATGTTGTAATTTAGAGTGTTAAAAATTGTGAAAAAGAAAAAACAAAAAAATGAATTAAAACTTGAAAATGCACTTAGATTAAATGGACGTTAACGTGTTTTTAAAAATTTTAAATTTATATAAAATGGATCAAACTTTTTTTTGTTAGTTTAAAAATAGAACTGATATTTCAATATGTGTTGAGGTTTTTTTTTAAAATGCATTTTTATTAAATAACACAAAAGTTAAATTGAGTTTAAAAAATTTGGGTGAATAAATTCTTTTAGAAAATTTTCTAGAATAGGACAGCTATATGGTATATGGTATACTTTCAACGTGGAAAATGTTGGCCTATTTTTAAATAATATTAATTTTTAATGGAAAAAATTTATTGTTTTAGTAATTGGTTCTAATGAATTGACTTAAAAACACATATAAGTTAATTGATAGAAAAATTTGTAAAATTGTTCTGGAAAAAAAAAAATGGAATGCAGTTCTAAAGATATTCTAAGTTGAGTTTTAAAATTAGAAAATTTAAAAATGAATTTGACTACCAGTATTGTAGTAAATATCAGTATTGAAAATAAATATCATGATAAAATTAAAATAGGATTATAAGGTTTTTCCTTCGATCATATATACATATAAATATAGTATAAACATAAAAATGTATTGAAATTAAAAAAAAACAAGGTAGAATGTAAACCAACGGTTTTTAAAAGCGCACATTTCCAAAATTATTCTGCTGTTTCGAAATATTCCATAAAAGGAAACCCAAATACAGGGTGTTTCAAAAGAAAATTGAGTTTGAAATATATTTTTTTCATTTTAAATCATTTTGAACCTTCATAACTGATGAGTATATGGAGATCATTTGTACACAAAAATTAAAGCTGACAACTAACTCTACAAAATAAATTTTTTTTTTATCTCTCTCGAACCTTTCAAAAGTTATAGATTTTTTTATGAAAAGTTGCTAAAACATCTTTAACCCCTCATACCTCGAAAAGAGTCCAGAATAGACCCCCCTCCCTCCAATACAATTTTTTTTCGTCTCGATAAGCCCGATCACCCATTTCAAGGAAGACCATCAAGTCGGAAACACCCTGTATATTATGGAAGGGTTTTTCCTTTTAACAGTTTACATATTCTATATTGTGTTGATATGCTTGGATAATTTTCAATATCGTCGGTCTATCTTATCACCGATTTATTGATACCTATTAAAAAATGACGGAAGTTGAAATTTTTAAGAAATTTTATATTGTGCTTAAGTTATTAAAATATTCAGAACGGAAATTAATCAGTGCAATTCAATATATTTAAATCAATTGCCACATTAAAATAATAATGACTATGTTAGGTTGGTTGGCTGGTTGATTTTCATGGCTCATCAATGCCAAGAAAATTCAATTAGCACAGCCAAATCGCCGTTTTGATACCATGAGCTCGTATATTTGGTTACAAACTACTTTCTATAACAGCCCGTAGAGCTTTAATTGTACTTTCGAATAACCGATTTAAGTTTGAGAGTGTAGAGAATCCTTAGATTTCATGTCTGATCAGATTTCATGTATATCTAGGGTCGGACATTCGCATTTATTGAACCTTTAAGTTTTATGTCTCGCCGAAGAAAATTTTTTATAGGTGCCTAAGTTACAGGATAAGTTATAGCTGAGAAAGTTTATACTAATTCTAAAAGTTATTTCTGCCCTAAAATTTTGAAGTCTCTATCTAAAAGCGTTCTGGAGTTATGAGGGTAGAAAAATTGTGCAAAATTGGTTTTCACATAACGGTAAATTTAAACACTAAATTTAAAAACTATATATATAATTTTGATATTAATTTACAATGGTAAAAATTTCATACGTATTTTCATACAAGATATACGTATTTAATACTAAGGCTTTTTCAAAGTTTGAGGAGCTGTAGCTCCGTATTCGAGTAGGCTACATCAAAAAGTTGTTCTACAACATTAATTTTTTTATGAGACCTACCCATGGTTACAATTTGTTTTCTCTATCTGTAACGGTAAGTTTTGTTAAAAGGAAGGACGGACGGAGGGACAGAGTGAAACTAATAGGTACATTTTTTAAAATTTTTTTTGAAAATGTACAAAAGAACAATTTACATTATAAAGTAGAATAATTAAAAAATTATTATATTAATAATTCCATTCATTAAATACTAAATCATGTAATAATTAAAATCATAATAATTATAAAATGCTTTGTAAATTTAATTATATATCATAATTATAATATATATTTATATATATATATATATATATATGTATATATATACCTTAATTGAAAAGTCTGGATAATTTCACCATCTAATTGTATAAAAGTATTATTTTTAGCAAACATAAATGTTTTACCACTTCCATTCTCTTCAAATGTTAATTCTGGATCATTTGATTCACTATGCTGTGGACGATTACGATCTGGTGTCATTTGAGTTTGTACATCAATATGATCATCACCAGATTCAGTTGGTTCAGCTGAACTTTTTGTTGTTGTAATCATATTTGGCGGTAAGGTATCTTTTAATAATAATTGAAAAAAAAAAAAAATAAAAAGCAAAAAATTTCAAATTAATTTTAATTATAATAATTTTATTTGTAGTAAGTGGATGTTAACTGCATTACATACATTTAATAAATACATATAGAAGAACATAGATGCACATATATATGTATATATTATATGAAGTATTAAAGTTTTGGAATAAAGTAAATTTGCTAAAAAAAAGAAAAATAAAAACAAAGTTATAGATTAATTTAGCGCAAATTAGATTATAAAAAAAAAAAAAACATCCATGAAAATTACAATAATTCAACATAAACAACAGCACATACTTATTTGCAAAAATAGTGATTCATATTTTATATTAAATGTTCATATCAAATAAAAATATACTAAAAGCAAAAAAACACAATGCAAATGCTGAAAAAAAAAACAAAAACAAATTTATAAAGCGAATAAAATACAAAAAAAAAAAAAAACAAAAAACAAAAAAAATATTTAACAGTTTTTATAAAACGAATTTTTTTTTGTTTTATTTAAATTTTATTCTTACGTGGTTCACCAATACAATGAAATAAACATTCAGCTTCAGTATTAAAACGATTTTGATTATTACCCTCACAACCACCCCATATAAATTGTATACATGAATCAGTTGTTTGTTCATAACGCCATCTATATACAAAATTTTTACATGGTCCTGGATCACCTGGTCCAGTACATTTATCATAAATTTTTATTTCTTTTTGTCCACTAATACTACCACTTGAACCACCACTAATAATTGAACCACCACTTGAACTTGATATACCCACCATATTAATATTACCAGTATTCATATTATTTGTATTATGTTGTAATAATGTTGAATTTATACCAATCATTTGATTATTTATATTATTTATATTATTATTATTTAAATTTAAATTACTATTTGGATTATTACTACTATTTGAGCTGGTTGGTGCCGGTACCATTTTTATTAATGAAAATAATTCTATGAAAAAAATTAATTTAAAAATTGGCATTAATTTTATTAATAGTAATATTTTGTAACGATTATTATAATGATGATGATGTTGTTCTAATTGATGTTGTTGTTGTTGATATTGATGATGTTGTTGATGTTGCTGTTGACGTTGTCCTATCGAAAATTTTGTATTATGATAAAATTTCATTTTTGTTGATTTTATTTGAAATTTTTGTTGCTGTTGTTTGTAATTTTTTTTTTTTTTTTATTTACTTCTTTATTTGGAAACTTTTTTTTTAATTTTTTTTATTTTACAGTTTGTAAATCCTTTTTGATTTTTTTTTTTTAAATTTTTGATTTTTGGAATGCAATGAATCTTATGTGAATCACCTAAAACACGTTGTAAGTGTAACCAATTTTTTTGTTGTTGTTGTTGTTGTTGTTGTGTTTAATTTACCAGGATCAGAGTTAAATGATGTTTATTTGATTGGTTGACTCTGAAATCAAATGGAAAAAAGAAATTTTACAGTTATTTTTATATTTTTTTTTAGTTTAGAATTTATATTGTGTGCATTTATTGTGCAATTAAATTAGAAAATGTTAAATAAAATAAAGAGTGATAAAAATAAAGTAGTTATACTATTTTTTTTTGTTTTTTTTGTAACAAAATAACATTTTTGCCATATTAAATATATATATATATATATATATAGGATTTTAGAGTAAACCAGATGGTTCAATAATATCAAAAAATGGTTCATAAAATTTTAAAAGTTCTGGTAATTGCTTTTATCCTTTTTCATTTCTTGTGTATTGGACACATTTTAAGAGTGCATATAGCAATTGAGTTTATGGGGTTTTCTTTTTATTTTTTTTTTGTGTTTGTCCCACATAATATTTTAGTTATATTGAAAATTATTTTTTTTTATACATTTTTAGAATTACAGTTATTTATTTATTTTATTTTTTATGTCAAAATTTTTATTCTATGTTTTAATTTAAAAAAAAAAAAAAAAATAAAGTAAGTGCAAAAAAAAAAAGAAAAATAGAATTTTCATTCAAATAATGTTTAAAAAAAAAAATTTTAAATCCATTGGGTCTGTTTATATTTCATAAGCTAGTTAATAAAATAGGATTCTCCTACAGCTGCGGGTCAATGAGTTTTTTGCAGACTGTATTCATGGATAATATCTATAAATGTGTATTAAAGATAATAATTTTTATTTATGTGTTTTTGTTTTTGTTTCATTTTTCATCTTAAAATTTATTTTATTCCCTTGCTGCTGGTACTGATCTTAATTGGTATAATAAATTTATGTCTAGCCAGTTAGCAATGATTAAAAAGACAAGTTTTTAATGGACAAAACAAAACAAAATGAAAAAAAAAAAAGTACAAAACATTATGAAATTTAATATTAAAAAAAATTTTACAATATTTATGATTCATTCAATTTATATTATTAAAATAAAAAAAATTTAAAATTTTCTTAATTTATGGATGTAATTTTAATTTATGGATGTTGTATCAATATCAATTCTAAGAGATAAATTTAATATTGGATTTATTGGTTATGTTATATTGAGGCGGGAAAATAATATAATTTTTTAAGTGTAAATTATCACATAATTTCGGCTGTACTTTAAATTAGTTTCCAAGCCAGATCGATGGCAAGTTTTTAGAAGTTTTGCAACTTTGAATTTTATGAACTTCTGTGAAGATTAGGACATTTGGCAGAAAGGAGTTTAAATGGACTTTTGAAAATTTTGGTTACTTACTTATATAATTATAAAGGCCTGGGAAACTATTTGAGCTATATAGATTAAACTATAATGGTAGGGATAGATAGGTCCAATAGCGACCATTAAGATAATATATATTTTATTACAGAGTATTTCAAAAGAAAGCAAAATGTTGAAAAAAAAAGAATATTAGATTTCTAGAATGAATTTGATTAAAAATTAATAATAAAGTTAATATCGGCGCTTCGAGTACCGAAATGAATAGATTGATTTATATTAATTTTCTATCTATTTATCGTTTTGTGCACCGACATTCTATATGTCGTTTCGGTACAACAATTCGTCAACATTTTTTTTGTAACCGATTATTTTCAATTTTACTTAGGACTTCTGTAATCCAAAAGAAAAAAAATTTTTTTTCGTGAAGTTCCGTTAATGATTTACGGTAGAAGAATTTTTTAACTTTTCCGATCTCAACTCTAAGTGATTTAGCCACTTGACGACTTCAAACCTTTTAAATGCATTAGACCTTATAAAATCATACATATATATATATGTATATAACAAAATAAAATGTGTTATTCCATGTTAACACATGCTTTTTAAACTATGTATGTGCGTACATATTTCCAAAGTTTTAGCGCTATTTCAGTTAAAAAAAAAACTAACAAATATTTGAAGGAAACTCATTGCAAAACTATAGGTAGATCTGTCAATTTCAACAGACGTTTTACTTGTCTGATTACAGAAATTAATCTATATTAGTTCTAATTTAGAAAACTGTTAATAAATTTTTATAAAAAGTTAAATTTTTATAAAAAATTTTTATATAATAAATAAATGTTGTATTCTTTAAAAAAGATGTTGTATTCTTTCATTAATCTTTAAAAATTGAATTATGGCTTTCGGTGACAATGTGCAAGAAATGTTTTCGTAAAGTTCCTAAAACCCCTTTAAAATTGCAATTTTGGTGAGAGCTGAGAAAGTACTAATATTTTATTTCTCTGTTTTATAAGATATCTGGTAGGTAATGACCCTTGCTCTGTTGAACTGAAATCAATTATGCCTACTCTTAAACAATTCCAACATAATACCAGAAGAGCTGCAAGTGCTCACATCTACACTGTGGAAATTGATGAAATTGACATCTACACATGATGGTTAAACACTGGCTATGGAAATTCATTTGTTGTGAGAACTGCTAAGATGTGGAACATGCTTCCATCTTATGTGTTCCCCTCTGCCAATAACGTTCCGTACTACAATTTGCAAAAAATCAAAACGAATGTTTATAGGTTCGTTTCCAATCTTCCTTCTAATTCCCCTTTAAGTTCCTATTTTCCTAAATAACTAAACCTACATATATATAAAGGAATCCGTTCCGTTTTGCGTTTTTAACATGAAATTATCATATGTTAATAACATTAATCAAATGCAAAATTTTATATTAAAGACAATTAGTTAAAAGATATGATTTTTTTCTTTATTTTATAAGCAATATTTAAAAAATGGTTAATGTCCACTCATTCGAATACCACTAATTTCATGCTGCTTTTCATAATAATTATTAATTAAAAAAAAAAAAACTGATGACAAAAACTCCTTTTTTATTAAATAAATGATGGTTAAATAAAGTTTTCTTTATTTTTTAATTAAAAAATTGGATCTATAGTCTGTAGATATCGAAAGATTAATAAATGATAAATTTGCCAAAGTTGTCATAACTACTAATTTTTTTCTAACTGATTGCATTCAAGAGATTTTTCTTAACATTGACATTCAATTCATTTACAAAAAAAAAGAACTATAAAAAATTTTTCAACACCATTTCCTATTTGCCAATTTTGACATGGCAAAAAAAAAAAGAAAAACAACAAAAAATTAATGAATTATTATGATTGTGATATTATGGGGTGAGAAAATATGAAGAAAAATAGATACTGAAAAGTTTTTTTTGTTTTTTCTTTTTGAGGTTTAAAAAAAAAAATGCATTAATTATGTACTGACTTTGTACAGTATTCATTTCTGTGGTATAAATTTAATATAAAAAAAAGTTTTCTTCACTTTTATATAGTTAGCTTTGTATATCCCTTCACTAGAAGGAAGCACAAATGATGAATTATTATACGACATTCAAAATGTCATCGTAATTAATGAAATATAAATTGAACTTTTTGTTGTTGTTGAAGGTTTTTCCTTCTTGGGAAGGTTAAAATTTTAAATTTTAAAAAAGTTTTTACGATTACAAAAAGTTGTCTGTTTAACTGTTAAATGTAAATCCCGTTAGTTTCCTTAAATTTGTTTCAAAACTATACTAAAGATTTTTTGCTTGTCTTCACTTCCCAACAAAATTCTTAATACAATAAGGATATTTTTTCAGTTATACCGAATTGTTTCGACTCAATGATCTGCGAATGTTCTGTTAAGCCTGAAAAATCAAATTTTCAAATTGATTTTAATTTTGAAACAAATTATTTTTTACTTGTAAAGAAATTAGGTACTTTAAAATCTAAAAGGGATATTTTGTACATTTCTAATTCAATTTAGTTTTCACTTTACCTTACCACATTACAATATCACTTTACGTTAATCTGTTACATTGCATTTGTATGCGTTGATGGACCATACATACATTTTGAAAAACAGACTAGACATAAATTCTAACTATGTTCAAGAGACCTGATGAGTTAAAATTTAAGTGTAATATCGGTTATTTCCATTAGTTAAACTGTTGCTTAAACCGCTCATTTTATGTTTTAAAAAAATTGTCAAAACTTTATGCAATTTTTTTAGAGACGGTTTTGAATTTGAATTTTTAAAACCTAAAAAATAGTTGCCTCAGCTGAAGAAAAATTTTTTTCCAGTCGACTACTGCAGATAAATTTTTTTCCAGTCGACTAAAATATTTTAATTTTTAAGTTATCGAAGAGTAATATTGGGAAAAGTCTACATATTGAATACAAATTTTCGGGTAAAATTTCGGGTAATTTATCCAACAGGATGAAATTATTTCTAAAATATTAAAACAAAAACGATTGAGTTAATTTTCATGAAGTTTGAATATTTATCATTTTTACTTTTTGTGTCGGAAGTTTCACGATTATGTTTCTTTTTCGTTTTAATATTACCCAACTCTGAAAATAATTTTTTAGAATTTTTGAAGTGTTGTTTTTTTTTTTGAACACAAAAAAAATAAAGCATTTTTATTTTTTTGTCAAAATTCAACAAAACCATATGTTTCAAAAAGTTATTCTTTATAATAATTTTTAAATATTTATTACTTTTAGTGAAAATAGTTTTCATATAAGGAAAATAAAACTCACTGACAGAATTTTAGTTAACTTTGAAAATAGTTTTTTTTTTTCCTAGATGAAATTGTCAATTTCGGTTGTACATCAACTATGCTTTTGCTTTAGGTATAGGGAAATTTCTTTTAGGAAAAAATATTTTTAGGTAGCAGATGTATTAAAAATTAATGAGATACTTGTCATTTTTTTTTACTCGTATGAACATACATAATGTTTAAAGGTATAAAAAATTTGCCATTACGTTTCTGACGTTTTAAAGAAGACAAGATAGATATTTAAAAAATTGTATATATTCATGTGCACGATCGAATTCTGAGAAGATTTTTCTATCTATTTCCTTTTATATGTTCATCATTTCATATTTATACAAATGCCACTGTTGCAGGTTCCATACTGGAGCAGCAAGTTCGGGTAGTTGTTACAAAACTTTTGTTTTTTATAAGTTCATAATTCATTTTAATAAGTTCATAGTATTTAAATAATCTGAATATTTATAATTTTGACAAAAAAAGAATAAGGATAACTCTGTGATTACATTAGCTGGGTATTTAAACTTTTATCAAAAAAAAATTTAAGTTTTATGCCAACGACTTTTGGAAAATTTGGTACAACGGAATTTTTAAATGCGGAATGTATAGGGCCATATCTTGGTACTTTAAAAAAGTGGAATCTGGAATCTTGTAAAATATGATTAAGTTTTATGGTCTTTTAAATGTGATTGGTTCGGGGCAACAGATTCGTGTAGTTGTCATACAATTCCGAAATTTATATAAATTTAGTTATCTCGATTTTTAATCAAGTCAAATATCTTAAATTTTCTAAAAGACGATTACATTTTATGGGAACAGTATATATTTTGTTCATATTGATATATATCCTAGAGTTAACACAGTCTATTCTACACTTTTCCTAGTTTTTTTTTTTTTTTAAGTTTTACTCATTTAAACTTTGAATGAAAAGAGTAAAGCTCAAATTTTATACATTTTTAAGATTTTAAATACGTTTACTTTTTTTTCCAAATATTTTTAAAGTTTTAAAAAAAATTTCTGATTTTAAGAGAGAAAGAGCTTTAGAAATTTGAAAGATAAATTTTAAAATATATATGTTGTGCATAAAAAAGCTAAAGGAGAAGCTAAAGCTAAACACAAGAAAACTTATTAGTGATCTTAGAAACTTGCTATAGGGTAAATGTGATCTAAAACAGAGCACATTTTATGGAATGAGGATATAATATTAATCAAATATAACATAATTTGTAAATATTATGTTATGGTTTGCTGTACTTCGATTATAAGTTATCTATGTACTGGAGCTTTTATTTAAAAAATTTTTTTTAAATCCTCACATTTTAAAGTAAAAGCTTAATTTATCTTTTAACTTATTTTGTAAACAGTCGATGCCATGGAATCTTCAATAGAAAAATAAAAATGCTAAAACACGTACGTCATGCATTTATAGTTTTCTTTTATTTAAATTATGTTTTAAAAAAAATAAAATTCAGACCCTCACTCACGTGAAATAAATAAAATAATAGAGGTTTTCATTTCTAGTTTGAGGATTTTTAGTATGTTTTGGGTTAGTTAATAGAGTCCGCATACTTTTGTAGATAAATGGAACTTAAATTATTTAAATTTTTCATATTATAAAATAATTTCTTTAATTTTTTTCATATTCGTAAAAAGCACGTAGAAGAAGATGCGAATTTTGAAACAAAAAGAGTGAATTTAACATTTGACTACTACTGCTCCGACTAATCTATTACTAACACCATTACTACTATTAGTACTACTACTATTACAAGTACTACTATTACCAGTACTATTAATACTACTACTACTGTAACTACTGACCTACTACTCTACTATTTTAAACAAAACTGGTAAATTTAAAAATCTGCAAAATAAAAATCCATAACCAAAAATCGAATGTATTGTCTTGAAAAATGGTGACATGTTAATGAAATTCTGAACATTAATACTAAGTTTTTACACAACACAAAACAAATTAAATTAACGATATGCTAAATATTTTCATAAGACCTGTAATATGCCTTACTACTAAGAATAATGAAATGTTGGTAGCTTTGCATTTCAAAAATTTAAAAAAAAACTATTAAGAATTTATTAACGGTGGTTGGAAAAGTTTTTTAAAATATTATTTTACTTTAAAAGGATTTATAAGGACTACTTTTTCAAAATACTTAACTTCTGTATTTTAAACCTTAAGAATTTTAAAGTATATATATATTTTTTTTTTTTCCCCCTTTTTTTTTTTTTTTTTAATAAATTTCAAAAATATCAAAGATTAGATTTAAAAAGTTAAAAATTATCTGTATCTGTATTAATAAATATTACGTTTGCATTTCAGAATATTTTTCTTATACATTTTTTAACTTTTTTTTTTATTCAGGAAAATTTTTAGTTTTTATCCCTAATAATGAATAATTCAAAAAACAAAAAAAAAAAAACTTTAAGAAACGTTTTAACAAAACATTTTTACAACTACTAAAGAATAATCATATTTTATCCAATAAAAAAAAAAAAAAGGGATTATAAGAAAAAAGTAAACTTTTTTTTTTTTTTTGATATCATGTATAATATTAAAAGATTTCTGAGCCCTACTTTTAGAACTTTCTTTTTTTTTTTACACGATATGATATATGACTTTGTATGTTAAGGAATCCTGAAGGTTTTGTATAACTTGATGAAAATGAATTTATCTGAATTAAATGAATTTATTCATGTTTTACTTTGAAGAAAAACAAAAAGAAAAAAACAAGGTAGAATGTAAACCAACGGTTTTTAAAAGCGCACATTTCCAAAACTCAATAAAAACTGTTTAGAAGTGTGACTTGCACAAAAATTTGAAAATTTCATGTAATAAGAAAAAATGTGAAAATAGTACATTTTTGAAATTTTGAGGGGCCGTAACTCCGGAATCCTATATAACTAAGGAAATCCATTAACACACATAAAATATATTATTGAACCTTTAATTTTTATGTCTTGCCGAAGAAAAATGTTTACAGGTGCCTAAGTTACAGGTGTCTGAATATAGCAAATTTTCAATTTTTGAGGCGTAATAAATCTTAAAGAGGGGGCGCCACCAAAAAATTTCTCTAAAGTTCTTTCTTGTCTCAAAATTTCAGGTTGCTATCTAAAGGCGTGCCGGAGTTATGAAAAAAGAAATTTCATGCAAAATGTGGTTTTCAGATAACTAGTAAATTATAAAATATTACATAATTTTGATACTGTTTTATATAGATAATAAAATTTTCGATCTTCTGGCGGTTTTAGATTGCAAAACTATTACGCAGAGCCTGAGATATATACATCTGAAAATGGGGCTTTTTCGAAATTTTGAAGAGCTGCAACTTTGGAACCCTCTACAACTAAAATAAACCTTTAACACACGTAAAAATATATTACTGTAGCTTTAATTTTTATATCTTGCAGAAGTAAAATGTGTACAGGTTCCTAAGTTACAGGTGTTTAAAAATAGCAAATTTTCAATTTTTAAGCCCTAATATCTCATAAACAGGGGGTGGTCCAAAAAAATTTTCTGAGCAAACTTATACTAATTCTAAAAGTTCTTTCTTGCCTCAAAATTTCAAGCCTCTATCTAGAAGCGTGCCGGAAAGTAGAAAAATCATGCAAAATTTGGTTTTCACATAACGGTAAATTTAAATACTAAATTTAAAAAAATTGTATAATTTTGATACTAATTTACAAAGTTAAGAAAAATACCTGTCGAATGGAGTTTTCAGATTGAAAAAATCTTAAGCAGAACATAAGATATATGCATTTAAAAATAGGGCTTTTTCAAAGTTTGAGGGGCTGTAGCTCCGTAATGGGTGGGGCTACATAAAAAAGTTGTTCCACAAAATTATTTTTTTATGAGACCTACCCATGGTTAAAATTTTTTTTCTCTATCTTTAACGGTGTAGAAGTTTTGTAAACAGACGGACGGACGGACAGAGTGAAACTAATAAGCACATTTATTCAAAATTTTTTTGGAAATGTGCTAAAAACACAAAACAAAATAAACAAAAAATGTCAAGACTAAATAATAACACCCTATTTGCGTTGGTTTCGGTTTTAATATACATAATATTATATAGGTGGTTCTGCTTCAGTGATATTGTCTTCTTTCTATAAATTTTCATCATATCCTTATGATATTTTGTACTAACAGTATATATTAGAAAACTAAAACAAGTGGGCAATTAAGAAATGACAACTCCATATCTAACATCAAATTGTCGTTATGTCACTGCAAATGATATTCCCTGTGGTTTAAACTGGGAAGAAATATTTTAAGGTAAATTTTTGTTTTTATAATAAGTTTACGAAAACATAAAGGTTTATTATATTTTAATGGTTTAGTAAGGGTGTTTCTAATTTTAATTATAAAATTTATTTTTACCAAATTACTTTTTTCTTTTTAGCAGATTACTCAACCATTTACCCAATGATTGATGAATAAAAATTTTTTACCAAAAGATTTTTTGTTTCTTTTCCACTTCTATAAACAACCAGAGATCATTTATTAGGTCGCTTATTATTCATATTAGACTGAACTTAAGTTGTTCTTGAGTCGTTATTTTGATTAAGTCGTTGATTGCTCTGCTGTAACTATTGCCTAAGAATAATTTTGGAAATATGACACTTGGTACTAAACAATAGTTAAGTAATATCATAAGATTAGATTTTTATTTAAAGGATATAATACGAGTAACACTGCCACCATTTGATGTAGATCTATTATTCCTCGTTGTTACTAAATATTGTGAATTGTGGCTTCCCTTATAATATTTCTGTGATAATATACTTCTGTGGTGAGCTCTTGCTGGCAGTTCATTTTCGGTAAAGTAATATGCACCTAGATGCGCATATCTTGCTTGGAGTAAAGCTTAGACAGGTTTTAAATATTATCACTAGATTATTTTATTTCACTTAGACAGAAGCTGCATATACCGTTATTTAATATTCCAATTTTGTATTAAGTTCACCTTAAAGTCAACTGTTTTACGTCAGAAACTAAAGTAAATGATCGAAAACTTTATTAATGTATCAAAGTACTATTTGTAATGTTTACCAAGAAGTAATAAATAATAATTGACATGACATACATAAAATGTATACAATATTGGCATAATTATCATAAATATTATTGAATAATGCTAAAAAAAAAGTATTTTTTTTTGCTGTTGTCAAAAAAATATTGGCATAAAAATGTTGAGAAATATGTATTAATGTAAAAATGGTTCTATAATAATAATAACTGTCATAAATTTTATGTTTGAAAATACCAAAGTGCGATGTATATAGTGCTAAAATTGAGTCTTCTTGGAAACAAAAAATCCTGAAAAAAAAATATTGAATTTAATCTTGAAATAAAATATTTTTCAAGATTTTATTTAATATCTTTTAAGAAAAAATATTTTTTAACTAAAAAAATAACAAAATTAAAAGTTTTCCAACAAAAAAAAATACCAAATTATTGCCCCTTTTTTCGAAATATTTGTATATATCTATATGCCAGATTCTAAATTAGGTCGGATTTTAGAGTTGGATTCAAAATCAGAGTTATACGCTGTTTCCAGAATATTTATTTATATGCATGGCGATCAGGGTTGCAGTATTTTGTTTAGCGGGGGTTTAGGGGCAGCAGTCCCCATTATTTTAAAAGTTTCTTTTTTTCTTTATATATATATGTTTATGTGAGATTTTAAATTAGGAAGGGTTTTAGAGTTATAATGTATATAAAACATTAATTGAAATTTGAAAATTTATTTGCCAAGTTTTTTGGGTTTTCATACCCACCCAACCTATTTAATTAATAAAAAACATTATTTCATTTTAAAACGATAGATTTTAAGGCACGATATTTTCAGAACCGAGATTTTGAAACGTGAGAATTTGAAACGCGAGATTTTCACACGCGAGATTTTGATACGCGAGATTATGAAAAGCGAAATTTCGTACCCAACCTATTTATGTTTACTTTTAGTAAGAATAATCTATTACGCATATATTTAAAGTTTAATATACATTTTCTAAATAACAAAGTTAATTTTTACCTTCTTCCATAATAAAACATAAATATTCATAAGTATTATAAGAATCATACAAGTATAGCGTACTGCCATCTTGAATTACAATTATTTATTTTTGAAATCATTATTTCAAAAATAAATAAATTTAATTCAAGATTTTATTTTCAAGATTTTTTTTGTTCCAGATTTTTTTTTTTCAACATATCAATGGGGACCCGATCTAATTATTTATTTTATAAATCACTACTATTGGCTATGAACGTGACATGGACTTGAACTCAACACCTTTTGATTGAAATACTGACGATTTAATCACTATCCAATTGGTCAAATACACAAAAATTTTAATATCTGTTTTAACTGTTTTATCAATCAAAATATTTTAATAATATTCTTGAAATAAATCGACTCTTAAATGTATTATACCAAAGTATTTATTTATTTATTTATTTATATACAGGTAACGTGGTACATAAATGTGCCAGGTAGCTATAACCCCTGTTTCCTGATAGGAATGTGGGGTGTACGAGATATTACGTGATGTATTAAGTATTTATATATTGCGATATATGAATATTTTTTTTTTTTTTTATTATAATTATTGTACCCAACCGGGAATCGAACCCGAGACATCTCATTCTCTTATGAATGAGAAGCGGTGCGTCAACCACTGCACCAATGGCTGGATACCAAAGTATTGTATTCTTCGATATTTTTAATGAACCTTTCAAAAAAAATAAATTTAACCTAATAAAAAAAGAAATTATTGTTCTGTACTGTACTGTTCTTTAATAACATTTTTAAAAATTATTTATTAAGCAATGGATATTATAAAGTATAGCTCTATTATAAACCTTATGGAGTTGTATGTTAAGCCGAAATAAAGGTTCTTAGGCATTAAAAAAACAGTCCGTTTTCATATAAAATTAAATTGTGCGAATATATAATTAAGAATTCTTAATACTGCCCAGTGAATGAATCGAATGGGGCCGTGAATTAAATCCACATTAATTAAGGCCATAATAATGTTTAATTCGCATTCAATAGAGATATAAATCAATTTCGTCTATTTTTTTAGCGTTTGCTAAAACTGTACTCAAAAAATCTTAATTCTACATTCAAAGGAATTTTCTCTTGCCTGATATTTAAACTATTTTTTCTTTTTGTGATAGGTACTAAATGTTTAATTCAATTTCTTTTTTTGTTTCACTTAAACTTCTTTAGTGGGGGTGAATAAACTAAAAGTTTTTTACTGTTTACATTAAACATTTTTTTTTTTATTTAATACTTTTTAGTGAATATATAAAATATTTCTTTTTTTTTGTCAGCGATAAAGAAGAAAATATGAATTAAAATTCTATTAAAAGTTTGTTCCGGGATAAAATAATAACAATATATTTTTTATCATCATTGAAAATTCTTTCTTAAACTTTTTTTTAATTTTGTTTTTGGAATATTGTTTGCGTTAATATTGTTTAACAGTAAGTTCCATAACATAATTTAAAGAAAAACGAGGAAGAGTGCAGTAGAGTAGACTGTGTCAACTCTGGGATACCCGTATGAACGTAATATATCCTGTTTCTATAAAACTTGAACATCTTTTAAAAACATTCAGATGTTGTAGTACCGAACTACAGAGATATATTTATGTAAATTGTGGAGTTGTATTACAGCTACCCGAATCTATTGCGCCTAGCTTCATTAAGTTCCAAGAAATGCAAGAAGCCTGAACCGGCTGCTTTAGACCAATCAAATTTTACAAAAGTTTTTGGCATGCAACTCGACACTTTTTCACTAAATTTCGGATAGCTAACTTCAATAGACACTGAGGTTTTTTCATTTAAAAAGAGAAGTTGTATGGCAACTATCCGAACCTGTCATCATCGCAACCAAATTTTACAGAAGTTGCTGCCATAAAACTCGATCATCATTTGCAAAATTTCAGATACCTAGGTGGAATAGACACAGGGTTATTTCCTTTTAAAGAAAGAAGTTGTATGGGAGCTACTCGAACCCGGCGGCCGAAAATACTGGAGTTAAATAGCAAAACTGACAATTTTCCAAAAAAGACGTAAAAAAAATGTCAGCCTCCTAGCTCCTTTATTTTTTGAGTTATCGTGCGGACGGACACTGAGTTATTTTCATTTAAAAAGAGAAGTAGTATGGCAGCTACCCGAACGTGTTGCACCACCACAACCAAATTTTGCAGAAGTTGTTGTCATAAAACTTGATTATCATTTGCAAAATTTCAGATACCTAGATTGAATAGACATTGCGTTATTTCCATTTAAAAAAAGAAGTTGTATGGGAGCTACTCGAACCCGGCGGTCGAAAATGCTGAAGTTAAAAAGCAAAACTAACAATTTTGCAAAAGTGACGTAAAAAAATTTCAGCCCGTAGCTCTTTTATTTTTTGAGTTATCGTGCGGACGAACGGACGGACGGACGTACATGGCTTAATCGACTCAGAATTCGATTCTGAGCCGATCCATACCTTTGACACTATATCTAGCTCGACTCCTTTAAGGTGTCACAATCGTAATGGCAAATTTATTATACTCTTGAACATATTTCATACGGGTATAAAAAGGATCTTTGTTGTAGAACTAAATTTCAATTTTACTACTCTCAAACTATATAATATATTGGTTCACAGAAAACTTATAAACTTAAATATCTTCTAGGAATGCATAATAGTTTGAGACATACTTCATATGTTAAAAAAAGTTAAAGATTTTTTTTTAATTATTTTTTGACGGAATGAATTAAATTTGGAAGTTTGAGTTATAAGGAACTCTAATTTTCGAAAATATTTGATGCTTGAAATTTGTATGTTACTAAGGTAGAAAATGTATATGGGCTCAATTCAGAAAACTTATGTTAGGTAGTTTTTCAGTTATTAAAGTAGAGTGGTTTTTCTTGGTTTAAAAGAGAAGTTATAATTTCTTTTGATTATTTTTTATAAGCATAACTAACAAGTTTGTTAGGGAATACTTATAAGTATAAACATAACTTGTATAAACTGTGTTACAGCTGTGTTATGCCAAAAATTGGTTTGTTTTAACCGTTTCTTAATATAAAATTGTTATAAATCTAATTTTTTCACCTTTCCACTCCTGTAAGAAGCAGATCGCATCCACTATTTTTCATATTTAACTAAGATTCAGTTTCTGGAATCTGGAAATTAGATTTCAATCTAATAGAAAGTTATAAATATGTATGTATTAAGCTTTATTTTAAAAGGGGAAGTACTATTGTAATTAATAATATATTATAACGGGGCAAAACTAGGACGATTTCTTTACTAGACAATTGGAGTACAAACAGTGTAGGAAACGCAAAAAGTCCTACTTCGATTTTAGATCAAATAAAAGATTGAAAGATTTTTAGTCATAATGTCCTGTTTAGGTAAGAGAAAATATCGTTAAATGATGGAATAGTCAATGAATATGATGAACAAAATTTTGAGGTCCTTTTTGAATCTTTTAATATTAAGTAACAATCATCAAATATAGATATACTTTGTGAAAGAATATTGTTTCATACCTTGGCACTAACTGTCTTGTTTGCAACTGGTATTACATAAAATATTATCTAAGCAGCTAAAAGGGAAGATATAGTGATTCTCAACTTTCTTTGGTGTAACTTAGTTTTGTTGCTCTTTTGTTTGATTTTATTAAAGCTTATGTTATATACTGACCAAACAATCCTATACCCAAAACCGGATTAAGACCCATAGATGCTCTAATCACCTAACAAAAAATAAATAAAATTTTACATTAGCTATTGTGACGCAATTTTGAAGTTTAGCCATGTAAAATTATTGGCACTAATCGTCATGCATAATATCGTCACTAGTTGTCATGAAAATTTGCATTCATTTATATTTATATACATACAGGCTATTTTATATAATATGATAAGCTATGGCTATGCTATTGTATTGTTTAAGAAGGTCTCGAGCCTTAAGAATCAGAATTCGGAGTACAAGAATACTAGGGTTAATTACAATAGGCTAAAACCATTGTACGATTGAACCACTTATGAGTAAAATTTATTTGTATAAAATTATTTTACACTAGAGAAAAAAGGTGACACTGTTCGTCATTGCAGAATTTCTGTGGTGCCCCAATTATCAAGATGCCCTAAACAAGTGCTTAATTTGCTTATAGATTAATCTAGCACTGCCTATACCTCATTCAAAAATATGATAACATCATTTATATTTTTCATTTAGATAAAGATAAACTGAAAATGAAACATTTTTGGAAAAGTTTTATAAAATGTCCAAAACAAATTATAAACATAGCTTGAAAATGAGTTATAAAAGATTGTCTTAAGCAGTAAAAAAAATGTTTATGTATTCAAAGAAAAGTTTAAATTTTATAAAATTTAGTATTCAATTATTGTGATAGGTATTTGCAAGTACAAATTTTAAATATTGATGTTTGAGAATTTTTTTAAATAAATTTTTTTTTTTTGTTCTGAACAAATTCTTAAAAAAAAAAGTTAATTTTAACATTACAAATTTAACTTGCATTCTATACTTTTCAGAAAAAAAAAAAAATTATTGAAATTATTTTCATATTATCACAAAATGGAAACAAATTGATCAGAATAAATAAAATAATAAGTTATTCATTTTTATTTTTTTTTATTTTATAAATTCAACAAATTCTTTTCTTAAATAAATAAATAAAATGTATTTTTATTTTTGCATTACTCTCACATCAGTGAAAATATAATTTTTAAAATTTTATTCAATGTTTTTTAAAAATTATTTTGAAAATTTGTTTCAAAAAAATTTTCCCACAAAAAAAAAAACAAAAAAGGAGCAAAAAACAAATAAAAATAAAAAAATAATCAAAGTTTTTTAATAAAAAATATTTTTCTTCTTGACCTATTTTCCATTCCAAGCAAAAAAAAAAACAAAATAAAAACAATAAGAAACAAATAAAATATAAAACCTATTTTTATTCGATAACTCCTCAAATATTGGTACTGGTAAAATTTCATTTTTGCACAATCAAAAACCGAAAACAATACAGCATGCAAATATTTTTCTTTTTTAATTTTTGGTTATTCTTTCCTGAATATTGAAGCAAAAAAAAAAAAAGTTACTAATGTTGGTTTTTTTTTTTTTTTTAAAGCAGTATTAAACTTAACTAACGTTTGTAAGGCAAATTTTGTGTTTTTCAAAATTTCGTTGAAAGAAAAGAATAGACTTTTAATATTATTCGTTTAAACAATAAAGCATTATAACATACTAGATAAACCCGGCGCCAGCTAGCATACGCCAGCCTGGTAATCTAGAAATAATATTGGTTTTTTGTCACTTAGATTTTTAATGAATAAAAAAAAAATATGTTTTTGTTTTAATATAGTTTTTATTTATCTTAAAAACGTTTTTTTAAGAACTATATTCTTTTCATCAGTAAGAATACTTAACTTTTTACAATAAGAATAAAAATAAATTTAAATAAACGTAAAAATGTAACAACACTAAGAAAAATAAAGAATAATTGTGTAGTGGGTGTTTGTTGGGTTCCTTCAAAAAAATTACTTTTTCTCATAAAAATATTTTCTATGCACGATTTTGAAATTTCAGGATTTTGATTTTTGAAATTTTGTAATTTCAAGATTTAAATTTTTGGAAATTAGATTTTTCGCGATCTATACTTAGCCCTATAAATTCTCAATTTTTTTTATTCTTTTTTTTCTGTTATGTGTAGTATTAGTTTTTGTAAGGAAAAATGTTATTATTACAAAGATTTACGCCATTTATATAATAAATAACCTATAATCTAAATACCGTTTTTTAATGTGTAAATAAAATAGACCAAATCGTTGAATGATCTAATATGGAACTTTTCATAACATTATTTAAGACGAACAACGATTTAGTCCTGCACGAAATGTGTTCAATTAAATTAAAAAATCCTCATTTAAAGTAAAAATTTCTTCATTTTAAGTAAAAAAAATTGAATTTAAAGTGAAAATGATATCTGTTAAAGTACAATGGTATATTATAATATCAATAATTTGAATAATTTAGGAAAAAATTCGCCAAAAATAAGATTATTTTTGTTTTTATTGTTTGACCTTATCCTAAAGGCATGCTGCTAAGATACCACGAGTACAAATTGGAACAAGAAGGAAAGTATGCATAAGATGTAATTAAATATGTTGGAGTATTTTGTTGGAAATTTAATAATAGAATTAATCTTAAGAGTTTTTGCACTTAATTATGCACGTGTACTGTAAAAGATCTTATCAAATTTAGAATTTCATAAATTTTAAGTGTTCTTTTTATAAATTTATAAAAAGAGTTGTTATATAAAAACTCTTTTATATTTCAAACAAGAAAAAGTATAGAGTAGACTATGTTAGCTCTAGGATAACCGTATGGACATAATATAAGCTGCTTAGATAAAACTTGATAATTTTTTACAAATTTACTTGAACCAACCACATTTTAAAAAAGTTATTGCCCTAAACCTTAATCATATTTTTTAAGATTTCAAATATCTAGCTTAATTAAGTTCTAAAATATGCAATCTACCTGAACTTGTTACTCTAGTACAACAAACAAGTTTTGCACAAGTTATTGGCATTCAATTTGACATCTTTTCACAAAATTTCAAATACCGGGCTTGAATAAACACTGAATTATTTCCATTTAAAAACAGAAGTTGTATGGCATCTACTCGAATCTGTACCACCACCACAACCAAATTTTACAAAAGTTATTGCCATAAAACCTTATCGTCTTATAAGATTTCAGGTGTCTATAGACTTATATAAGTTCCAAGATATGCAAACTACTTGAATCAGTTGGGGTAGAGCAACCAAACTTTGTAGATATTGCGATTAAAATTGATATTTGATTAGAAAGTTAGTTTAATTCACATGTCTAGCTTTATTAAGT
Source organism: Poecilobothrus nobilitatus (assembly GCA_947095535.1). Lineage (NCBI taxonomy): Eukaryota > Metazoa > Arthropoda > Insecta > Diptera > Dolichopodidae > Poecilobothrus > Poecilobothrus nobilitatus. The sequence goes on from OX352774.1 coordinate 30,457,228, forward strand.
ACCAAGTTATGAGAATATGAATTATACTTAATATAAAACAAGTAAATGTAACAGTAAGTCGATGCAACCGACTTATTAATACCCTACACCTGAATAATTCGAATTAAATTAAAAATCCATAAGTGTTTTTGGCAGCTGCTTGAACTTCTTCCCTTTTCTGTCTTATTCAACTCGAATTTCAAGAACGTAAAAGAGGCATCCGCTTGGGATATGCTTGACACCCTTGTATAAAATTTTAAGTTTCTATCTTAATTATTTTCGAAGATTGGTAGTCCTTGGGATGTTTGTGTCAGCTACTCGAATTGCCACTCCAATTCATCGAATCCATCTCAGGAACATAAAGAAAACTTGCCAGAACACCATTCTATTAAATTTAAAGCTTCTACTTTTGTTGGTTTTGGAGATATGCTCGTTGCTCTTGTGCTCGTCCGGAAGTTTCCAAAATACGAACCCATGGTTCAAATTCTTTCAAATGTCAGTTTCCAATTTTACAGAAAAGGAAACATAACAGAACACCTTTGTACTAAAAATAAAAGTTCTATCTTTGTTGGTTGTGGAGATATACTCGTTTGCTCTGGGGCTCGTCCGGAAGCTTCCAAGATTTGAACCCATGGACCAAATCCTCACAAATTTCAGAAACATAAATCAAACATGAAGGAACACCATTCTGCCTAATTTAAAGGTTATATCTTTGTTGCATTTGGAGATAATATCATTTGCTCTGAGGCTCGTTCGGAAGCTTTCAAAATCCGAACCCAAGGACCAAATCCTCTCAAATTTCAGAGGCCTAAATCATACATGAAAGAACACCATTATGCCAAAAGTAAAGGTTATATCTTTATTGGTTTTGGAGATAATCTCATTTGCTCTGGGGCTCGTTCAGAAGCTTCCAAAACCAAACCCATGGACCAAATCCTCTTAAATTTCAGAGACATAAATCAAACACGAAAGAACACCATTGTACCAAATTCAAAGGTTCTACCTTTGTTCGTATTGGATATAATCTCATTTGCTCTGCGGCTCGTTCGGAAGCTTCCAAAATTCGAATCCACGGTTCAAATTCTTTCAAATTTAAACCCATGGCCAAATCCTCTCAAATTTCAGAGACTTAAATCAAACATGAAAAAACACCATTCGGCCAAATTTAAAGGTTATATATTTGTTGTTTTTGGAGATAATCTCATTTGCTCTGGGGCTCGTTCGGAAGCTTCCAAAATCCAAACCCATGGACCACATCCTCTTAAATTTTAGAGACATAAATCAAACTGGAAGAAACATCATTATAAAAAATTTAAAGGTTCTATCTTTATTGGTTTTGGAGATAATCTCGTTTGCTCTGGGGCTCGTTCGGAAGTTTCCAAAACCCGAACCCATGGACCAAATCTTCTCACATTTCAGAGACTTAAATAAAACATGAAAGAACACCACCTTGCCAAATTTAAAGGTTATATCTTTGTTGGTTTTGGAGATAATCTCATTTGCTCTGGTGCTCGTTCGAATGCTTCCAAATCCAAACCCATGGACCAAATCCTCTTAAATTTCAGAGACATAAATCGAACGGGAAGGAACATCATTGTACAAAATTTAAAGGTTCTATCTTTGTTGGTTTTGGAAATAATCTCATTTGCTCTGGTGCTCGTTCGGAAGCTTCCAAAACCCAAACCCATGGACCAAATCCTCTTAAATTTCAGAGGCATAAATCGAACGGGAAGAAACATCATTGTACAAAATTTGAAGGTTCTATCTTTGTTGCTTTTGGAGATAATCTCGTTTGCGGAGATTATCTCCAAAAGCCCGGAATCATTCGGAAGCTTCCAGAATCCGAACCCATGGACGGATTTTGTCCAGATTCGAACTTAGCCTTTCTTTCGTAATTAGTAACCTACTATATAAATTTCGTCAAGATAGCATCATTATTTTTTGAGTTATCGTGCGTACGGACGCACGGACGGACGGACATCGCTAAATCGACTCCGGCGGTGATCCTGATTCAGAATATATGTACATGTCTATACCTAACTCGCTTCCTTTTGGTGGTTACAAACACCATACCAAAGTTAATATACCCTATACTTTAGGTGTAGGGTATAAAAAAATTTGTATGTCAACTACTCGTATCCGTCGACCGAATCTCCTGGATATTATTAACGGAACTAGAAATTTTACATCGCATGGTAAAAATTTCAGAATCCTAGCTGCTTTATTTTTTGAGTTATAGTGCAATTGGATGAACAGACGTACATGACTTAATCGACTCAGAATTCGATTCTGATCCGATTCATACACTTGAGTCTATATTTAGCTGGGCTGAGGTGTCACAAACGTAATGACAAAGTAATTATATCCTTGAACTTGAATGGATCAAAAGCAAAATACAAAAGGCTTAATCAATAATCAAATAGGAATGCAGATAATTCTTAACTGTATATAAATATCTTAAAATTGTTTGTATCAACGTTTCCAACTATTTTATTTATGGACTTTATCGATAATCTAAAGACCAGAAACATTGAAATTAAATTTTCCATTTCAATATACATGTATACATACTATGAAATTATTTATACAGACAACAAAACTGAATCAATACAACTTTTTTTTTTGTTTATTACATATTTTTTTTTTTGTTTTTGGCAGAGAAAATGAAAACAGTTTGTTTTAGTCTTCAGACTTCCAAAAAAAAAACAAAAAAAACTTTAAATTTATTATTTTTTCTCCTTCAGTTATTTCGTCTTTTTCTTTTTTTAATTTTTTTTGATTTTAATTTTTGTTTTAATTTCAATTAGAACTTCATCTATTTTGCATTCTATGATCCTATAAAGATTTTTTCTTTAATCCAGTCATTTTTTTTTAATTGAGTTCAGGAAAAGCTGCATATAACAGTTTAAATTTTCCCAAAAATTAAAAAAATTTTTTAAAAAAAAAAAAAAAAATAGTTCATACGGGTATAACGAGGAAGAGTACAGTAGAGTAGACTGTGTCAACTCTGGGATACCCGTATGAACGTAATATATCCTGTTTCTATAAAACTTGATCATCTTTTAAAAACATTCAGAATTTTAGTACCGAACTACAGAGATATATTTATGTAAATTGTGGAGTTGTATGATAGCTACCCGAATCTATTGCGCCTAGCTTCATTAAGTTCCAAGAAATGCAAAAAGCCTGAACCGGCTGCTTTAGACCATTCAAATTTTACAAAAGTTTTTGGCATGCAACTCGACACTTTTTCACTAAATTTCAGATAGCTAGCTTCAATAGACACTGAGTTATTTTCATTTAAAAAGAGAAGTTGTATGGCAACTATCCGAACCTGTCATATCATCACAACAAAATTTTACAGAAGTTGTTGCCATAAAACTCGATCATCATTTGCAAAATTTCAGATACCTAGATTGAATAGACACTGGGTTATTTCCATTTAAAGAAAGAAGTTGTATGGCAGCTACTCGAACCCGGCGGCCGAAAATGCTGGAGTTAAATAGCAAAACTAACAATTTTGTAAAAGTGACGTAAAAATAATTGCAGCCTCCTAACTCCTTTATTTTTTGAGTTATCGTGCGGACGGACACTGAGTTCTTTCATTTAAAAAGAGGTTTTGTATGGCAGCTACCCGAACCCGTCACACCACTACAACCAAATTTTGCAGAAGTTGTTGCCATAAAACTTGATCATCATTCGCAAAATTTCAGATACCTAGATTGAACAGACACTGGGTTATTTCTATTTAAAGAAAGAAGTTGTATGGCAGCTACTCGAACCCGGGGACAGAAAATGCTGGAGTTAAATAGCAAAACTAACAATTTTACAAAAGTGACGTAAAAAAATTTTCAGCCTCCTAGCTCCTCTATTTTTTGAGTTATCGTGCGGACGGACACTGAGTTCTTTTCATTTAAAAAGAGATTTTGTATGGCAGCTACCCGAACCCGTCGCACCAGCACAACCAAATTTTGTAGAAGTTGTTGCCATAAAACTTGATCATCATTTGCAAAATTTCAGATACCTAGATTGAACAGACACTGGGTTATTTTTATTTAAAGAAAGAAGTTGTATGGCAGCTACTCGAATCCGGCGGCCGAAAATGCTGGAGTTAAATAGCAAAACTAACAATTTTGCAAGAGTGACGTAAAAAAAATTTCAGCCTCCTAGCTCCTTTATTTTTTGAGTTATCGTGCGGACGGACACTGAGTTCTTTTCATTTAAAAAGAGATTTTGTATGGCAGCTACCCGAACCCGTCGCACCACCACAACCAAATTTTGTAGAAGTTGTTGCCATAAAACTTGATCATCATTCGCAAAATTTCAGATACCTAGATTGAACAGACACTGGGTTATTTCTATTTAAAGAAAGAAGTTGTATGGCAGCTACCCGAACCCGGGGACAGAAAATGCTGGAGTTAAATAGCAAAACTAACAATTTTACAAAAGTGACGTAAAAAAATTTTCAGCCTCCTAGCTCCTCTATTTTTTGAGTTATCGTGCGGACGGACACTGAGTTCTTTTCATTTAAAAAGAGATTTTGTATGGCAGCTACCCGAACCCGTCGTACCAGCACAACCAAATTTTGTAGAAGTTGTTGCCATAAAACTTGATCATCATTTGCAAAATTTCAGACGCCTAGCTTCATTAGGTTCCAAGAGGTGCAAGAAGTCTGAACCGGCTGCTCTAGACCAAACAAATTTTACAAAAGTTGTTGGCATATAACTCGACACTTCTTTACTAAATTTCAGATTCCTAGCTTCAATAAACACTGAGTTATTTTCATTTAACCGGATAAGTTGTATGGCAGCTACCCGAACCCGCCGCACCACCACAACCAAATTTTACAAAAGTTGTTGCCATAAAACTTGATTATCATTTGCAAAATTTCAGACGCCTAGCTTCATTAGGTTCCAAGAGGTGCAAGAAGTCTGAACCGGCTGCTCTAGAACAACCAAATTTTACAAAAGTTGTTGGCATGTAACTCGACACCTCTTTACTAAATTTCAGATTCCTAGCTTCAATAAACACTGAGTTATTCTCATTTAAACGGAGAAGTTGTATGGCAGCTACCCGAACCCGCTGCACCAGCACAACCAAATTTTACAGAAGTTGTTGCCATAAAACTTGATCATCATTTGCAAAATTTCAGAAACCTAGCTTGAATAGATACTGAGTTATTTCTATATAAAGATAGAAGTTGTATGGCAGCTACTCGAACCCGCCAACCGAAAATGTTGGATTTAAATAGCAAAACTAACAATTTTGCAAAAGTGACGTAAAAAAAATTTCAGCCCCCTAGCTCCTTTATTTTTTGAGTTATCGTGCGGACGGACGGACGGACGGACGTACATGGCTTAATCGACTCAGAATTCGATTCTGAGCCGATCCATACCTTTGACACTATATCTAGCTCGACTCCTTTAAGGTGTCACAAACGTAATGGCAAATTTATTATACCCTTGAACATAGTTCATACGGGTATAAAAAGAAGGTGGAAACAATATATGAAATTTTGATATTTAAAATATCTTTTATTTTTTATATCATTCTTAATTAGTTTACATATCAGGGTTGGAATAAATTCTCTAAATAAAATGTTGACAGAAAAAAACAAAATGTAAATAATTTTGTGTACCAGTTCATAGATGGCACATTAATAGCTGTAAATATATTGTATTGCTTATGGAGTCTTAATATCCATCAAGTAAGTAAGTCAAGTAAGAAAAAGGAAATTTATACAAGAAAATATATTTATTTTGATCTAACATAATATAAAAAATATATTTTTAAAATGTCAACATTTTTATTTATTTTATTTATTTGTTTCTTTTTTAATGTGTGTATTATAAAGCAGCAGGTTACCGTTAATTCTCGGTGTTGCCCAATAAAATTGCATATTCATTGTGTTTATGTTTTATAACTTTTGGAAGAAAAAAAAATGTGACCTATATATAAAACAACTGTTTCAAATCGATTTTAAGTATTTTCAAATTAATATTTTATATTTTATAGGAGAACTAAAATTTAGCAATTTGTAATCACTTAATAAATTTTCATAAAATAAGTTGCATATTCCATAAAGATTTAAAATCAACAATTTTGTCCTTTACAACGTTATTGTAACGAGAGAACTATACTGCAATTTTCTTCTGTAAAAAAATATGTTGTAAGCATCATTTAAAAGTCAAAGCGTAAAATTAGGTAGAACAATATCAGCACGAATGACGAATGAGTTTTCTTCCATCATAATTTCGGCACACTTTTAGATAGAGACTTGAAATTTTAAGATAAGAAAGAACTTTAAAAATTAATATAAGTTGTCTCTAAAAGTTTTTTTTTTTTTATCTGCATAGTGTAAGGGCTATTAGGGCTCAAAAATTAAAATTTTGCGAATTTTAAACAACTGAAACTTAGACACCTGTACAATTTTTTTCGAAATAAAAAGCAAAAATTAAAATTTTAACTTTATACTTTCACATGTGTTAATGGTTTCTCTTAATTATGTCGAGTTTTCTTAGAATTGATGAAAATGTCTCGTTATTTTTTATATTTTTTCTTATTATGAAATTTTAAGAAAATTTTCAAACTTTGTTGCAAGATCATAATTCTAAAACAGTTTGTATAGTCTTTTGGAAATATGCGCCTTTAAAAACCGTTGGTTTACATTCTGCCTTGTTTTTTTCTTTAGAGTTTTCCATTAACTTAAAAATCAAGTGTGCATATATTATGTACATATATAAAAATAATTAGTTTATTAGAAAATTAATTTTTTTTTTTTTTTTTATTTCAATCCTTTATTTGTAACTCAATTATTTGCTAAAAACTGAAAAACTTTCAATGACGAAAAGAATTTAATTACAGATTTTTAAAATTAAAAGAATAATTATACCATATGCTTTCAATTATTTTGTTGCTGAACAAAAAAAATTATTTTTTAATTAAAAATTCTTCTTAACTCTCTCTTAATAACGATTTTATTTAATGGTTAAATTGATTTTTTGAAATATGTATATATAATATGTACATATACATGTATATAATGATACCATATATTACATAATATAATATGTACATATACTGTTCTTTAATTCTCTTTACTAACGATTTTATTTAATGGTTAAATTGATTTTATCATAATAAATGTACGTATATACATATAGATAAATATTATACCGTATTACAATGATACCATAGTACACACACACATACTGTTCTTTAATTTAAAAATTTCTAATTTAAAATCAAGTTTTAATTTCTAATACTTTAGTAAATTTAACATTTTTAAATATTTTTTAAAAAAAAAGCTCCTTTTCTCTTCTATTTTCTGTCTCATTCACTCTGTTTTAATTTTTTTTTTCTCCTATGATTCTCTTCTCATTATTTTGTACCTACTACAAAACAACATTCAATACAACAATTACAATATTATTTTCATGTGAATCTTTGGACATTAAGTAAAACTGATGGATGAATAAATGGTTGGATAGATGGATGGATGGATAAATGTAGATGTACTTGTTCGTATTATCTAAAATATTTTTAATAGAGAATATAAAAATTAAACTAAGAGATACTAAAGATTAATATTAAAGTTGGAACTTCATTTTTTTTTTTTTTTTTTAACAAGATTACAAAAAAAGAGACAAAAAATGAAAAAGAAAAAAAAAACGAACAACGATAAAGATAAGAATAATAATAATTTTCATAAAGATTAAAAGATTCTTTTAGTTTAGAACGCATTATGGATGTCTGTATGTTTGTTATGAAATCAAGTCATTCAAAATTTTAATTTTAATTGCTTTACTTTACTTTTAATTTCTCTTTTTTTTTGTTTTGTTTTATTTTATTTTTTTTTTTTTGAATTCTTGTTTACTGTTGTTCATCATCATTTTAATCATTGTCATCAATGTTGTCGCTGCTGTTAGCTGTATATAGTCTTTGACATTGTATTGTTTGTTGTATATTTTTTTGTTTGAACATGCTGCTTTTTTTGATTATTCTGTCCATTCTAATTTCTTTTCTGTAATTTTAATAATAATAATTATTGTTGTTGTTTTTTAATCGTCTGCCAACGATGTTGATGACTCCAAAGGATCAAGGACTCTTTGTTATTATTATTTTGTTGTTGTTTTTTTTTTTTTTTTTAATAAAGAAGAAAAGAAAATATCTAACACACAACAAATTATATTAAAAGAACTTGAGATAAATGTGCATCGATGTATTTTTATAATTATATTGTGTATAATTTTAACATAAATATAGAAAAGAGACAAAAAATTCCAGTTACAAAAAAAAAAAAAAATTTTACAATTAGTTAAAAAGAGAGAAAAAAATATTTTTGTAAAAATAAATTTTATAAAGAACGAGAAAATGAATTGAATGAATAAAAACATCAGATTAAGTACCTGTGTTGACTGGGATGTTATTTAAAAAATAACACTGATATTAAATTTTTCGCAATGAATTTGTAAAACATTCGAATATGATTGTATTAAAATGGTAAATATAGTAGTAGAGCTATATAATGGTTCAATTAATTGAACAGTAAGTACTTTTTCTCTATTATAAAATTTTGGATTTTTTATTTTATCTATTAGATATTTTAAAAATGGTGAAAAACTGTTTTGGTGAAAATTTAATTAGAAGGAAACCAAGCAAAAAAACGTACATAATTTTTATCTTATTGTTTAAATTTTTTTTTTCAATAGGAAGGTGATAATAAAAGAAAGAGAATTGAGAAAAATTTAATTAAAAGGAAAGAGATAAAAAGAAAATATTATGATCGGTTTTATTGATTACCAGATTCAATGTTAAAATATCGTCCATATTTATTAGCTTAAAGTTTAATGTTATTTAAGTAATTTGAATATTTTATAAAATTACATATACTTTTGGGTTCATACATCATGTTCTTCGAAGTTGGAGCACTAGTTTAAGATAAATATTGCAATTCTTGTCAAGAGCCAGGACTACAAAATATTTTTAGTCGAAAAGCCTAATGGTTTTTTCAGTTTTTTTTTAACAAGATTAAAGTGAGGGAATAAAACAAATTATTGACTTCAATAAAATCATTCACAAGATAAACAACACAGGTTTTATTTCTTAAATAAAGTTTTTATATATGGATATATTTTTAATTTAAAAAAAAATTTTAAACTCAAGTTTAATTTAAACCTATAGTAATAGATATTTAATAAAACACAAGCTAGGAGTAAAATATGAATTAGAGTTTGAGTTGGAAATACTTCAACTGTCCACGTAGCAATACAGGTATTGTATCAACATTAAAGAAGTTCAACATTAAAGAAAACATTTTTGAAACGGTGGATTGTAAGTACAACTTTTAAAACAACTATAAAACCATATTACCGAAATTAAGTTTAAAAGGATGCAGATGCCAGCTTATTTTTTCTCTATAGATGTGAAGTCAAAAAATTGGTTGGTGTTATTACGAATCAGGTTTCTGATAGGCAGACCTCTGTTGAAAAATTTAATATGAATGTGAATTTTAACTCTAGATTTTGCAGAGAAATTGATGCCATAGAAGGCTTGGTCACTATGTACATGTTTCGGTATGTTTATAAGAAAAAATATTTCGGCTGTTTCGGAATTATTAGTAAAAATATCTTGGCAAGATTTAACTGAACTCTCGAACATACACTTAAGAAGTTTTCAAAACTTCTTCCATTAGAGCAATATCATCATTGTAAAAATCTTATACAAAATTAATAACAACACACATAACACATTTTATAGAATTTCACCTATATTTGATGGTGCACTACTGATCTAGAGGCTACTCATTGAGTTAGATGCGTTATCTCATTTTACACTAATAAAACAAAAATAAACATTGAAATATTATGTACAAAATGTACCTATTCAATTTTTTTCAAGTGAAATGTTTATCTTGATATTATCTAATGATGCTTATTAATTAGGATTCAGCTCAAGTTATTTCTCCAAAACTTGCAAAAATCTGGAAAATGTTACTACATATAATTAATCTATTGAAGTCGTGTTCTGTTTTAGATTTTAAAACAATTAGGTCACTGGGTTTCTGTTATTTTAAAGTTAGTGACCTAGCAAATTTTGTTTTTATGAATCTACAGTGCTATAAGAAAGCTATTTTTAACTTACTTCACTTAAGTGTTGGTTCTGTTCTTATACTCAAAATAATTTATACAATGGCAAATATAACTAACATTTGTTGAACATTTATATAAAATTTAAAACAGTACTTAATAAAAACAATGAATAAACGAGTTAAGTTTTTCGACTTTTAGATGAAAATAGAAAAACGAAAAAATCTGTATTTGATTTCATTTTCCCATCCTTTGTATTTTTTAATTCTATTTGAGTTTTTTTTTTAAAAAAGGTGCAAAATAAAATGAACGTTTTTTGCATTTTATTTTTCTAATTAATTTGAGATTATTTTTTTTTTTGCTCTAAGTAAAATTTCCACAACGATCCACAAAAGGAAACTATTAAATAAAATTTAATGTTTCCGTGGAAATTGAAATAATTTAAGAAACTTTTCCACAAAAAAAAAATAAATTAAGTTATTCTGTATGTATGTTTGTGTGTTTGTGGTTTCTTTTATGTCGATTTAATGATTATTTTGATATTTTTGTGTAGGTATTTCTGAAGAATTAAGAATTAGAAATTAATAATAGAATAAAACGAAAGAATATTTTCAGATATTTTATTTTTACAATGTAATTGGATAAAATCTTGAATTTTTGCAAGAATATGTGAAGTGAAGAAGAGCAACACATTTACAACAAAAAGATTCGTATAGCTTTGAAGTGAAAGATTAAAAACTAAATTACTATTTATTCATTTACAAAAAAATTGGAAATTTGATTGAAACTGATCTTCAGTAATAAAATATACAGATATTTTACGTTTTATAATTTTAAGTTCATTCACCTTGTAGGAGTGAACAACTATTCTAAAGAAATTAAACAATTAATGCCTCCACTCAAAGTTTTCCAACGTGAAACGAGCAGTGCAACAGATGCCCATCTATACACTGTCGAACTGACATAGATATGCCTGCACATGTGTTCGCAAAATTTGATAATTTATTTGTGTACAATTTACCGAAATTCAAGAAGAACATAAATATTCTTCTTTAAAATAAGTATCCAAATTTTTCTCTTCTTCCTCCATAATCCTAATTATTCCAAACCAAATTTCCCAAGTACCTGATCTTCCTCTCAACCTTTTTCTCAAAACCAAACTGTACATTATATCACTATGTATTAAAGAATCTATCCTAAAGTTTGATTTTAAAGGGTATGTGGTTTTTGGTTAATTTTAGCTGGCATAGACATTCTTTGTTACTTTACTTAATTAATTATTACTTGCCTTAAATATTAATGTTCGAGTCATGCTATTTCGAATACCGAAAAAAGTTCTCACTACAATTATACAATAAAAACTTAAATAAAGTTTATTAACTTGGACTTCATGGAAAAAATTGGAAAGAATGTATAGGAGGACAATGTATAAAATAATAGTTTCTTTCACTCCACGCAGCACTGTTTTCTTTTGACTCTAGTACCCATAAGACATTTAATCACACACTAGTTTTATTTTTGTATTTTTAATATCGTTCTGTTTTAATTAAAAATAAATATGTTTGATTTTCACTTTCCATATGCCCGTAAATAAACTTTATTACCCTTTTAAATTATAAAATTTCATCATGTCTAAAATCATGCAATAAAATAAATTCCAATCCCTTACAAAATTAATTTATAAAACCCTTTAATTTTAATTTAAATAGAAAATAATTTTCAATACAAAATTTTTCCAGTCTAAAATATTGATTTTGCTTAAAGCTTTCTTGAAAATTACTATAAACATCTATTAACTCTACTTAACTAAAATATCCTTTTCTAAATCTACCAATATTTTTAATATATAGTTATTTAGATATATATATGTATATATATTTAACACCTAATTTTAATATTGAGTTCAATATCAAAGTTAGTTAAGGTATAAACAATATTAAAAAAAGAAAAAAAGAGAAAGAAATAAAATAAAAAGTAACAAATTTTTTTTTTTTTCAAATATATTTGCCATACTTTTGAAAATCTTTTCAGAACATTAACTTTAATAGCACGTATATGTGAATAAATTTAATTTGATTGTCCTTTCAAGTTTTTATTTTTGTTTTTTCTGTATAACTTTAATACAATTCTATATCTAATATGGGATAAACCATCACATTTACACAATCGACATTACTATAATATTTAAAAAGAAATTTAAAAAAAAAAAAAACAAAAATAAAAATAAATAGAAATTTTAGTAAAATAATTGGCAAATCGGTCAGTAGATTTTAAAAATAATATAAAAATCTATACAAGAGTATTTTACCCAAAGAGTACATTACCTAGAGAATGGTATGTTCATTTGAAACCACACCAGTTTATGTTATTTGGTTTTGTATCCTGTCAGGCAACATTAAATATTACTTAACCAATTCATATATAAGTTTTTATTTTATATTTTTTTCTTTTATATCTATACAAAACGTAGGTACAGACTTGTTGTATTTGAATTTATTTTAATGGAATGATTCAAAATGTACTACAGACAGTCGAAGTTGGTTTTTAAGGAAAAACAGTTAGATGTTTTACAATAAAAATGGGGAAATTATGAAATTAGGTAGTTATTAATTGTAAATATTGCAATTATCGAATTTTTAGATGAGGATAATAAGGTTCAAATTTATATTTAATTAAGTACTGCCATGTTTGCCATTACAATAATATAAAATATGACGTTTCTTGTTAGCTTTTCCAACGAGGTCATCTGTTTTTTTAATCCTTTCCAATTTTTAATTTTTTTCCAACTAATTTGCCAGTATTACTTGCGTTAGAACGTTACCATATCAATAGAATCATTTCGAACGTTTGATATCTCGATTTATTGGCTCTCTTTTTTGTTACGCTAGATATAAATCTTCATTAGTAATTTTTTTTGGCCAGCTTATTTAACATATTTAATGACGAGCACTTAAAGATTTTCCTTCTTAGATTCATTTAGAGACAACGCTTCAGTGACATGTAGTACGGTTGGTCTAACGAATGGATTTAGTATTCCTTATTTATCAATACAAGCAATGTTAAATTTTTCTAACAAAGCTTTTCAAATATTTCTAAATCCTTAATACTGTTTTCGTTTGTGATTGTTTGTTATTATCTATATATAGGTACAGATTTTAATTACTAATATGCGAGTTTGGTTATTTGTTATAAATTTTTTTGCCTTCATTTTGTTGTTATTTATATATGATATATTATTATATCTATATATTTTTTTTTTCCTTGTCTTTCCCTATGAGGAGTATAGGGCATCTACTAAGTCATTAATTATTCATATTTGACTAAGTTTCAGTTTCATGAATCATTAATATCACTAAGCCGTTGATTACTCGGCTGTAACTATTCTACAAGAAAGACGTTTCTTGTATCTATATAGAGGAATGTTAAGAATTAGAAATGAAAATCAAGTTTTTAGAATTCAAATCAAAGTAAACGATGAACTGTTTTGGAAAGTTAATCTTCTTTCTTTCATAACACTCCTATAATGGACATAGAGCATCAAGTCTTGGGCTAAGGTCTAGTTTTTTGAATCATTATTTTTTCTAAGCCATTTATTACACTGAAAATATATATGAAAAAAGTGAAAGTGACGAATAAAAAGGAGAGGGAAAATTTGAATCTTTATAAGGTTTGAAATATATCTAAAAAATAAATCATTTAACATACAATAAAAACATTTAGAATAATTAATTGATATACAACAAAAATCAGGAGATGCCACAATTAAGTTTAAAACTTTCTAAATGATAATTAAATGAAAAATTTAGAAAAAAGTAAGAAATATGTTTTTTGTTTAATATTTTCGGATTTTACTGTTTTAAAATGAATATTTCAATTTATTTATAGTATATTTTATTCACCTTAAGACAAAATAGATTAAAATACGATTAAAATATAGATTTAAAATTCAAAGGAATATTTATGACAAAAATTACTATATATATATATATTTATATGTATGTACATCAACAACATATTATGATATATCTAATAAAATCTCATCAGAAATTATTTTCTTATAAAATATTGAAAAATTATATCAAAACCACAAATTACTTGTATACGTGCACATTTGTATTTAATGTTATCTTTCATATATCGATATAAAAAGGATTTACCACATAATATTATGGTATGTAATATAGATACCAATACATAAAAAAAAAAATACTGTCATACCAGTATTCACTTAGATATGTAATAGGAATTAATAAATTGTTACTTAATTGAAAATTTTTTGATATATAAAACATATTTTTAGTAAAATTTTTTAATCCATATGTGTTTATATAACATATTATATGTTTATATACAATATAAGAAATATACATAATAGTTATTACATAAAAGAATAAATTTTCATTTATTTAATTCAAAAATGCATAGATTAGAATTCTTGAAACATATGAAAATGAAATGGATGACCTTTTTCTTTTCGAATTAAAATAAATACAATAAATAAAATAATAAAAAACAATTCAAAATAAGAAAAAATATTATTATTACTAAGTCTACTGGTACTAAATGGAATATGTGTTTGTTTAAGTATAAATATTTTGAAATTTAAGTATCGTTTACAATATATAATTTTGTTTTAGATTTCCTTTATAGAAATGAAAAATGTTAATTAAAGGAAATAATTATTAAAAAATTAAAAATCAATTAAAATGTCATATACAGAGAAACATTTAATAAGACATTAAAGGAAATGAATAGATTAATTATTTGAAAATTAATGGATGTTTTTCTTTTTCAGTTCAGAGCAGAGCCAGAACTGTCAAAAAAAATTTGTGTTTCTGTTTTCGCTTTGAATGATCAGAGTTTATCTTTTGTGTTTCGTTTTTTATTTAGAGGGCGCTCAGAGTATGATCTAAATGTTCGATTTTCATTTACAGATATCGCAGAGCATTTGAATTTAAATGTCAAAAAATTTTATTTTTTTTATACCCGTATGAACTATGTTCAAGGGTATAATAAATTTGCCATTACGTTTGTGACACCTTAAAGGAGTCGAGCTAGATATAGTGTCAAAGGTATGGATCGGCTCAGAATCGAATTCTGAGTCGATTAAGCCATGTACGTCCGTCCGTCCGTCCGCACGATAACTCAAAAAATAAAGGAGCTAGGGGGCTGAAATTTTTTTTACGTCACTTTTGCAAAATTGTTAGTTTTGCTATTTAAATCCAACATTTTCGGTTGGCCGGTTCGAGTAGCTGCCATACAACTTCTATCTTTATATAGAAATAACTCAGTATCTATTCAAGCTAGGTTTCTGAAATTTTGCAAATGATGATCAAGTTTTATGGCAACAACTTCTGTAAAATTTGGTTGTGCTGGTGCAGCGGGTTCGGGTAGCTGCCATACAACTTCTCCGTTTAAATGAGAATAACTCAGTGTTTATTGAAGCTAGGAATCTGAAATTTAGTAAAGAAGTGTCGAGTTATATGCCAACAACTTTTGTAAAATTTGGTTGGTCTAGAGCAGCCGGTTCAGACTTCTTGCACCTCTTGGAACCTAATGAAGCTGGGCGTCTGAAATTTTGCAAATGATGATCAAGTTTTATGGCAACAACTTTTGTAAAATTTGGTTGTGGTGGTGCGGCGGGTTCGGGTAGCTGCCATACAACTTATCCGGTTAAATGAGAATAACTCAGTGTTTATTGAAGCTAGGAATCTCAAATTTAGTAAAGAAGTGTCGAGTTATATGCCAACAACTTTTGTAAAATTTGTTTGGTCTAGAGCAGCCGGTTCAGACTTCTTGCACCTCTTGGAACCTAATGAAGCTAGGCGTCTGAAATTTTGCAAATGATGATCAAGTTTTATGGCAACAACTTCTACAAAATTTGGTTGTGCTGGTGCGACGGGTTCGGGTAGCTGCCATACAAAATCTCTTTTTAAATGAAAAGAACTCAGTGTCCGTCCGCACGATAACTCAAAAAATAGAGGAGCTAGGAGGCTGAAAATTTTTTTACGTCACTTTTGTAAAATTGTTAGTTTTGCTATTTAACTCCAGCATTTTCTGTCCCCGGGTTCGGGTAGCTGCCATACAACTTCTTTCTTTAAATAGAAATAACCCAGTGTCTGTTCAATCTAGGTATCTGAAATTTTGCGAATGATGATCAAGTTTTATGGCAACAACTTCTACAAAATTTGGTTGTGGTGGTGCGACGGGTTCGGGTAGCTGCCATACAAAATCTCTTTTTAAATGAAAAGAACTCAGTGTCCGTCCGCACGATAACTCAAAAAATAAAGGAGCTAGGAGGCTGAAATTTTTTTTACGTCACTCTTGCAAAATTGTTAGTTTTGCTATTTAACTCCAGCATTTTCGGCCGCCGGGTTCGAGTAGCTGCCATACAACTTCTTTCTTTAAATAGAAATAACCCAGTGTCTGTTCAATCTAGGTATCTGAAACTTTGCGAATGATGATCAAGTTTTATGGCAACAACTTCTGCAAAATTTGGTTGTGGTGGTGTGACGGGTTCGGGTAGCTGCCATACAAAATCTCTTTTTAAATGAAAGAACTCAGTGTCCGTCCGCACGATAACTCAAAAAATAAAGGAGTTAGGAGGCTGCAATTTTTTTTACGTCACTTTTACAAAATTGTTAGTTTTGCTATTTAACTCCAGCATTTTCGGCCGCCGGGTTCGAGTAGCTGCCATACAACTTCTTTCTTTAAATGGAAATAACCCAGTGTCTATTCAATCTAGGTATCTGAAATTTTGCAAATGATGATCGAGTTTTATGGCAACAACTTCTGTAAAATTTTGTTGTGATGATATGACAGGTTCGGATAGTTGCCATACAACTTCGCTTTTTAAATGAAAATAACTCAGTGTCTATTGAAGTTAGCTATCTGAAATTTAGTGAAAAAGTGTCGAGTTGCATGCCAAAAATTTTTGTAAAATTTGAGTGGTCTAAAGCAGCCGGTTCAGGCTTTTTGCATTTCTTGGAACTTAATGAAGCTAGGCGCAATAGATTCGGGTAGCTATCATACAACTCCACAATTTACATAAATATATCTCTGTAGTTCGGTACTAAAACTCTGAATGTTTTTAAAAGATGATCAAGTTTTATAGAAACAGGATATATTACGTTCATACGGGTATCCCAGAGTTGACACAGTCTACTCTACTGCACTCTTCCTCGTTTTATATGATTTGACACTTTTGACAGGTGAAAGCTTTATTATTGTGTTTCAAAATTATTTCAGAGCGTTTAGAGATAAAATATTTTTAATCTGTTGAGAACGTATTCTATGTACTCGATATTTGTTCAGAGCACAAATCTGAACTGAAAAAGAAAAACATCCAAAAATGAATTAAAAATTTTTAAAAATAAATGAATATTCTATTTTGTTCTGATTATATTAGATTGTTTAGATTTGTTTAGAGTTTATTATGTAATCTTTCATCGTAACTAGCAAACCACTTGCATTGAAAACATGCACACACATATAGAATGTCAAAAATTGAGCTTTTAATAACTGTTAAGTAGATGGTGTATTCATGCATGCTTTCATGCATATAAAATGTCAAATGTTCAATGTTAGAGATAGTAGTGATATCTAGACTGCCTTGATGCAAATTATAATCTTTTAATTTTTATTGTAATTTTATTAATTAAATGTAATTTGTAATTGATTTAGATTTTATTACTTAAATGTAATTTGTAATTGATTTAGATTTTATTACTTAAATATTGCTTATGTAAAGAATTTTAATATTAAAAGCTTGACTTGTTTTTATTTTATGTACTTCTTTCTTGAGTATTTGACATCTGCATAAAAAAATAACAATAAAACTTCAACTTAAGAGTTACTTTTGTATTGATTTTCATTTTTAACTCTGTATTATTTTGTACAAAATGTTAAATCATTTGCAGATTACCTGAAATGAAAAAAATCGTGTAAATTCCATTGCAAGTTACGCAAATTGGGAGAGATGCTGCGCAACTTTAATTAATTTCTTTACTGAAACCATTTCAATATGTAATATTTTTTTAGCTATAAGTAATAAATTTTTTCTAATAAAATATTCGAAATGTATATTGGTCTAAAGTTTTATTTTACTTAATGAAAATTCTTTACAGGCTTTCGGCTTTTCAAAACATATATTGTCAGAATTTAAAGTTTTTTTCGTAACAATTTACATAAATTATAGGTTGCAGATGGGGAGTTTTAATAAAATGTTGAAATGATGTGAGTTCATATTCTCTCTTCTCTTAAGATCAAACAATTTTTTCTTACAAATAGATAAAACATTTAAATGTAAATCAAATATTTTGCGCAGGTTAAGTATAGCTCATAAATATGACTGACAGTTTTGTTTTGTTATTTAATTGCTGTTTAATTTTGTTATTTAAACTGTAAATCAAATTAAAGAGAGTTTTTAATATTTTAAATGGAATTTGAATTTGAAGTATTCATAATATGATAAATTGCTTTAACGGTTTATCGCTTTAAACTTGACTTATCAACTAAAGAAAAAGTAATTACATTTGCCGTCATTCGTTAAACGTTATTGTTAATATTCCTCCTAGACATCATATTCAAGTTTGTTGCTCGATTTATTTCTTTAATTTGATGACATTTCATCATTTCTTCGGAAATGGAATTTGTTTAAAATCATAATATACCGAAAAGTAAATATCATTTTGAATAAATTAATTTGATTATTAATTTGTTGCTTATTTTTGAGCTTTTGAATTTGTGTTTTATATCCTTAAAAATCAAAATCAAATTTTATATCCTTTAAAAATTTATTTTAAAACTTTATTTTCAATTAATCTCAATTATAAATTTATTTATCCTGACTTAAATTTTTGGATGAAATTTTTTTGCTCACTTTAATTTTTGACCTCATACAATATAAAATCGTTTTGATTACTAATTAAACCTGCACAAAATGTTTATACCCGTAAGAACGTAATTCTCACGGTATTAAAAATATGCCTTTACGTTTAGAATATCTTAGTGAAGGCGTGATAGATATAGAAAAGTATATTATATATTCTTGTTGAGAATTGTATCGTGAATCAAATTAGCTAAGTAAGTCCTGTTGTTCGTCCGCACGATACCTCAAACACTAATTCAGTATTCTAAAATTTTTAACGTTTCATTTTTATAAAAATCTTAGTTTCCTTCGACCGACGGTTTCAAGTATGTCATACAACTCTTTCTTTATATGACAATAACTCGCATTGTCTATAATTAAGCTAGACATCTGAAATTTTATCAAAATATGTTAAGTTTTATTTTATTACAACATCATTTGCAAAATTTTACAGGTTGGTTTGGTTTAGAGTAGATCAGGTGCAGGTGTCATACCATATTTTTTTTAATATGACCATAACTTAGTATCTATATATTTATAGACACTATTAAATTTTAATTAATTAATTAATTGGGTATTTAATATTTTGTCAAAAGAAGTTAAATTTTATGCAAACGACTTTTGGTTTACTAACTAAAGCGCCGTATTCACTATGCTTCATTTGTGACATACATGATTGACGAAATTGGAATCAAAATTATTTTGAGTCTTACCATCATGTGTGACATATAAATATTTAATGCTATCCACTGTGCTAGATGAAATCCTGTCACTCATGTATGTCACACATGAAGCATACTGGATACGGTGCTTAAGGCAATAGGTTTAAGTAAATGAAAAAATTGGTAAAATAAGTTCGAGTAGCTATGAAATCTATATGCTCTTATCATGGTACTTTAGAAACCTAGGCATATGAAATCTTGGAAAAGATGATTCAGTTTTCTAGCAAGAATTTCTGTAAAATTTGATTGGTTTGGCGCAGCGGGGTTGAGCAGCTGTCATATAACTCCAAAATTATATCTCACTGCTTACGTTAAATCTTCAATTTTCTTCTTCTTTTTCAAAGATGATTAAATTTTATGAAAATAGAATATAATATTATGTTCATGCCGTTATCCTAGACTTGACATAGTTAACTATACACCTTTTCTCATTTTTTATTTATATTTAAAATGAAAATGAATATCACATTTTGTTTTTTCTTCCATTGAAATGTTATGACAGCAATTATTTTGTTTCTTGTTGATGCAGCAGCATTCCAAAATATAACATTATGTTGAACTATCCTAACAAGATTACTGTTATGTTTACAATACAAAAAAAAGAAACCCAAAAAAGAGAATGTTTTTTTTTTTGTTTACATTTTCCGTATACTCTAAATGTTTGCCTAGTGTGATTGCATTAGTATCATCATGCATGGCATGTCTTTGCATCACAAGTATACAGAACATTATATAAGTTGTTCATGTAAGTACATGTGTATTTTATATGGTGTGGTACAATAATAATAACGGTTACATTGTTATAGTATGAGTATAATAATAATATATTATGTATGTTTCATTTTCTTCTGCATTTTATGACAGTTATTGGTAATAAAAACGTTTACTGAAATTAGCTTGTCTCCTTGCTTTAACAGGAATTACTAAAACAAACGTTTAAAAAATAAGTTGTAGATGATTACTTAAAAGTTCATATACTTAAAATCTTAGATATTATTTACTGTGTATGTATATAAAATGGTTTAAATTTACTACAAGTTAAAAGAAAAATATATTAGGTCATTTGGGTAAGTGAACACCTCATCGGATGTTATGAAAATATTTAGATAGAAAATTTATTTAAATTGTAATTAAAGATTTTTTTTCTTTTAAGAGTCATTCAGTTTAAAATAATAAATATTAAAATTAGTCTAATTAATAATATTAATTTTCTTAATTTTTGTAATTCAAAATTTAAATGTAGAATTCCTTTTGCTTAAATTAAATTATCTTTAGATCTAAATGCTTACAGAATGTCTGCTTTATGGTTGTCAGAAAAAAAAACCTGGTCTAGTTTTTTAAATTCCTTTAATAATTATAAAGGATATGGATATTAAAACAGACAATTACAAAATAATGAAAAATTTTGTATATTAATTAAATATTTAAATTTTAAATAAAATTTAAAATATCTTAAATTCAAATTGGAATAACTTGAAAAGAGATTGTGAAAGTTTACAATGTCCTAGGTTAAAAAGAACTATAAAACTGAAAAAATTCTAAAGATACTTAATACAAAGGATTCAAATTTGCAGGACATTTAATCATTTATTATCCAGCGTTATACAAAAAAAAAGCTTAGATACTCATAAAAGATTTCAATCTAAACGTAAAAGATGTTCTCAGTCATAAAAGGAAATATCAATGTGAAAACTTTATGAAACTCAAAGATATTGTTAAGTCGATGCAAATTTTCATTCTAAGAATTGGATTCAATCTTGAAACCTTTAACAAGCTAAAACTTTTTTTTGATTTCTTCAATTAAATACTGTCTTTATAGCAAGTATTACTGTAAAAGTGTGTTAAATTTGATACTAACTATTTTTATTGGCTAAAAAAGTGGGTTTCCTCATTAAGATTCGGACACTATACCAAAGGGTTCTTGGTATCTTTGGAAAAATTCACCTCCCTTACAGAAAGAAAAAATGGAATAGAAAACTAATGTTTCAAAATCTATCGTACTTCCTCTATACCTTATTATTTGTACTTCCAAGTTTCTAAGCTGTAAGTCAACGAGATAAGGTTTTCAACAAATTATTCCTTAATAGAGTTTTCATGCCTTCCTTGTTCTAAGCACACTGGTGGCTGAGCGAGAAAAGTGAGTAAAGTGGCTGCCCAAAAGTTATACTTAGATCGTATTTGTTCCATTATGATGCCACATAGAAATTTTTTTATCCCACTCTTTCAAACCAATTTGAGCTTTTTGTAAAGCGAAGAATAATCTTCACATTTTTACCTGCTAGATCGCTAAGGTTGCTGAAAAGATATTGCCCCAAATGTTTCTTTTAGTCGACAAGACTGAGCATCTCTAAAGGAGATTAAGAGTCGTTTCCTTCTCTTCTTCATCTTTAGGGCTCTACAGTAGTCGTTTGCGGATGAGCCAAGTCTTCTGGCTTGCTTCTGTGTTAGACAGTGACAGGTGATTATACCCATTTTCATTCCAATATCTTTCCTATATATCAGTCTTGTGATATTGTACAGGGTCAAGTTTAACCATTTGTTAATAAAAACCATTTCTAAGCACACAAGCAGATACAGTTTTCATTCCATTATTTTATAAGTGAGATATATTTAGTAAGTAAAAATTGATTTAGGAAAAATGAGGTTAGGATATGTATATAAGTATAGACTATAGAGTAAAGATATAAAAGAAAGATATGTATAAATTTTCAATATTATCAATAGTTATAATTCTTTTTTATAGAAACAATAACTCAGAAAATAAATATTTTAATATTTATTTACATTCGTCTTCAATTCACATTTTAAACTATACTAGAAATTTTTAAAATATTAATAAGATGCCTAAAACGTCAAATCTTCTATATAGGTTGCGATGATTTGTATAATTTAATTTTAATTCTTTATTTTACGTTCATACGTTTTACGACAGAAAACAAATTGATAATTATATGTAATTTCTACATAATTATTTTTTTTATAATTAATACAAATTATCATTACAAACAATTTCTAAGAATATATAACTTGGGGGTTTTCGTAAATTTGTTAGTATTTTAAAAAGTTTACATAGTGTCTCAATTACACTTAACTTTGAATTAATATAAATAAATATATATACATCTTATGTATACATGAGTGATATCTGATATATATATATATACATAATGGTACATAGCAAACATCTTTGCGTATAAACCAGAAATGGTAGCCCTTACCACCAAATGTACATATTGTGTCACAATTTTGTACCACATTTTATTCATACTATACATGTATTGTAATTATTGATAAAGTTGTAGTAATTGCTACAGTCATTTTGTTTACATTATATTCACATATTTACGGATAGCCTCAGTTCTTTAATGGTACTTCCATCAACTTATTTATATAATCAACATTTTCAAATCACTGTATATTTTTGTATTTTTGAGGTTTTCGCATCTAATAAAATTGTTATATAGAAATTGTTCTAGAGTTTTATTTAGCTATAGATGTTTTTAGTTTAATGCACTTTGAACAGTTCAAGATTTTTGTTGTTGTGTACAATATTCTAGTAGTTGTTGTTGTAGTTGTAAGAAAAATCTTTATTAATAAGTATTGCATTGTATATTTGCGGATGTGTGCAAAGGGAAAGAAAACATAATCGTCTGGAGAGTTCAATTGGAGTAATTGAAATAAGGAAAATGTAAAGAATTCCATTAAAAAAGAAATTATATTAACAGGATATAAAAAAATAAAAAAATGGGAAAAAAATAAAAATTAAATTTATAATACAATTATAATATAAAAATTATACGGTATTGGTGTTTACATTAAAAAAATTACTTTTTCAAGTCTTTTGTATATCCTCAAGTGTGGTTAAAGTTACATTTTTTATTTATTATTTGAACTGAAGTTTTTTTTTTTTTATTAATATCGTTGATGTAGTGTAAAAATTTCAATGTGAAGTTCAGTTTATACTTTTTAAAATATAACAAGGCAGAATGTAAAATCAGAGCTTTTTAACGGTGTACATTATTCAAAACACAATAAAAGCAGTTTAGAATAATTGTGGGGTGGACCAAAATTTATAAATTTCTCTAGAATTTTATATTTAAGGAATATGTAGGGATAGGGAATGATAGGACAGGAATGCGAAAACTTTACATTCGGAAATAGGGCTGTAAGGGTAGCTCTTTTGTAGCAGCCATTATTTTTATTATTATACAATATTAAATTACTACACATATTTTATTAGTACTCATCTGACAGGGAATTTGAACTCAAAACCTTTCAATTGAAAGGACTGGTGACTTAACCACTAAGACAAGAGTTAAGCCAATATATTAATATATGAATTAAATTTATTTTTTGCTGTCTGTTAAGCGAAATCTATCACACTAGCACTTGATACTAGATACTTCATACTTCTTTTCTTATATGTAATATTCTTTTAGGGCGAACATTTAGTGTATTCGAGAGTACACTAAAAGATTGACAGATAATGAAGTGCGATCAGACTATTTAGTGCACTACTTTCGAATGGACTAAAAAGACTTTTGGAGTTTTTCGATTAGATTAGCTAGTATTTAGTGCGAAGTGTGTTAGTAAGAATGAATTATAGGGAATGTATTAAGAATGTATTATTGGGCATGTATCACAAATTTGAGTCCCATCTATAAATCATAATGAATAAAATTTAACCATAATACATAAATATCCAATCATAAATATAAACACATACACTTATTAAAAATATAAGAAAAAAATTATTAAAAATAAATTTTTGTACCACATAAGAGATGGCGCACGAACAAAGACCTATATATATGTATATTTTATATAACCTTGCTCATTCAGCCAAGTAATAGAAGAATTAATTAGTTGAAAATAATGATTAACTAAATCATTATTTAATTATTAATTAGTTGAAAATAATGATTTAATAAATCATTATTTAATTATTAATTAGTTGAAAATAATGATTAAAGAAATTTAATATGAATAAAAGATAAAAGACTTTGTGTAGTGTAAAAATTTCAATGTGAAGTTCAGTTTATACTTTTTAAAATATAACAAGGCAGAATGTAAAATCAGAGGTTTTTAACGGTATACATTATTCAAAACACAATAAAAGCAGTTTAGAATAATTGTGGGGTGGACCAAAATTTATAAATTTCTCTAGAATTTTATATTTAAGGAATATGTAGGGATAGGAAATGATAGGACAGGAATGCGAAAACTTTACATTCGGAAATAGGGCTGTAAGGGTAGCTCTACTGTAGCAGCCATTATTTTTATTATTATACAATATTAAATTACTACACATATTTTATTAGTACTCATCTGACAGGGAATTTGAACTCAAAACCTTTCAATTGAAAGGACTGGTGACTTAACCACTAAGACAAGAGTTAAGCCAATATATTAATATATGAATTAAATTTATTTTTTGCTGTCTGTTAAGCGAAATCTATCACACTAGCACTTGATACTAGATACTTCATACTTCTTTTCTTATATGTAATATTCTTTTAGGGCGAACATTTAGTGTAGTCGAGAGTACACTAAAAGATTGACAGATAATGAAGTGCGATCAGACTATTTAGTGCACTACTTTCAAATGGACTAAAAAAATTTCGGAGTTTTTCGATTAGATTAGCTAATATTTAGTGCGAAGTGTGTTAGTAAGAATGAATTATAGGGGATATATTAAGAATGTATTATAGGGCATGTATCACAAATTTGAGTCCCATCAATGAATCATAATGAATAAAATTTAACCATAATACAAAAATATCTAATCATAAACATAAACACATACACTTATTAAAAATATAAGAAAAAGATTATTAAAAATAAATTTTTGTACCACATAACAGATGGCGCACGAACAAAGACCTATATATATGTATATTTTATAACCTTGCTCATTCAGCCAAGTAATAGAAGAATTAATTAGTTGAAAATAATGATTGAATAAATCATTATTTAATTATTAGTTAGTTGAAAATAATGATTAAATAAATCATTATTTAATTATTAATTAGTTGAAGATAATGATTAAAAAAATTTAATATGAATAAAAGGAAAAAGACTTTGTGAATGCGCTATACTCTTTAAGGAATCAAGAAACAAAGTTTTGGTTAAATATATATTTATTTTTTGAAATTAAATTCAGACAAAAAAATCTTATCTCCTATCTAGTTTTTAATTAGTAAATTTAATTTGAATTAATTTGGTATTTGGTATCAAAACTTAGACAAATTTCTGCTAAGGAACTTTTTGAGAACAATTTATTTTTCTTGTCTCTCATTTACAAAATAAAATAATAAGCTAGAAAATTATAAAAATAGAGATATAACAAAGGAAAAATTGATATAACAACAGAAATTTTCTTTAAATTTAAGGAAACCCCATACGTAATTAAGAAAAGCTATTAACACATTAAAAACATTAAAATTATAATGTTCAACTTTTTATGCGTATTACTTTGAAAAAATTAGAACGGATGCTTAAGTTGCAGATAGTTTCGCAGTAACTCTTAAAGAGGATAGTTTCCTAGTAAATCTTCTTAATTATTTAATTCTGAAAGATATTTTTTCTGTCAAAAATTTAAGGTTCTATCTAAAAGCATTCCGAAGGTAAAAAGGAACTAAAATCAAAACTTATTTTCCACATTGCAGCAAATTTAAGTACTTACTAAATTATAAAAAATTGTATAAATTTCATATTGATTTATAAATTTAGAAGAACATTATGTCGTCTGCTGTTTTTAGATTGAAACAAGGTAGAATGTAAACCAACGGTTTTTAAAAGCGCACATTTCCCCAACTCAATACAAAATGTTTAGAATTGTGACTTCCACAATAATTTGAAAATTTCATGTAATAAGAAAAAACGTGAAAATATGATATTTTTTAAATTTTAAGAGGCCGTAAGTCCGGAATCCTATATAATTAAGAAAAAGCATTAACACACGTAAAAATATATTATTGAACCTTTAATTTTCATGTCTTGCCGAAGAAAAATTTTTACAGGTACCTAAGTTACAGGTGTCTAAAAATAGCAAATTTTCAATTTTTGAGCCCTAATAGCTCATAAACAGGGGGTGGTCCAAAAACATTTTCTGAGCAAACTTATACTAATTCTAAAAGTTCTTTCTTGCCTCAAAATTTCAGGTTCCTATCTAAAGGCGTGCCGGAGTTGTGAAAAAAGAAATTTCATGCAAAGTTTGGTTTTCACATAACGGTAAATTTAAATAGTAAATAACAAAATATTACATAATTTTAATATTTTTTTATATAGATAATAAAATTTCCGGTCTTCTGGCGGTTTTAGATTGCAAAACTATTACGCAGAGCCTGAGATATATACATCTGAAATATATACATCTGGGCTTTTTAGCAATTTTGAAGAGCTGCAACTTTAGAACCCTTTACAACTAAAATAAACCTTTAACACAAGTAAAAATATAGTACTGTAGCTTTAATTTTTATATCTTGCAGAAGTAAAATGTGTACAGGTTCCTAAGTTACAGGTGTTTAAAAGTTATTTCTTGCCTCAATTTCAAGCCTCTATCTAAAAGCGTGCCGGAGTTATGAAAGTAGAAAAATCATGCAAAATTTGGTTTTCACATAACGGTAAATTTATATACTAAATTTAAAAAAATTGTATAATTTTGATATTAATTTACAAAGTTAAAAAAATACCTGTCGAATGACGTTTTCAGATTGAAAAAATCTTAAGCAAAACATAAGATATATGCATTTAAAAATAGTACTTTCTCAAAATTTGGGGGGCTGTAGCTCCGTAATGGAGACGGACGGACGGATAGAGTGAAACTAATAAGCCTCATTTTTTCAAATTTTTTTTGGAAATGTGCTAAAAATATTAAGCGGAATCTGAGATATATACATTTGAATATAGGCCTTTTTCCAACTTTGAGGGGCTGTAGCTCTGTAGTAATTTTTTTGTGAGATTAAATTTAGAATAAACGCTGAGGTTATGTAAATTGAATTTTCAATATAATTTAAGCTATTCATCTAAATATTAGTTTAACAATTAATCTAAAAATCACTGCGGATTGAGAAAACTCACGCCAGATGATTGAATGGTATTATATACTTAAGACCATATATTTATTATATATATTTATTATTTAATTTAAATCAAAGTAATTTAGAAAAATTAAAAAATTTTTATGCTAAGCAGTAGTATGTTAATATCTTACATTTCGTAAAAATCATTTTTAAAATAACTGATGAAATATTCCAATCTTTTACAGGTTTAATTAAAATATAATTGTATATGTGTAGGTAAATAATATAAGTTAAATTTAATTTAATTATTTGTTATTCAAGAAACATAGAGAAATTAATTTTAAATTTTTTTTCACTATTAATGATCACTTTATCTAAAATTATTATTATTACTTTCAATTTATAATATTATTTTTACATATAAATTTATTTTTTTTTTTTACTTTTTTTATTGTAGTGTTTCTATCACAAATATTATATTTCTTAAATAAATTTCACTTAAACACTTAATTTTATTTATTTTCTTTATAACGAACAAAATAAATTTTTAAATTATAATGAGAGTAGATATTAGATAATAAATTTATTTAATTGAAAAATATTATACAAAATAATGCTAAATGTATTAATGTAATTTAAAACAAAATATTCAAAATGGCAGCACACAAATTTTTTAAAATGGTGATAAGATAATGAATTTTTTAGTGAACTGGAAATTTTTTTAAATTATTTTTTTTTTTATAGATTTTAGAATGGAATTTAATTTTTTATTTTTTTTTTAATTTAAATAATAAAATGTAACTAGAATATTTTACACACACCACGCACACATTTAGAAATTAATAATTATTATTAAAACAAAAATTATAATCGTATATCGTAAAAATTTTTAGTATAATTATTTTGTATATTGATTCATTTATTAATTTAAATTTTTTTTATATTTTCTAGAATTTAAAAAATTTTTTGTATAAATTAAATTTATTTTTCTTTTAAATAAAAGACTTTGAAGTTAAATATATACATATATCTCTCTCTTTCTTTTTTATTATAATTAAATATTTGACAATTATACGTAATTTTTTAAAATTGCACTTTCTTAGTAATTGCACTTTTTTTTTCACTTGAATAATAAAATAATTTATTTATTGTATGAAGTTATCCAATAATAAAGTGGTTTTTTGTAATCCAAAATGGCGTCAATTAATCCAATAATAATATTTAGTTACCTTAAAAAAATTATTCCATTTGGTTATAAAAATTTGTGTAATTTTAAATTATTTTTGAAAATTAAAAGTTATTTCGATGTATCGAACGGTTGAAAAATACTTAACGACGTAAAATAACGACATTTATGACAACTAATTACGTTAATTAACGGTAATTAAAAATTTCTCACATGTAAAATACGACGAAATTTACAATTATCCCGATAGAAAATATCGGAAATTTTCATAAATTATTCGAAAAATTAATAATTTTTCTAATTTTGATATAAAATCAAAGAAAAATTTCGAAATAAAAAATTAAAAACGCCCGAAAAATCAAAATGGCGACTTACTAACGGAAAAAAATTATTAAAATTATTTAAAAGTATGAACCCTCTGGTATTTTTGACTGATTTGTTGCATTCACGACGACGGATAAATTTAAAATGAGTTTTTACAATTGGAAATAATTTTAAAGTACTTTAAATTCAACCATTTTAAATTTAAAATTATTGTTTTTTTTTTTTTATTTTAGTTTTGATTTAGAAATGTACAGTTATTTAGTTTAAAATGATAATTTTAAATAAGCAAAAAAAAAATTTTTTTGAGTGTCATTAGATAAGTCGTCTGTTGTACTTGTAAGTTTTAAATAAAATTTGACTTAACAAATTGTAAAATAAATTGTAGAAATAATTAGTTTTTCGTAATTTTATATAATATATACCAATAAAATAGTAGGCTAGACTCATTTTGTTAATTGTCGGCGCGAAGGTTATTCAAAAAATAGTCAAAAATCATTCTATGTAATTTTCTCTTCTTTACATTCTATGTAATTTTCTCTTCTCTTCTTTCTTTAGATTAGATTTCATATTTTCTCATAATACGAATCAGATTAAATTTATTTGATAATTGTAAATAAACCTTGTAATGAGATTTGGGACGGGTCTGGACGGGTAATTTCATTTAAGTTAGTCTGGACAGCATGTATTTTTTTGTAACGGAGAATTATCTTAATTTTTTTAAACCGGCATTTTGAGCTTCCACCTGAAACTTCTATGTTGCTCAATTTACTTGATGATCTAAAAAATCTCCAAAAAATTTCAATTGTAATATTGTTTTTTAAATTTCTCACTGGATATTTGTTCAAATATTAATGAGTCTTTTTAGTAAATTAACAAAATATTGTTTACATTCCTTTTACAGAGTAAACTACTCTTTTCTACTCCCAACTACACCAAACTGCGAGGAAAAGTAGATAGGAGTAAGTACGATTATGTTAATACACCAACTTTCGAGGAAGAGTAGATAGGAGTAAATGCGATTATGTTAAGTTAGCGTTCCATTTACCAACTACTCCTAATTTCTCTCAACTACTCTTTTCGTGTAAAAGGAACGCAAATATTTATGCATTGGTAGATATACAATATACATATCTGTGCATAAAAGGGTAAAAAGTGATTATGGATAACTTAAAAAAATTTTGATAATGATTTTAGAAACTGTGGATAGGTGATGTTTTTTTTATGTACAATATATTGAATTCTCTGAAATCCCCAAAATTTATTTTAATGCAATTTCATTTGCGTGAAATTTTATTATTTTAATTCTATTATAAGTTGGATATAAAACAATTTACAACAATAATTTTTGAGAGAAAATAAATTGTAAGAGATTATAATATAATATAACATAATCTTTTAAATTTGGCATTTTATTGTTTGCATAAAACGAAATGAAACGAAATGAAATGAAACGAATGAAAGAAAGAAAGAAAGAAAGGAAAAAAACA
Organism: Poecilobothrus nobilitatus; assembly: GCA_947095535.1. Classification (NCBI taxonomy): domain Eukaryota; kingdom Metazoa; phylum Arthropoda; class Insecta; order Diptera; family Dolichopodidae; genus Poecilobothrus; species Poecilobothrus nobilitatus. Next base: position 30,487,907 of record OX352774.1, read on the forward strand.
AATTAAAAGAATTTAAAAACATAAATCAGAAAATGCGCTTATTTTTTATTTTTTTTTTTGATTTGTTTTAAATTAAGCCGAGTACAGTAATTGATAGATTACAGTTATCGCATTGTAAGATAGAAGAGAGAGAGATGCAATAATGACGGGGAATTTAATATAAATCTCAACTATAATGTTTAGTTTATCATAATGATTGTTATATAGTTTATTTTTGTTTATTTATTTTTATGATTTGATTGTTATTCTAATATAAATAAAATTATTGCTATGAGGAATTTTTTTCTTTTTTTTTTTTTTTAAATAAATATTAAGTTAATTTTCAAAAAATAAATAAATAAGTAAATTTATAAGTATATTCGTATATATATAAATAAGATAAAATATGAATCGGGGATTGTACTTAAGCATGTCGATGCAATTAGGTTTGTTTTTTATATAAATACATACATACGTGTATAAATCAGAAACTTGAAAATTGCATTTAAAAAAAAAATTGTGATTAGGCTTTTAAGAATTAGTACTTCATTCTAGCATAACATACATACATTTTATTTTGAACTATTTTAAGGTTAAGCACTTAGTTACGGGCTTATAAACAAATTTATTTGAAACAAATAAATCTATAAGGGCAACTCACTTTCGCGGATACTGTAATTCTGTAAGCCGCGTGTACTAATTCTGCAACCTCGGATATAAAAAATTCAGCAACCAGGAAAAATAGCAAGATAGAAATGTTTGAAGGAAGCTCGATATGAACAAAATAAACAGTTCTTAACAAAATAAACAGAGAACATTACTTGAAGAAACAACCTAAAGATAATAAAAAGATACATTTAACGGTGCCATTAAGTTCTTGTTTATAAAAAATTTAATTTTTTTTTTGTTTTAATGAAAATTTCTACGGCATTCAATTCGGCACATTTACTTTTGTGATATCATTAGTTAGTGAACAGTTTTTCACATTTTCTTTTAAACAATAAAATTTATTTTTTTTATTGCTTATTTTTTTTTTTTGTTTCTTAATTAAGGAAATTAAGGAAAATTAAACTGCTTGTTTTTGTTTAATAGAATTGTAATGGTTCAATGTCTTTAAACAAAGACTTATTATCTTAAATTACAAATAAAAATATTATATTAAAATTATATCAACAATAAGCATTTTAAATTTTTTCTTATAAATTAGAAAGTGACATATTATGTATAAGGGGGAAATTTTTATTATTTCCCAGCACTATCTTATATAAAAGAAAATTATTTATTTATATATAAAAACTGTACATACATGTCTTTATGTATAGTTCTATATAATAAATATTAATAAAAATGTTGTATACGTATATACTTCAAACTTTATATATAAATTTAAATATATTTAAAACTAATTTACTGTTATAGATATTATAATGTTGATCCAAAAGTCAAGGGTGTTGCCTACTGTGATACGTTAAATTGCTCCACCTCTGTTAGTTGTTATATATATGCATTCCAAATTGCATTTAAATTTATAAAATATATTATGGATTTTTTTTTTTTATATTATTATAGTTTTAGTATAATTTATATGAATTGAAACATTTTTAATGTCTCTTTTACACTTTCTTGAAGAATTTTTATGATACACCAGAAAATTTCAAACTGTCTGTAATTCACATCGTTTTTAGTTTTAAGTTGGGTCTTATAGTATTATATTCATTAAATTGACGTCATACTCCACTAGTCTTTTTAAAAGTGATATTGACTTTTTTCTAGTCAAAAAAAAAAAGAGACAGTATGTAAAATTTATACAGTACAGAAAGAGATAAATTTTGCAAGTTTCGGAATATTTTTGATATTCCGATTTTTTAAAATTTTTTAATATTTTTTAAAATTTTACATAAATCCGATTGCACTAAAATCAACTAAAATAGCAAACAAAAAAGAAATGCAAACTTTAACAACAAAAGTTGTGCCACAATAACTTTTTTCGGACACAACTATACTTTTTGTTTAATTCAATGAATTTTTTTCGGATACAATCACTTTTTCTCGAAAAAAAAGTCGTTCTTTCGCCTGCATCGCTCGCATACGTTTTTCGTATCTTTCATTAATAATTTTTAGAAAAAAGTCATTAACACTGTTTTAAAAACTAGTTATGCACAGCATTTAATTCATTTAAATTATTATTTTGTTTTGTATAAAAGACTTCATTTTTATTAAATTAATTTCATTGGACATCAATGAAATCATGTAATTGCTCACCAATTTAATATTTTTCAATACTTAAAAGATTTATCTCAATTTTCTTAAATTTTAAAAAAATTTTCAATTTTATTTTGGTAGCAATTTATTCTTAGTCAACTGCAGAATCAGTAAGAGCTATTATTGTCCCATTTCTTTCTTCTTATAATTTTTCAGTAAATTTAAATTGAAGTTTTTTCTTTAAATTCTCTTTAAAATGATTATCAAGAGACTAAATGAATGATTTCCAGGGAAGAATAAATAAAGGCATTGTGAAACATTATCATTTCCTGTCAATATTTCAAATTTTATTCAATTATTGCGTGATTATTTTCACTTTACTAATAGTAGATATGATAAGTATAAATAGAAACGAAAAGAAATTTGATGTATTTATTGAAATCACGTAGAACTAAATTTACTCAAGGAAACGGGAGTTCAGATTCAGTTCACCATAGCTCGGGAGCTTTGTTATAATCCCTTTTTCAATTTTAGAAAACAGCTCAGTAAGAAAATGTTAGGCAAATAAAAACTTTCAGTACTTGAGGGTATTTAGTGGTAATTTTTAATGCTATAAATGAAATATTTCTATTGTTTCTCATGTACTCGGTAATAGGTTCGTTATAGTCTTTTGTCTGTCAACAAACAGACAGGAAAAAACGACACTTTCTTTCTTCATTAAAAATAAAATTGCTATGAACTTTGATCTTCACATTAATTTCATTATCCGGAATCCGATGAAGGTTTAAAATTATTTAATGCTTTGTATCTTCTTTTTATATTATATTTAATGTTTCAGTAATCAAATTCAAGTTTAATTGCAAATGAGAATACAATAAAATAAAAAAAAAAAAATCGCCGTAAGTAAACTTAATCAAAATTATTTTATTATGGTTTTTCTTTTGAGTGAACTTTGAAATCATGTATTTACTATATTTCAATTTTATTATTATGTGTTTAATGAATCTTTTGAAAATCGTTTTGATTAATTTGAATGGAGCCGGAAAATAAAAAAAAAATATATAGAAAAACATAAAATATAATGCAAATTTTTTTTTTTGTGACAATGACAATGAACTAAAATGAGGTTTGTACAATTTTCCATCAATTTCATAAATTAATGCAAAAATAATGCAAAGAGGGATATATCATAAAGAAAACATTTTCATAAATAAAAGTCTCTCGTTTCTTAAAAGATTTTAGAACTTATAAACAAAATTTCGAATCCCTATAAAAACATAAAAGAGTAAGTGGGTTATTAAGAATTATAGCGTACCCTTAATTATTAAAAATTATTATTATTTTTTTAATTGATGAAACCTAATTTTGTGCATCAGTAATTACTAGGCGCTAAATCCGTAGTGCACTTTCAAATTTAGGAGTCACTATTCGAATAGAGTAGAAATTAAGTTTCTCTAGATTTAAGCCAAAATGATACCATTGATACTACAATGATATCATTCTGACGGAAGAAGCTTTGAAAGTTTACCTAAATCTTGGAAAGAGCAACTGTCGAGATACTTAGTGTCTTTTTCTTGACGAACTTAAAAAGGTGCCGGAAATATGGCCCATTATGCTTCTCATAATACCAATTTCTCTGCGTAATCAGTTATAGTTAAGTTCCACATGCATACCAATTATTCTAGCAAATCTTCTCTGATAAAGCAATGGCCCATAAAAACACCAACCAATTGTATTATCTCAGATGTAGGTATAGAGAAAGTACAGATTTCCAGCCAATTCAAGAAAATTTTATTTAATATTGAATTTGAGGATTTGTAATGGTACGTATAAACAAATGGAGTATTCTCAATACTTAGCTTAAACTTTTATCTGTGCTTTGTTAGCTCATTCGATGAAACATTTCCGGTAATAATCTCATGCCTTGGTGCCCAAATCAAGTTGATAATGTTTCATTTTCTGACTTCTTTATACAACATTAGATTTAGTGACTCTTGTTGTTCAGGATTTCATTACCACTTGACTATCAGATTAGAATGTAATTCTGTTATTAAAAACTCTTTTAGTCAATGCAAAGTTAGTAGCTGTATGGATTGCCACACCTTATTCTTGGAAAACACTAAAAAAAAGTCATACAATTTTATCGATACAGTTTAATTCCTCAGAAAAGACTCCATTACCGATTTTACCGTTTAATTTAGAGTCGTATGTGAATATAGATATGTTGCTTCCACTTGCTCTATATTAATTATGTTTGAAATCTGGTTTGAAATTTAGTCATAGAGAGAAATATAACCATAATATGTAATTATTTAATTTAGTGTTAAAATTAAGGATTTAGTTTTAAACAAGTTTTAAACAAACTCAATAATAAATCTATGGTTTAGTTAGAAGATAGACTTCTTTTTAAACTTTTAAAGAGCATTAATAGATAAGTCATTAATTATATAACAAAATAAATGCTAAATCTCAAAATTATTTGAAATATTATGTATTGTTTTATAGTATTAATTAAAAGTTAATTGTAAGAAACTTTAAAAAAATTTCTAATATATAAAACAATTACAAACTTTCAAACAAAATGTAAATAAATAGTAAATACCCACTATATTAGTTAAAATCTATACAATGAATTTAAATTTAATTCAATATTATCCAAATATCTTCTTGTCATCAACAATCATTATCTTTAATCTATATCACCCTTAAAAGTATATTTTGTTTTCTGTTATTGTAATTGTTGTAATTTTTTAAATTAAATAATCCATGGCATTAACCATATAATTTACAAATGACCAATATATCTTTAAAAATGCCGAAGACCTTTAAATAAATATAATAAAATACAAAAATTACAACAAATGAATCGGATCGCAATGTTTAATTTGCCGGGACAGAAACAGGGACAGGGGGTAAAATGATAATGGATGTTCTTCAAAATTAATTTTATATAATACTTTATAGTTAAATTTTAGTTTTATTTGAGGGAGATCACCATAGCCCAGAAAACCAATAATAAAAATAGGAAAACAAAAAAAGCAGAACAGAATATATTAGAAAGAGTAAATGAAAGTTGTTTAACAAAAATAAAAAAGTATTAAACAACTACTATAAAATAGAAAGAGGTGTAGCAATAATATAACAAAATAAAACCAAATCTGATGCAAATTTTCTAATTAAGAGTTCATTGCTTTCAATAACATCATGGAATAGAATTGCCGAGACATTTTTTGTTGTTAAATAACAAAAACAACAAAACACAAATTTATAAGGGAGAGGGTATGGCAGGAAAAAAAAAATAATATAAATTTCAATTCATAGCTATTCAGTTCTATAGGGGATGTAAGTATAAAATGTTGATGCAAAGTAATTTAAATAGAAAGAAAAACACAAACAAAAATAATTTGTATATATATATACAACAAATAGATATTGACTTGATTCACTTTTCTAAGAATATCATCGGCCATAACAACTAATTTATTTTTTTGTTTTCTTTAAATTGTTTTTGTATGGTGTGTAATCCAAACAAATGTACAGTCTTTTAAAGATCTAGTTATATTATAATTATTATGTGTTTTAACCATTTAACCTTTAATATAAAAACAAAATTATAATCTAGAAATTTAAGGCAAGACAAGGAATAATAATAGTAAAATATTTTGATTCACTCTTTTCTTCTCATTATCCGCAAACATCTTTCAATCAACAATTTCTTAACAATGGACCATTAACAGTTTGTCTTCAATTTAATAGTAGTTTTGTACCTATACTACAATTAAACGTACATACGCCTATATTTAATTAGAATAATATCTATACAATCTACATATTATATAATATTGTGTAAGAATAAGAACTACGGGAATATTGGATAAAATTAGATCTGAAGAGGAGAGCTGTAGAGAAGAATGAGGATTTTTTTTTTCTTTAAGGACAATTTTCTTAAATTAGAATTCATGTAATAATTTTTAATATGAATTTTGTTTTTATTATTGTGTTCTTTTTAATATTCATTTCCAAAATTCATTCCAATTCGTGGTATGCCATAATAACTGGTGATATTTTAAACATATTTTTGTCATACCAATAGTAACAGTGGCAGTGGTATTTTTTTGGGAATTTACATAATATATACTTATATTTTTATATATTTTGTATCTATTTATTTAATTGTATATACACCAACGTTATTCTTAAATTAGTTTTTCCGAATGGTTTACAATATCTAATCTACTTTATCATCAATTCCCTATATATTTAGCCTTCTTTATACAATATGAATCACTTCTTTTAATTGATTATAATTCTGAACCAAAGAAAATATTAATATGCCTCTGTTAATAAAAATTGGAAGAATGGGAATGATGAAAATAAATAGCATCTAGATTGAATTATGAGCTCTTAATCTCAAACTAATTTGTTTATAGTTTTTAGGTAAGATAATATGGGGTTTGTTTGATTTAGATTTTTAAGGATATTTATTTATTTCTGTTTTTTTTTTTTTGTTTTGTGGGGTTTTGAGGGTTTAGTTTACATGTATCTAATAATGTATTCGTTACAGGTGATAAAAATTAAAATGAGAAATAATAAAAATAACTACATTGGTAGAATTTCTAAGTGAACATTTTTTTTTAGATGGAAATGGTCCGAATAATTATTGTTTTTAATAAAAAAAAAAAAAAAAAAAAAAAAAACGTACCTTTTAATTTTGATAATCGATGAATAAGTATAGTATGAAACGGAACAGAATAAAATGATAGGAAATGGAATGAAACAAATGGTGTAATAATGATAATTTTCTTGGTTTATAGGTATTAAAATGTGTTTACCTTTAGTTATTAATTACTTCTGTTAACGGTAATGATTACAAATGAGATTCACGATTTTTTTTTTTTTTTTGTTTTTCAGTAAATATTGTTATCTTTTTCGTTCTTCATTTTGTTGTAATTTTACAATGGATTTCATTCATTGTAATCATATGGCAAGACAAGGAATATTATGGTGCTTTGAACAGGACAAGGCAAAAAAAAAAAAACTAAGACTAAAAAGTAGAGAAATATTTATTTTTTTTTTATAACGGTAATAATTTAATTGAGGAAAGAGTATCAAAACGAAACAAATGAGAGAATGAGATAAACAATATCTTGTGTGATTCTGTTAAATGATAACAGAGGGCAGGTATTATTTTTTATATAATATAGGTAATGGGGCTATATTTATTTTATAATTTAACAATTAAAATAAATTTTACTTATTTCTTTTTTTTTTTTTTGAGGTTTTTTACCAATGTTGTAAATATGTATTGCTACGTATATAGGAATATGGTTGTAGTTATTGGTTTAATTGGTTTGCTGTGTACTTCTTATGGTATCTGATTTCGGCATAAATAGAATTAAAATATAAAAATGTATTCTCTTTTCACTCTATAATAGTGAAGATTTGTTAGTAGCGTTTTTTTTGTTTTTTTTAGTTTTGTGAATCGCATTTTTTAACATTTTAGTGGTATTACCGGTTGTTGGTTATTGGGTAATTATTATTGTGTATGTGATAAAATTTACTTTATTTTTATTTAAATATTTCAATAACTTTTAATTTTACAGATAATACATGTTATATAATATAAATTAAAGTCATAATTTTTTGACAATAATTTGTTTTTGGTTTTTGTTTTTTTAAGGAAAGAAGAATTTTATTAATGTTAATATTAAATACATAATATTAATTTTTAATCATAGTGTTTTTTTGTGCAGTAAATAAGTTTTTTTAAGTAAATTGAAAATTTGAAAAGTTTTGATTAATAAACCAGTAAAGTATTAAAGGTATGAAGTTTTAAAATGATTTTATTTATATATTTTAATTTTTAATATTAATTATATCAATAATTGTATTAATGAATTACATATAAGGTAGGATTATGCATTATTGCTGTAACCCTCTTCTACTAAGGGTATTATTAAATATTCAAATTATTAATTATTTTGTTGCATTTGTTAAATACGATTAGTACTCCAATAATTTTCCATCATTTCTCGTTATATGCCTAACCAGTAAATATCCAAAGCCTTCAAATATTAATTTTTATTTTTTAACTTTTGTATTATTTTCAATTTTAATTTTAACATATTATATATCTTATAACTGGATATGGCTTTATATATCTTTCGTATTTCGGAAGAAGAAAACCCTCGCGTGATCCAAGAGAAGCCAACGCATCCACAAAGAGTCACTGTTTGTTGTGCATTGAGGTCTGGTGGTGTGATTGATCCGTACTTTTCATTTCTGCTGTATTTGGGGAGAAAAAAACCCTCGCATTCACGATAGCAAACATTGTACTTCAAAAATAAATAAAACTTTTCCAGTTTATATTCAAATTCTATGTCTTTTAATTATTTACTTTTGATAATTCAATTTGAAAGACCCAATCAATTTGATATTAAAGTTTATAATTAAATATTAATTGAATTAATATAATTTAACCTTAATTATTCTAACTTAAACATTGTGATAGTATACAATATTTAAAGTGCATCTAATCACAAATAGTTTTTTTGCTAAGTGTGTCCTTAAACGAAATACTCATATCGTATTTTAATTGCCCTACGTTAATGTTACTCAGATAGCATGCGTGCATGTCGATTATATTTTTCTCCGCATATTTTTTTTATTTTTTTTTTACTTTTTATTTATTCCTTCCGTTTCTATTTACATCCTTAAAAAGTTTACAAAATTAGATTAACTTAATGTTTAAATTGATTTACATGTAAAAATAATATTTATTTATTTATTTATATTTATATTACATACATAAATGTAATGCAATATTATTGAACCATCCGCTACCAAGGCCATTATAGGTTTTTATATTATTATTAAATTATACACTAATATTATATATTTTGTTTATATTATATACTATATATTTACATTATATTTGGTCGTAGGTGCAGTATATAAAGAAAAAACACTTACGACCTATGCAGGGATCGAACCCGCACTCCTTCGGTTAATACGGCACACGCCTACCCACTAGGCTACCGAAGCCCCTAAAAATAATAATTAATGAATTTAGACAACAATAATAAAAAAAAAAAAAATTGCATATTTAAAGGGGTAAATTTTATTTTTTGTTTATCTGATTCATATAATTTATATAGAAATAAAGATGCAATATTTAAGTCGTTCAAGTTCAAAGTCATAATATCCAGTATCATCTGGACCGTATCCAGTCATAATAAATAATATAACAATATAATATTAGTAATAGTAATATACCTATATGCATCTTAGCGAAATCGGTTTTCAAAATTTATTTTGGTAAAATGTTGATACCGATAATATTTTTTTTTTGTTCTATAAGTTAAAAATGAAAAGACTGTGCAAACAAAGATTGATAGTGATTAAGAATTGAATTAAAACAAAAATGATTTCTGATTAAAATGATTAACATAATAACATTATATTGTGAGAAGTTATTATATTAAAAATGTATACAATTTTTTAGCCATCTCTGAGTACGCGTATATCTCCTGAATGAATTGGTTTTATTTTAAATTTTTTGATTACAAGTTAAGTCAATTTCTTTAATTTTCATTTTAGATATTTGTTGAGGTGAATCCAAAATGTATATTTTTTTTTACAAGCAATTATTTTATTATATTTTATTATGTTTTAAATATATCCCATAATTGTCATATGCCATACTTTTCTATTTGCAAGTTAGTAGTAGTTTGCATAGTTAGATAAATATTTGCAATTTTTTTATTTATGATGTCAATTTAAAATTAGGTTAATAAACTAAGCTAAAATTAAAAACAATAACAAAAATCTTATAAATTAATATAATGTTTTTTTTTTTTATAAGTTTCATAAAAATATGAGTCAAAAAGAAAAATAACTAAAAGAGTTCTTTTAAAATATAATATATTCCTTCACATGAGAATATGAATCATATAATTTCTCAGACGCCTTTAAAACACTTTTAAATTGTTAATTGAATTTCCGTTTAATTAAAAATTTTGATATTTTACAACGTTGCAAAATGATTGAAAGTATATGTCGTCTATATTATAATGAATGATAAACTGACTAAACTTATACAGCACAGACTTGGAATTAAATTTGTAAATAAATTATTTTTCATAAGCATTTTCGTCTAAATTTTTTCTTTTTGAGTACATTGTGTGACTTGCATATGCATACAATCATATTACATATATATTTTAATATTAACTTTAATTCTATTCATTGACAAAATAATTATTATAAAAAAATTTATAATTCTGGTCTAATTATTATCAATTTTAATTTATTCAAAATTTTTAATTATATATTTCTTTTTATTTAAAAAAGAACGTGATAATATGAAATTAATTATAGTTAATTAAAGTTTAAGGTGTGATTTAATTCTACATTAGTTTCATATTAGTTTAATTTTATTCGCTTTGCACTGCCATAATGAGGAAAAGGAATTCATCACTAAGTCATTTATCTTTTATATTTGACAATATTTTTTTTCCTAAATTCCTTTTTCCCAAAAATCCCTCTCACATCGCTATCCTATAAACCAGATTGTACATTATTGTATTAAAGATCCAAACCTAAAGTTAGGATTAAAAAGGTGGTGGTTTTAGTTGATTAAAGTCCAACACTATCCGGAAGAATCACGTCCATTTCTTCTGGTTGACTTTTAAAGTTTTCCACCAACCGTCATAAAAATAAATTAAAGAAAACTAAAAATTTGATTAAGCTTCAGTTTTTGGAGTCATTAGTTTCATTAAGTCGTTGTTACACGACTGGTAGCAATTGTACAAAACTATTGAAAAGAAATAAATACTTATATTTGTGCGCCATCTATTATCTTATACAAGAATTATTTTATTTTTATTTTACTATATATTTCGATATCTTAAAAATTACATGTATATATATTTATTTTTTATTTATTTCATTAATTATATTGTCTATACGATTCAACCGGTTTTTGAACCCGAGTTCCTTCGAATGAAAGGGTGAAGTTTTAATCATTACACAAATGGTTGGATAAATATTACACTTTTAAAAAAATTATTACATATAATCATATTATATAATTTTCTTTAAATATTGAACCAGTTTTATAAAGTACTAATTATTAATAATAAATAATAATTATTTTTTTAATAATTGACAGTAAACAGAATAATTATTTTATAAAAGCTTAGTCTAGATTCTAGAATATTTTTTCACTAGCAAATTTTTTTTGTTTTATTATATTTTAAAAAGAAGATGACGCAATAGGATACACAATTTAAAAGAAGCAGAAATTTGAATGGTATTTTTTTTAATTTTTAATATAATATCATATCTAAAGTAGATCTAAAGCTACATAAAAATATATTTTTTAAACCCGTTTTGAATACGTATTTTTTATTTTGTTTTTGCCATCCAATCCGGAGTATAGGGCATCCACTGAGTAATTTATTATTCATATTTGACTAAGCTTCAGTTTCGTGAATCATGAATTTCACTAAGCTGTTGATTACTCGGCTGTAGCTATTGTACAAGACTAAAACGTTTCTATTATTTCTACGCCATCTATTATCTTATACAAGAATTATGGTTTATTATTATTATTTTATTATATAGCTATTATAATATGATATTTTATTATAATTTATATGACATTATATACTTATTTTTAATTTAATTATATTCTACTAATTATATATTATAAGAAAAATCTATGTTATTTTTTATTAATCTATATGATCCAGCCGGGGTTTGAACCCAAGTGCTTTCGTATGAAAGGCCGGTGTCTTAACAACTACACCATTGGCTGGATAATAGGTATAGAAATAATATATTCTTGGCCAGTTAATAAAAAAAAAAAACGGCAACCGGAAATTATTGTCTCAGATTCAGCCCAAAATTTGCTGGAAAACTAAGCTTTTGACATAATATGAGTAAATTAAATTTAAGTCCTGAATTTTTACCTTAAATTTTTTCAAACGTCGACTGACTCCCAAATTAAGATTCATTTCAACACAAAATATGAAAAGGCACATACATCATACACAGGAAACTTCTCAAAAGCATATTTTTTTGACTTCTTAACCCCAAAACATCTCGAAATTAATTTTATTTCAATTCTGGGTTTTGCCCTATTACTAAATTGTATCTCTGTATAAATATAAGGACAAAGTAATAATAAATGAATTAAAAAAAATATGTATATATGCCAGTTTTTTTTAGCAAAGATGTTTATACCCTGGGGTGTTATTATTGCCTTTTTTCAGTCGTAAATATTTTATAAAAGAGTCAATTTATTTAAAATTCTGTACAACATTATATGCATATGCTGGAATAGGAAAATCAGTCAGTTTGGTAATACTGCTTTAGTTAAATGTGCTTACGTACATTTTTAATCTGAACCTTAAAATTTTTTGACGGAGAAGATCTTTGGGAATTAGTACAATATACTTATATCATATTACTTTCACTTATATAAAAAAATCTTACAAAAATTAACAAGTTTGGATGCAAAAAATGCATCAACACTAAAATGTTTTTTTTTTCATTTGGGAAATGTCCGCTTTTAAAAATCTTTTGTTTTACATTATATTTTGTTTTAAATATGCACAATATCAATATTTTTTGTACTAATTAAACTTTGTGTTAATTTTTTTTTCCTGTTAAATTAAATTAAATGACTTAATCTATAATTTTTATTTAGTTATATGTATACATATACATATACCTAGTATATTTGGTAATAATTTTTTCTTAATATTAACATTTCTGACCTTTTGTCATGAAACTAACACATTTTTTTTGAAATTTTAAGTTAACTTTAAAGTTAGCATTTAAAATTTATTTAGTTTTTAATTAAAATTTGATAATTATGTTTTAATTCAATTAAAATTGAATCTTTGACCAAATTGAACAAAAAACTTTTTAAAAAAAAAACATAAAAAGTTTACGATAATTTTACTTAGTTGTTGCTATTCTCATATGAATGCTAATAGTTATAATTAGACTTTTAAAAGCTATAAGAAATAAAATCAAGGTTTTTTAGCTAATCATAATTATTCCAAAAACCTAAACTATAAAATAGTTCTAGTACAAAACCTAGTGTCTCAATATAACGTGTCTTAAAATCTTGCCCCATAAAATTTCGCGTATCAAAATCTTATCTCTAAAAATATCGGGCCTTAAAAAAAAGGAATACTCTAAATTACGTTGATTATATTTTTATAATAATCAGAGGCTAACAAAGTAATTCTGTTAATTATAACTTAACTTTATTTATGGCTACATAAAGAAATTTCTTTTATTTTAAAACGCTTGTGTAATAATTAGTGAGACAGAAAAGTCTTCAAACCTTTGCTAAACAAATTATTGAGATCCTGATTTTGTAAAGTCCTTCATTTATTTTACATTCATATTTAAATATCAAATAATTTAAAATAGTGGGGCACAATGTAAAATATGTGAAAATATTGGGAAATGTGAGATTTTACAACATCATATTTATAAAAACGCAAGATTTTAAGATCCTAGATTTTGAGACACGAACTTTAATAGTGTTTCGCTATAAAATCAACTTAACAACATCATGGTCTAGGTATTGCCGATACTTCAGACTTGACTTCTGATCATGTAGTCAATAAACTATTAAAATTTTTATAAGACACAGATATAATCAAAAAATGTACACACTTAACAACAATAACACATTTAAAAGGAACATTTACTAGAACATGTTTTGTTGTAATACTGAAAGAATATTGTCCCATGATAAGAATGGTTTTTGAATTCTATTCTTGCGTACACCATGCAATACATTGCAGAGGCTGTCAGATATATATAGAACATCAGTAATATGAAAATATTTACTTTATCAGATTTATAAAGAAAAAAATTTCTCAATATAGTAAACTAATAGAAAAATTATCTAAAGTTGCGCGGAGACTTTAGATTCTCGTAGATCATACATATACATTGGTAAAAGTCAATTAACAAGTTGAGTTTCACGTGTATCACTGATGAACATCACTCAAATGTTTCAAAATCTCGTTCTCACATAAAAATGAACATAAAAGTAAACATGTAATAAATAGCACGCGTAACACAGATGATGAATGTTTGCTGATTGTTCTGAAAATCTCGAATCAATTTACACTTTTTTTATTATCTTTAAAAATGTTCACTGTTAATGTACAAGTGGAACCAAATGTAAGATTTTTTTTATGTTCACCAGTCAGTGTCGCTAAAAATTTTTTTATTTATTTTAGGTTTTAATTTATTTCTCATAAGAATCTAAAAATCATTTGTAAAATGAAATGTATCTTTAAAATGAATCTTACCTTAAAATAAAACCAATTGTATTAAAAAGGTCACAGTGGCAAATTTTATAAATGAAAGTTTCAAATAAAATATAAAATATTGTAAAGATTTATTAAGTATAATAAAAATTTTTTTTTTATTTTTATTTTTTTTGAATGTTGACTCTGTAACTTTGTAATTTATCTATTGATTTTTTTTTACTTTTTCTTTTTTAAAAATATCCAATATACATATAATATCTAATTAGCACTTCTTTTATAAATAGCCTTGAAATATGCTAAATAAAAAAATAAATATAGGTATAAATTTAATTTTTAATTTCTTTTTATATTTTTTATTAAATAAAATTATTTTTTTTTTTTTAAAATAAAAAAAAAAATAAAAACACTATTATTATATTAAAAAAAAAAACAAAAAAAAATATTAACTTAATGTAATCCTTATGTAAATAAAATAATGAATAAGAACAGTTTAACGATAATAAAAAAAAAAAAAAAAATTGCATATTCAGAACAATAAAAATTTTGCAATAATGTTATCTTATAATTATTATCTAAAGATAATAAAACAAACTTTTTATAATGAGGTTAATTAGAACATTAACACATTAAAATGAAATCTCTACTTTTTAGTTCTTAGAACATTTTATTTTTTATACTCGTACAATTTTAAACTTTGTGTCGTTTAATATGCAAATCGCGTAATCAAATTTTTTTAAAAAATTCCCATATACGAAAAATTAATTTTAAAATTTATTTCGGAAGTTATGTATAATAGGTACTATATAATGTACTTATATTTACAGTCAAAAAAAAAAAAATTTTCTTTCTTTTAATAAGTTTAATTTAAATAAATAAATAAACTCAGCTGATTTTGTATTTGGCCAACAAAAACAAAAAAAAATTCCGCAAAAAAAATTTTTTTTTTATCTATCGTGTTGTTTCAACTGAGTTTATTTTTAAAACTGAAACTGTTGATCTGAAAAGCTTCATATTAATCTTAACTGATGAAATTATTTTATGAAGCTTAAAATTTGTTCTCATCTAATTTATTTACTGTAGTATATAATAATATGTAAATAAATAAATGATTTTATTGAGGGGTGAGGGGAAATAATTATATATGTAAGATAATCATTGGTAGTTGTGTGAATAAAAATATTTTTCTTGAAATTGATGGGTATACGTTGAAACTTTTATATTATCAATTTTTTTTTTTTATACCCATACGATAGGATCGGGTATAATAAAATTACTCCTCCGTTTGTAACACCTCGAAATAAGCGAGCTAGATATACCTTCAAAAGTATGGATCGGATCAGAAAAAAATTCTAAGTCGATTGAGCCATGTCCGTTCGTCCGTCCGTCCGTCAGCACGCTGATTATTATATTTTTATAATAATCAGAGGCTAACAAAGTAATTCTGTTAATTATAACTTAACTTTATTTATGGCTACATAAAGAAATTTCTTTTATTTTAAAAACGCTTGTGTAATAATTAGTGAGACAGAAAAGTCTTCAAACCTTTGCTAAACAAATTATTGAGATCCTGATTTTGTAAAGTCCTTCATTTATTTTACATTCATATTTAAATATCAAATAATTTAAAATAGTGGGGCACAATGTAAAATATGTGAAAATATTGGGAAATGTGAGATTTTACAACATCATATTTATAAAAACGCAAGATTTTAAGATCTTAGATTTTGAGACACGAACTTTAATAGTGTTTCGCTATAAAATCAACTTAACAACATCATGGTCTAGGTATTGCCGATACTTCAGACTTGACTTCTGATCATGTAGTCAATAAACTATTAAAATTTTTATAAGACACAGATATAATCAAAAAATGTACACACTTAAAAGGAACATTTACTAGAACATGTTTTGTTGTAAGAATGAAATAATATTGTCCCATGATAAGGATGGTTTTTGAATTCTATTCTTGCATACACCATGCAATACATTGCAGAGGCTGTCAGATATATATAGAACATCAGTAATATGAAAATGTTTACTTTATCAGGTTTATAAAGAAAAAAATTTCTCAATATAGAAAACTAATAGAAAAATTATCTAAAGTTGCGCGGAGACTTTAGATTCTCGTAAATCATACATATACATTGGTAAAAGTCAATTAACAAGTTGAGTTTCACTTGTATCACTGATGAACATCACTCAAATGTTTCAAAATCTCGTTCTCACATAAAAATGAACATAAAAGTAAACATGTAATAAATAGCACGCGTAACACAGATGATGAATGTTTGCTGATTGTTCTGAAAATCTTGAATCAATTTACACTTTTTTTATTATCTTTAAAAATGTTCACTGTTAATGTACAAGTGGAACCAAATGTAAGATTTTTTTTATGTTCACCAGTCAGTGTCGCTAAAAATTTTTTTATTTATTTTAGGTTTTAATTTATTTCTCATAAGAATCTAAAAATCATTTGTAAAATGAAATGTATCTTTAAAATGAATCTTACCTTAAAATAAAACCAATTGTATTAAAAAAGTCACAGTGGCAAATTTTATAAATGAAAGTTTCAAATAAAATATAAAATATTGTAAAGATTTATTAAGTATAATAAAAATTTTTTTTTTATTTTTATTTTTTTTGAATGTTGACTCTGTAACTTTGTAATTTATCTATTGATTTTTTTTTACTTTTTCTTTTTTAAAAATATCCAATATACATATAATATCTAATTAGCACTTCTTTTATAAATAGCCTTGAAATATGCTAAATAAAAAAATAAATATAGGTATAAATTTAATTTTTAATTTCTTTTTATATTTTTTATTAAATAAAATTATTTTTTTTTTTTTAAAATAAAAAAAAAAATAAAAACACTATTATTATATTAAAAAAAAAAACAAAAAAAAATATTAACTTAATGTAATCCTTATGTAAATAAAATAATGAATAAGAACAGTTTAACGATAATAAAAAAAAAAAAAAAAATTGCATATTCAGAACAATAAAAATTTTGCAATAATGTTATCTTATAATTATTATCTAAAGATAATAAAACAAACTTTTTATAATGAGGTTAATTAGAACATTAACACATTAAAATGAAATCGCTACTTTTTAGTTCTTAGAACATTTTATTTTTTATACTCGTACAATTTTAAACTTTGTGTCGTTTAATATGCAAATCGCGTAATCAAATTTTTTTAAAAAATTCCCATATACGAAAAATTAATTTTAAAATTTATTTCGGAAGTTATGTATAATAGGTACTATATAATGTACTTATATTTACAGTCAAAAAAAAAAAAATTTTCTTTCTTTTAATAAGTTTAATTTAAATAAATAAATAAACTCAGCTGATTTTGTATTTGGCCAACAAAAACAAAAAAAAATTCCGCAAAAAAAATTTTTTTTTTATCTATCGTGTTGTTTCAACTGAGTTTATTTTTAAAACTGAAACTGTTGATCTGAAAAGCTTCATATTAATCTTAACTGATGAAATTATTTTATGAAGCTTAAAATTTGTTCTCATCTAATTTATTTACTGTAGTATATAATAATATGTAAATAAATAAATGATTTTATTGAGGGGTGAGGGGAAATAATTATATATGTAAGATAATCATTGGTAGTTGTGTGAATAAAAATATTTTTCTTGAAATTGATGGGTATACGTTGAAACTTTTATATTATCAATTTTTTTTTTTTATACCCATACGATAGGATCGGGTATAATAAAATTACTCCTCCGTTTGTAACACCTCGAAATAAGCGAGCTAGATATACCTTCAAAGGTATGGATCGGATCAGAAAAAAATTCTAAGTCGATTGAGCCATGTCCGTTCGTCCGTCCGTCCGTCAGCACGCTAACTCAAAAACTAAGAAAGCTAGAAAATTTAAATTTACACAAAATATTCTAGGAGCAATTTGTAGGTTCCCTATTTTTTTTTGGTTGAGTTCCGACCAAAACATCGGGTAGCTCTCGAACACCTAATTTTAGATCTCCACATTTTTTTTTGAAATAGAGCTATGAAATTTTAACTGCTGATAGATGTCACAAAAATATTAATTTTATTTTTAACAACTTTTTTTTTGTAGCCTTACCCGTTACGGAGCAACAGCTCCCCAAAGGTTCATAAAAGCTTTATATTTAAATTGTTATAGCACAAGTTGTATAAAGTATATCTTCATTCTAAAAACGGAAAACGATTACTGCTTTTATTAGCTTTAAAAGTATATATACAATAAATATATAGTTGTGGCATACGGTGTCTTAATTTACCGTTATGCGAAACTCAAATTTTGAAAAATCCTTTAACCCTTCTATCTTCTAAACGGTTTAAGTTGGAAACTGAAATTTTGACAGAAGTTAGATCTTTGAAAATAAGTATGAGTCGTTTCAGACATTATTTTTGTATCACCCTCCGTTTAGGAGCTGTAAGGGGTCAAAAACTGAAAATTCCTTTTTTTAAACACCTGTAACTTGAACACCTGTTAAATTTTTTTTGAAGTAATACACAAAAGTTAAAGCTTCAACATTATAGTCTTATTGCTGTTAACAACTTTTTTTAATAATATAGGGTTACTTTATAATTGACGAAAGTGTTACTTGATTTTTTCAAATTTTCTAACAAATTTCTTTAACGAATTTTTTGCATTTTGTTTTACTCGATAATTTGAAATTGTTGAGGATATAATGCGTAGTACAAAAAAATGTAAATAAATAAACAACATAACGGTTGCTTGAAGAATTTTTATTTATATGATATTGATATACATACATACTTATATAATATCATGTTTATTTACATATCGTATATGTCACTGATGAATGAATGATAAGAGTATAGATGTATATTATATAGCGCCGTATTTACATACATACATATAAGAAATTATTCTATGAATGGAAATATTTTTAAAGAAATATTTCAATGTATGGCGATATACTTATAACAATATAAATATACTATGTACGCATTAATATAATATAATATTTAAAATTATATTTACTATTTTTTACTTAGTGAATTTAATATACATTTATCGCTCAGTATTAAATGGTACTATAGAATATTTGAAAAAGTTTTGGATTGATAATCGTTATGTGGAAGGTTAGATCTGCTTTTGAAGAATGTATAAACATATAGTTTGAATATATTTACATCCCATAGTTCTAGAAATTATAAAATTCACCCAAATTATTTTAAAATACTAAAAAATTAAAAAAAATAATATTATAAGCAGAGTGACAGGCTGTGAACATACTAACGGTTTGTACGGGTATCTAAGAGTTGACAAAGACAACTGTATTCTTCCTCGTTATCATTTATAGTTGTTATACAATAAAAATAATCAAGTTTATAGTTATGCTCGATTTTTAAGCGTTTTTATTTTTTGTTTTTTTTTTTTTTTTGTATAGGTGTGAAAAATTTTTTGAAAGCTTCTGTAATTTTGAAAAAAAATTATGAATAAACATAAAACGGTATCTTGGATATAATACCTAAAGAAATAAAATCAAATTGGTTTTGTTTTGTTTTCGATAGGAACATAAAACCAAAACAGCGTCTTTTTTTAAATTCAGCCTTATTTTCATTCTAAAACTAAAATAATGCCGAAATCGGAGAAAAAAATAAAGTCTAAGTTTATTTTTTTTATTGTAAAAAGATTTTATACTTGTAATATAATTTATTGCAATGTCTAATAACAAATTTTTTTAGTGCTTAAAAACATTAAAACTGAATTATTTTTATAATTATTTAAGGTTCAGAAACGCAACATGCACATGGCACACGAATTTCCTATTGCTGTGTTGGAATTATCTTGACAGTTCGAAACTGGAAACTTTCGTTTAACAAATTATTAATAGTCTTGTTGGGAAATTGACATGGTGGGGTTAGCTGTAACACTATCACTTACAGCACTAATGTTTTCTTGTGAACGACCGGCACGAGCATACTGATATCTTTCTCGATCTTGTACTGCGCCAGTTTCTTGAAATTTCCGCACAATATTACCAATTTGTTGGACGATTATGTCGACCATAAACATCGAGTAATTTGCGAAATACATTTCTTAAAGAACGACCATTTTCATAAAATAATTCAATAATTTCAACATGTTGTTGTAATGTATACGACTTCATTTTTTAAATGACAAACCTTCAACTGTCAAAATGACATATATTATGGGTGCGTTTAATGTTTGAAGTGTGTTATACAGGCGCCTACTTTTGAAAACTCAATTTGAAAGATCCTATATTTTTAAAAACGTTCGTAAAACAACAAAGAAACTATCTGAAATAAGCGGAACAAAACAACATGTTTTGAATAGAAAACAAAAATAGTAAAAAACATATAATATTTTGGAAAACGAATTCCACTTTATTTCTGCTCTGAAGCAGTAATAGGAAGAATTTAAAAAAAGCGCGATTTTCTGCTTTATTATCGCTTTAAGAAAGAAATAATGTTGATTCAACCTTATATCTTGGAGCATTATCTCAAGGCACCACTAAAAAATTAACAAATATTAATTTTTTTTAAAAATATTATATTATTAATGAATAACGTCTAGTCTTAAGTCTACAATAAATTTTTGAATTTTATGGATATAATAAATAATAATAGGGCTGCGCAACTTTTTTGTTTTTTTTCGAACCATCTAAATAAATATAATATACTTTTATAGAATTATATAGAAATTGTATCAATTAATATTATAAGTAACTAAAATTGATTGGAAAAATGAAACCCTTTAATTTAATCCTTTAACTATTTCATTTTATGGCTTATTTAACATATTAGAATAAGTTTCAGTTTCTTGAATCATTATTTTAGCCAATGATTATTCGACTATAGCTATTGTATAAAATTATTAAACGAAAATATTATAAATATTTCTAGGTCGTATATAATCATATACAAGAATTATTTATATATTTATTTAATTTTAGAGATATTAATTATTCCGATATAAACTGGTACGGTATAAATTAATGATTGCGATTAAACTAATACTGTGCATGATTTAACTTTGTTTTGAATCGTAGCCTTTGAAAGGCGGACAATTTAACCATTAAGTCAATTGTCAGCTGAGAGTGAAACAGTTCAAAAAATGTTAATAAATTATATTGATAAAATAAAACTAAATATATATAGAAAAAAGAAACTAAATTTTTTGAAATGAATTGCAATATAAATTTAGGTTTCAGAATCGATAATATCTTATATATATATATAATATCAATATCTTATTGATAAAAAAAAAAGAGTTAATAAAATTAAATATAGATATGGTGGTGCTGGATATTGAAATTAAGTGTAGACGCTAAATTATTTCCATAAAAAAATCGAATAAAATATACTTTTTCTCTAAAATTATACCGATGGTTTTTTATATGACCCCAATAAAATTCACAATGATTCAGCCAGATTTTAAATATTGTTTATACATATTTTTTTTAAGTGGATTTTATAATATTTTTATGATATGACCAAATTATGATATTTTTAATTTCGCTCTTTTAAATCCTCACTGTTTTTACATCTTTCTTTTTAAAATCTCATCAAAATCTCGTCGAAAACGTCATTTGAAAAAATCGATATTACAGAAACGATTGTGGTTATTTTTATTAAAAAAAAGGTTAAAAACCATATTACTGATAAAAAAAAACGAAAATTTGAAATGTCAAAATCAAAACAAATATTTTGAATAAAGCGTGTAACATTGATTTTATAACCAATTGTAAAATTCCTCCAAATTCGAAATTTAGCGAATACATATTTTGAGTTTATTGATTATTGTGGTTTTGTTAATAAAAAAAATATCTTAGTTTTATTTCACAGTCGGCTAAAAAATTTTACATAAATGACATTAATTAGTTCCTTGAAACTAAACGGAGTAGTTCAGCTCTGCGCGAATGATACTGCCATAAAGTATGTGTGTGGCAATGAAGCAGAGTTAAAGGATGCTATAATTTCTGATTTAGGTACTATTAATGAGTGGCTTATTAGAATATCGCCTCCTGTTGAATTCAACCAAAACAAAAATTTTGTTCTTTGAAAATAAATCTTTTAGCAATAGCGAAATTATTTTTAATAAATAGAAAATTGACATTGTAAAGTCATTTAACTACTTAGGGCTAATTATAGATAGTAAGCTTAAATGGTGGGACCATTCAGAATATATTGCAAAAAAAATTAGCTCCTTATCTTTTCATTCTAAAAAGATTAAAAAAATATTTAAATCAGTATTCGCTCTATTACATCTACTCTCCATTTATTGTATCAAACTTGGTTTATGTAAACCCTATTTGGAGTAATTCACCGGCTATTCACTTAAACAAAAAAGCCATTAAAATAATAAATAATCTTCCTGTAACACATCCATCTCATTTACTCTACACAAACAGGTATCTTAGTCTAGTGTCTATTGGGAAAAAAGAGCTCTATATGATTGTTTTCAAAATAATAAATAATTTAATTAAGCACAATTTTATACTTAATAGGAACATTGATATTCACTATTATAATACCAGGAATAAATCCAATTTTTATTTATCTCTATTTAAAACAGACAAACAAAAGCGAAGCTGCCTATATAATTGTTTAAACCTCTACAATGACCTACCACAATCTGTGAAACAAATAGATAATATAGTAGTGTTTAAAAGAAAAGTGAAAGAATTATTGTAATACTTTGATGAATACATAAAGAACAGTAAGAATAGAATTTGTCAAATAGGAATTAAGAATAATTTTGAATTTTAATGTTAAATATTTTTATTTTTTGCAGGATTCAGTAATTTATTTCAACTAGTATTATCGTTGAAAAAAAATTATTTTATACTTATGGGTGCATTTAGCAAAATCATTAAATTTTAAACATTTTTTTATATATGCAAAATATATGAATAAAAAAAAAAAATTTTCAAAATTTTCAGGATTGTCCGCCCTTAAAAGTCAAATTTTAAAAAAGCGAAAATTTTAGGAAGCAAAAAATCTTTTAAAATGTTCGATTTTGATAAAACGAAATAATAAAAATCGAAATTAAAAATGTTGAGATTTCGAATCGCTCCCTATTTAAACATATACAATCAAGAAGAAATTATTGTTTTACAAAAACTTCAAAATTAATATCTAATATGTAATTATAATTAATAAAAATAAATTATTATAGTGAAACAAAGTATAAAATAAATATAAAAATAAAGATATTGAAAGTAAATAAACAAAAAAAAAAAATAATCTTTGAAGACAGTTGAATATGTATCTCAAGTATTCAAATTCTGATACCACTTCTATTTGGGTATTGTGTATAAGTATTGGTACTTGGATTGTGTTGTTGATTCCCATGCACTTGGTCTTATTTATGATTATTTGAAGATCTATTCTTTCAGCTTTTTCTGCCAATTTATTGATGGTGGTCTGCATTTCTTACGCTGAGTGGCTTAGTAAAATAATGTCATCAGCATATTCCAGTCTTTGAAATTTCTGTGAGAGTTGCCAGTTGATTCCTTTGTAGTAGTGCTGTTATTTCTCTCATACACTTATTGAGTACTGTGATGAATAACAGTGGCGATAAGGGGCATCCATGTCTTACTCCTATTGTTGTTGTGATTGGAGTACTCAGCTTACCTTTATGCGTTACAACTGTTCTTGTATTGTCGTATAATGTTTTAATCATTATCATTTTATCATTTATTATGATTTTTGCTGGAATTCTATGTTTCTTAAGTATTTCCTACTTATACTTTAATTTTATCTCCATTAAATTGGAACCAAATAATTTAAAAAAGAACTAAGTATAGAATTTTGAAGCTTATGAAAATGCAGCTTTCTAAAATATTATCCCTTATTAGTTTAAAGCAATCGCATTCCTTCAGTTTTTGAGCTAAAAAAGTAATAATTCAACTTACAGTTAATTCAACTCCAGTTAGTTCAATTATAATTGAACTGACATCCTTTATAATTAATACTTATATTTCAATTAAAACAGATTCATACCTTAATATATCTATGTATGTGTTTCCATTTAAAAAAAAAAATTTTAAGATCAACAAATTTAAACATTTGAATAAGAATAAATTAATAATGTACAAATTAAAAATGTTAAATGATTATACAATAATTCATAGACACTAGAATAATTGAACTGACAATGACAATAAATTAGCAACTGTGTTAATATGTAATATTATAAATTGATATGGAGAACAGATTTTAACTATGTTAGTATAATTGTTCATATTTTTATCTGTTAAAATATAACACATTCATACAAAAATATGTTATATTGTATTCGTTTAGACAATAACGATTACAGGTTATTGAATTTTTTTTAATGACTTAATTATTTGTATATTAATAAAAAATATATATATAATATGTATATTTTTTTGAATTAAATATTTAAAACAAATTCATTAAATTCTAATAGAAAAAATTAATTTTTAATTTATAATTGATTTGATAATTAATTGGCGGTAAAATTATTAATTCAATGAGCAATATAAACAAAATGTCATCATACGAATAATTAAACCTGGGGAGTTTTCTTTATGTAGTTATGCGCCAATAGAACAATATGTATATCTATATATATATATATATATATTGAAGTCTATTTATTCAATATATATATATTGAAGTTCAATAGTTAATAGATAAAAATTAATGTAAGGTATATATAAAAACTGAACTGATATGTCTGCTTAAAAAAGCACTTTCACCTCATATTGTAATCCAGTAACTTATACTCGAAGACAGTGGGAAAAATAATAAAGTTTCTTTTCTTTAAAATACGTGTACATGTTTATTATACCCTACACCAAAAGTATAAGGATATTAACTTTGGTGTGAAGTTTGTAACCACCAAAATTAAGCGTTCGAATCTGGACAAAATCGATCCATGCGTTCGGATTCTGAAAGCTTCCGAATGATTCCGGAGCAAACGAGATTATATCCAAAACCAACAAAGATAGAACCTTTGAATTTGGTACAATGGTGTTCTTTCGTGTTTTATTTATGTTTCTGAAATTTCATAGGATATCGTCCATGGGTTCGGATCTTGGAAGCTTCCGAACAAGCCCCAGAGCAAACGAGTATATCTCAATAACTTACAAAGATAGAACCTTTAAATTTAGTACAATGGTGTTCTGGCATGTTATTCTTTATTTCCCTGAGATGGATTTGATTAATTGGAGTGGCAATTCGGGTACCTGAGATACGCCTTACAAGAGCTAACAAGCATATCTTCAAATTAATATAATTAATAAAGATAAAAACTTGAAATTTTCTACAACGGTGTGAAGTCAAGCATATCCCTAGAGAAGGCCCCTTTTACGTTGCTGAAATTCGAGTGGAATTAGACAGAAAAGGTAAGAAGTTCAAGCAGCTGCCAAAAAACTTATGGATTTTTAATTTAATTCGAATTATTCAGGTGGAGGGTATTAATAAGTCGGTTGCATCGATTTACTGTTACATTTACTTGTTTTTTGTTTATTTTAAAATTAAAATTTTAGCCCATAATGAGTCAAATAAATTAAATCGAAGTTTTTTTTCCTCATTAGATATGCTATTCCGAATTTAAGAAAAATGATAATTTATGTTTTTACCATTCCTCTATTTATAATTAAAATATTTTTAGAGTTTTCACTTATCATTAAAAAATACATGTCATGTAGTTTTTCAAGATTCCGTTCATAAAAAACTTTATTAAGTATATATACATAATGATAGGCTTGTGGCTATTATTGAATTATTTAAAATTGGTTTGTGTCTTCGATTGATTTTTACTTATTAGAAAAGTATTTTATAGAAAAATAGCAGAACTATAACGTTACATTTAGAACTTATATTGTTGAAAAATTAGAAGAAATACAAAAGTTTCAAATGAATAAGTAAATTTCTCTTTTATTGTAGTCATAGTTGTTTTGTTCTAAAAACAAAACTCTACTACCTGCATAATATATATGTAATATTTATAACGGTATGAACGTATTTTTAAGGTTATAATAAATTTGTCATTACGTTTATGACATCTTAAAGGAGTCTAGCTAGATATAGACTTAAGTGTATGAATTGTATCCGAATCGAATTCTGACTCAATTAAGCCATGTACGAACGTCCATCGTCCGTCCGTCCGCATCACCCAATAACTAAAAAAAATAAAGAAACTAGGATTCTGAAATTTTTACCATGTCACTTTTGTAAAATATTTAGTTTCGCGATTTAAATCCAGCAAGTTTCGCCTTTCGGTTCGAATAGCTGCCAAACAACTTCTTTCTTTATAAGAAAATGATTCAGGGTCTATTTAAGCTATAAGTATTTGAAATGTTGTTAAAAAATATTAATCTGCATGCCAGCAAATTCTGTAACATTTGATTTTGATAGAGCAGCAAATTTAGGTCATTTGCATATTTAATAGAACTTAATAAACCTATACGTTGTTAAATAAATTTTTATTTTAATATAAATTATTATTATTTAAGCAGTTAAAAGTTATTTGTAGTTAAACATTTTCAAAGCAATTAACTAAATTAGAATAAAATGATTAGATACTGTATTCTACGATTACTTAAAATGTTTTTGTTTTTCATTTTTTGTATGATAATTTAATATAATTCCAATTGTTGACTTGTATTCTGTTGATTTGGTAATCAATATTAAGTTATTAATTGAATTGTGGTCTAATGATATACAATAATCATGTTAATACAAATTATTTTTTAATTAGAGTTTATTTATTCTTTCTTATATACCATAAATAAATTATGTATATATGTATGTACATATACTAATTAAGTTGTCTAAATGCATTATGATGGATATTTTGAATTAAACTCAAGGTTTTTTTTTTATACGTTATTAATAATTAGTTGTTACTTTTTAATTTGATCAATACTAATAATCGCCTAGTAAAGATTTACAGAAACGTTACCAGTAGAAATTTTGGTTTGTTTTTAAATAATTAATAATAATTACTATAATTTAAAGCATAATATTATTTTTCTTGACTGTTAAAAACTACTTGAAATATGGTGCAATGACAGAACGCCAGAGGAAATAAAGTCCGCGGACTTTAATTCCAAAACTTTTGAAATTAACGCCCGTGCGATTTAAACCCTTTTAAAAAAAGAATTAAAGCCCACGGGTCTTAATTCCACTAGATTGTGGGGTTTAAGACCATTTCTAAAAAGAATTAAAGCCCACTCAGTAAAACAAAGGTTATTAACATGAGTCTATATTTCATTTGACTGGATTTTATTTGGTGACATGTCAGAAGTCCCATTGGGAGTTCTGACTCATTTCAATGAGCCATAAGTATCATTGTTAAGGCCTCAGAGATTTTCGGAGGGATTTTGGAAATTCAAAATCAAGATTATACGCCATTTACAGAATATTTAGATATGACCATATGCTAGTTTCTGAATCAGAAGAGATTTTGTAGTTGATTACAAAATCAGGGTTATACACTTTTTCAAGAATATGTATATAATCCTTCTAATTCAAAACTCGCATATGCATATATCTAAATATTCTTAAAAGGCGTATAATCCTGATTTTGAACTCAATTCTAAAATCACTCCCAAAATCCCTGACAATAGGAGTATTACTTATATACATATTTTGGAAAAAGCATATAACGCTGATTTTGTAACCAACTCTAAAATCTCTCCCAATTCAGACTCTCGCACATATACATATTAGTAAATTTTCTGATAAAAGGAGATACTGCAATTTTTATCCAAAACTATAAAATCCCTCCTAATGCGTTTGCTCTACATATTCTATTACTCTCGTATTTTAATAACAAAAAATAGTGTGGGTCTTAGTTTCAATTCAAAAAAAAATTAAAGCCCGTGGGTTTAATTATGGGCTTTAATTCCAATTCAAAAAGGAATTAACGCCCACGGGCTTTATTTCCTCGGGCGTTCTGTCACTGCACCTTGAAATATCTTCTACTTTTATTGATGATGCTATGATGTTGAACTGAAGATTAAAAGAATTCAAAGATTAAAAATATTGTAAAATAATTTAAGTACTTTAATTTTACTAACGTTTATTACATGGAAATTTAAATAAAAAGTTTTGGTGGGATAATATAAGTTTTATTTCTTGTGCAATAAGATCTTATAAGGTCGCATTATTTTTAAATTAAAAGATTTTGTCTAATATGATCAAAATAATTTGATAAAATATGTACGTATATGCGAGATTCTGTATTAGAACGAATTTGGAAGTTGGTTGTAAAATCAAGGTATTTCCTTTTTCTTCTAAAAAATTAATAAAAATCTATTTTAATATATTTTAAATTATAGAATATTTCCCTGCTACTCTTATGCATAGAACATAGAGCATATTCGACGGTATGAATTACAATGAATCGTAGAATTAGCAGCACTACGTTACGTACTATGCTTATAACCCTGATTTTGTAACTAACTCTAAAAGTTCTCCGAATTATTTTGTTTACATACATATTTCAATATAAAAGAATTTAAAGCATTGGCGGAGGGGAGGGAGGTTGCTCCTTCCAAACCCATGTTAAACAAATTATTAAAACCTTGAAAAATTATTGAAATGTGTGCATTAGCCCGCATTATATTCACATATTAAAATTTAGAATTTAGAATGTGAAGGCTTAAAAAAGATTTGTTACTTAGACATTTTTGCGAATAATACCTTATTTATTATTTGAATGTCAAATAAGGCTTTATAAACACCAAACCGAAAATTTTTGTACTGATAAAAAATAAAATATCGTGATTCTTAAATATAACATTAACATTCTGCTACATTTCTTACGTAATTGTGTCTTTTATCAGGTTATATAATTGTTATTAGGCTTTTGTTTAAAATATTTTAAAAATCAGATATTTTCGTTTCAGGAAGCTGATCTTTACTAAAATGTTAAATATTTTTAAGAAAATTTGTTTTAGTACTAGTAAGTAAAACTTATTTTATTAATTCTTTCAAAAGTCAATTTATTTCAAATTAAAATTTAAAACAATTTAAAATTATAAACCAAGGCAAATTATAAACCAAGGCATTATGTATAAATACAGTCTAATCATAATTGATAGGCTATCCAGAATTAAACAGGATGAAGAATTTTTTACACGAAATAGAAATTAAAGCGGGTTTGCCTCAAGGTAGTCTTACGATCAAATATTGACAAGACTACAGATAAATTATAGAAAGCAAGTGATAAACTTTAACAATATGAACATAAAAAATATAAAATTGAGCCTAAAAAAATTAACTAAAATCTGTGCAAGTAAATTTTCAAATGTAAAATTAAGTACAAAATTCCCGAAGCTGTAAAATTAAATGGAATTGTTTTACTTTAAGAAAACAAACAAGTTAAGGGTGAAGACCATACCATAAAAAAACAAGGTAGAATGTAAAACAACGGTTTTAAAAAGCGCAAATTTCCAAAAGACAATACAAACTGTTTAGAAATTGTGATTTCCACAAAAATTTTAAAATTTCATGTAAATAAGAAAAAACTAGGACTAATAGTCTAATAGGACTTTAAAAAGTCCTAGTTAAAATAAGAAAATGGGACTTTTCCGGAATGTTGAGGGGCTGTAAGTCCGGAACCCTATATAACTAAGAAAAGTCGTTAAAACACCTCAAAATATATTACTGAACCTTTAATTTTTTGTTTTGCCGAAGAAAAATGTGGGCAGGTGCCTAAGTTACAGGTGTTTTAAAATAGCAAATTTTCAATTTTTGAGCCCTAATATCTCATAAACAGGGGGTGGTACAAAAAATTTTTCTGAGCAAACTTATACTAATTCCAAAAATTCTTTCTTGCCTCAAAATTACAAGTGCGTATCTAAAAGCGTGTCGGAGTTATGAAGCCAGAAAAATCATGCAAAATTTGGTTTTCACATAACGGTAAATTTAAATATTAAATTTAAAAACTATATATAATTTTTATATTGCCTTATAAAGCTAAAGAATATTCCTGCCGAAAAGCGTTTTCAGGTTGAAAAAATGTTAAGCGGAATCTGAAATATACGCGTTTAAAAATAGGGCTTTTTCAAAGTTTGAGGGGCTGTAGTTCTCTTATCGATTGGGCTACATGAAAAAGTTGCTCCACAAAATTAATTGTTTTATGAGACCTACCCATGGTTAACATTTTTTTTCTCTATCTTTAACGGTGTAGAAGTTTTGTAAACAGACGGACAGACGAACGAACGTTTTGGAAATGTGCTAAAAAAAGGCGATCTAAAATCGAAATATAGAGAACGATAATGCCTCCTAGGTTGAAACTCTAGATTGCCAATAGAATATAAAATGTTATTATACAATCAAATAATTAAGACTATTTGATTTATCAGTAAATAGCTATGTGGTTGTGCCAAAGAAACACGTATTTAAAATATGTAAATTATACAAAATAAAATTTTACGTGATATGATAAGTGGTTCTTGTTACGTATTAAATTTAAATATGGATCTAGAAGTTCCTAGTGTCAACAAAGCAATAAAATTAATTTTAAATGAGTTAAAGCCGTACATGACCGTGTTGTTTTTACTCAAAGAAGGACAAAAAAATTTTTTAAATTAAATTAATTTAAATTTGCTTTCATACCTTCCAATTTTATTGCTACAATTCAAGTTTTCCATTTCAATTTTTTTATTTGTTTTGCATTAAAAGTTCTATGCTGTAGAGTTCTATATGGTTTCCCTTTTTCATTAAAATAATAAAGCATTTTTTTTTTCAAATAGTCCTTTTTCTAAATTACCCTGATCTGATTAAAATTTTACTAGAATATTCGATTTTATGATTTTAAGATATCAAAATTGAGATGAGTTTGGGTAACTTTTAATCATTTACAGTTTATTGTAAAAATTTCCTTCATTATTAGTTTTATTTTACTATTGAGATTTTTTATTAGATATACCAAAAAAAAAAAAATATTAACTCTGTTTTGCCAATTAAATTAAACAATTTTTGTTTTTTGTTTTTCCTGAAGGACCTTCAAAAAAAAAGAAAGTGGGAATCTTAAAAGAAACCAACATCTCCTTGGAAGTATTAGATTTTTACTCACTTAACCCACTTCCCTCTGTAGCCAATATAATCGTATGATATCCTAAATAATTTCATAGTATAGCATGGCTAAGGAGTAGGGATGGTATAGAACAGGATATGAATTACATAATAGAATAATTTTACACTGTAGCCTTAATTGGTTATGAAAATATGTACCTAATATGATTAAATGCAATTAACAATTCGGTAAGCACATTCTGTATAAACACTTTTCTTTTATTTAAATTTAATTTATTAATTTGGTTAAATTTTGTTAGTTCATAGCAGTCTGTATTCTGTACCTAATTCAGGAAACTAAGAGAAGCGAATAATGAATAGATTTGAATATGCTTTTTACAATTAATTTTTATAAAATTTAAATTATTTTAAAAGTTTTAAATAAAAATTTAATATAAGTAAGTATAGCTATTCATAAAAATTAAAACTAAAACCAAATTTAATTAAAATTCCAAAAAGAAAAAAAAAATAGAAAAAAAAATTTAAATTGCTATTATTATTATAATCCTTTAAATATCAGTTTAATTTTTTTTGTTTTTTATTTTTTTTAAATACTCTTGAAGAAGATTATAAAATTAGAATTGTAAATGATTTAGGAGAATAAAATAAAATTAATTAATTCCTAATATTTATAATCCCTAAAAATAACATTTAACAATTTTTATTTACACAAAATAACAATTTGTTAGCAATTATGTTCAAAAAAAATCATATTTCACTAAAATTCCATTCAAGTGTTGCATTATATAGAGTTTTATTAAATAAGTTAAATTTTTTTTCATAAAAATTTAATTATTCCAAAACGTCGAACAATTTATTTTATTATTTTTGTTTTTTTTTTTTTGCTTTTTTAGAGAACAGAAAAGTTATTATTAAACATCAACAAATTAGGGTAATATTCAAAAATATTTATAATATTTAAAAGATATTCCAATCCTCAATTATTTGTGAATTAGTCCGTTATTAATTAAGAGTGGAAAAATTATTTGAATATTTTTTTTTATGCGAGTGTATTATGATCGAAGCGGCTGGAAAAAATTACTCGAATCGTGTCGAAATAATGAATAATATTAAATTTTATATTTTAACAAGGATGATCCAGAGTAAATCTTCTAATATTAAGGCTTTAAAAAGATGTTTGCTGTTAAAAGTTGATGGAATGATTAGACGAAAGGTTTCTTCTAATTACGAAATGAAAACGTATAGAACTGTTAAAATTTCTCTGAAGAGGAACCTGAAAAAAGAGCAACCTGCAAATTTTTTTTGACTTTCAGGTAACTTTTGTCATACTTAGCCAGGTTGGATTCGACAAATCTTTTATATACCTCCATTTTTTTTTTTTACTAAAGTGGAGATCAAACGTTAATCGACTTTATTGTTACTGATAAAGATTTAGTGTTAATCCTTTAAAAAGCCATATGATCTCAATAAATTGATTCTTTTTATTAAGTTTTTCGTTTGAATTTTATATAATTTTCTAAAGGTCCTTAATCAGGTAATATTTAGAAAGTTGATTACAATCTTGACTTAAATCAAAGTTTTGTTCTTAAAATTCTATAGTTAACTGCAACTTAGGATTTTTCTTTTCCTAAATATCACTAATCTAATCCCAAAGCAAATTAACTATGTTTTAAAAATTCAGTCTAAGGTGAATTTATTCGCTTTCGGCCACCAAAATACAAAACAAAAAATTTCTTATATAAAATATATAAAAAAATTGCATACTTTTTGGCAAAAATGAAAAATCAAATTATTTTATTTTGTATCATAATATTCATTTAAGTATCATAATTTTCATTTTATTGAAAAAAAAAAAAGCATAATATTATAAAATAAAATTATAATATTATATTTTAAATTAAATATAAAATCAAAAATAATTACTAGAGTAAAAAATATTTTTTTTTTTTAATAATAAAAACAAACAAGTCAATAAAAATCACAAATAAATAATTTATGTAATTAATATATACATAATATAAATTATTAAATTAATATATAAATGTCCAATAATTTACATTTAAAATCCTTTAATGTGGAAAATGATTATGTAAAAGACAATTATGTGGAAAATTAGCGAAAATTGATATTGATATAAAATACAGAAAACAAAAAAACAAAAAAAAATATAAAAATAAAATGTAATTTTTCATAAAATTGTTGAAAATTAATGTATGTATTTTATTAAAATTTATATATATATGTATATATCATATTATATATATATGTATACTCATATATTTTGATACAGTTCATGTTGAATAAATTTTAATTGAGTTGTGATCCTGAAAATATTTTATCATAAAAATTAATTAATAGAATAAAAAGGAAAAAAAAAAAGAAAAATAAAATTGAAGAAAAACTTTTATGCTACCATAAATCAATTTTCATAAAATTGTGTATTATTTTAAAAAAAAATTTTTTAAATTGTTTATAATATAAATTATATAAAAACAGGAAAAAAACAATATTTTGTAACAATTTTTTTTTTAATAATATTAAATAAATGGTACTTTGAAGTTAAACCAATTAAACGTCGAATAATATCTTACTAAAGATATCATATGATATCTAAGGAAATTAAGTCCAAAATTTATATAATCATTTATTCAAGAATTTTTACAAGTGCATTCAAATCAATTACCAAGAACATTATTAAAATATTATGTTATTCGAATTAAATTTTTAATGTATGAACAAAAATGGACGTATCTATTTGGTTAAAATAATATCTATTGATGTTTTCAGTATTCAATATATAAACTCTGTGACAGACTGTTTTGTTATCAATATTCTGCCATGTCAAAACAAAGATATATTCTAGTGAGTTGAGATTGAATTCCTTAGCGAATTTTAGAATCTCTTAAATAACAAACATATCATTTATAGATTGAAGTATCAATATTGTTTTGGGGGGATTTTAAATGGGCCGATGAATGAAGTACATGTCATAACCTTTAATAAGTGCCATAAGGTCAGGTTAATATAAAGGAACTTTTAAAATTTTAAAACACTTAATCTTCAAAGATTTATTTTTAGATTTTATTGCAGCAAATTTTCCTGTTTTTGTATAAGAATATTAAAATTAAAAAGTATTAAAAGTTACCGCTGGTTTTTCAATAAGATTAGACTGCGCTATAAATTTTGAAATATAGTTTTAAGTATGATTTCTTATTAATAAATTGCTTTGATTTTAAAGGCAATTAAGGTAAATTAAGTTACTAAATTTAACTCCATAAATAAATATATTAATGTTGTAAAAGGAATGTTTCACTTAAACGTTTTATTTAAAGTCAATTTCTTTGGTCCATAGTACCATTTGTTTAAAACATTTATATATTTTTTTTTTTATGTAAGATTCACTTGAATATTCCTATACTGATAATTTATTTTCACTTTTATTATTTGCTTCAATGAAAAAATAAATAGAAAATAATATTTTTGTTATTATTACAAACGAATTATGATTATATAAATAAATTAACAATATAATTCATTTTAGTGAGCAAGTTTTTTTTTTTTTTTTTTTATTCTTTATTTAGATCTTATAAATATAACTTACAAAAAAAAAATTTATAAATATCAGTTTACGTCTTTGTTTAATAATTAATTTTAAGATGGCCTGATTTCTTATTATATTAATTTTAGGTTTCATATTTTAATATTACAATAAATCTTTAAATGTTCCATGGTAATTTACATCCATTTATTTATTATTTTTTGGTAAAAATTTCATTTAAAAATCCAAATTTATTTCTATTGAGTTTTAAAATAAAACTTATCTTAACCTATCTTAACCTATATATCTAATCTAATTTACCCTATGCTATCCTACTTATCCTAAATAATTAAAAATAATTTTAATCTTCTATGTAGGTGTTTTCTAACCACCAATAATTTCTTATGTAGGTGTTTTCTAACTACCAATAATGTTTTTGTCCCTTTCTGGTATATATCTATCAAATTTCAACATTGAATAATCTACGTTTCGCGGAATATAGTCAATGATCTTGCACGTGGCCCGCCTATTATAATGAAATAATAAGGGAACATGGTTTTGATCTTGAATGTAACCATTTGAATCTAGGTATATAAAAATTTCCGCTGCAATGAATCCTGTATTCATGCTGTATCTTATATACTCATAATTGTGGTAATAAATATTTGACACTAGATTATTTTCCCTTACTTGTAGAGTTCTATTAAAATGGTTACGTATTAATTTAATAGCAAAGTTATCGAATCTTATTATGTTTGCATCTTTATATATTACTTTGTTTGAATAAAAATGTTGAAAGTTTGATTCTGGTTTTATTGTTTTACTTATGCAGACCCTAATACATTTTCTCTCAAATTTTCTAATAAGTTCCATTGTGCTAGCACTTATGTTAAACCAAATAGGGATGACATATGCCATTATTGGTCTTATAAGAGCTTGATATGAAATAATTTTAACTCTGGGACTTATGCGTTTGTCGTAAAACAAATTTCTGGCGGCCATAAAGGCTTTGTTACTTTTATTTAATATGTGCTTTACATGGTCTTTAAATTTTAAATGATGGTGAACTTGCACTCCTAAACATTTGATTATTTTGGTTTGTTTTAATAAAGTTCTATCATTACTTTTAATATTTAGGTTCCTTCAATTTTTTCTGATATTGTGATTAACTTTATCAACAGTGTTTCGAAAAAGTATTGTTTCACATTTATCAGTATTAATTTTAAGTTGCCAAATTTTACAGTAATCTAATGACAAATTGAACATTTTTTGCAAGTAGAACTGTATATGTTCTATTGTGTCACCTGCCGAGTAAAAAACTATATCATCAGCAAATTCTAATGCATAGTTACTGCCTTTAATAGATTAAAATAGCTCGAGAAGTTCTGTGATGTAGATACAAAATAATATCGGGGAATTAATTGTTCCCTGCAGAAGCCCATTTTTAATAGCAAATGTTCTACTTATAATGTTTGAATCGTAATAAATTAAAAGTTTTTAATGCCTAAAAACTTTATTGAATAAAAAATATTGCATATATCTAGGATGAATTTTGGATATGGTTTGGTATTTTTATTAGTTATATCCTCATTCTTCAGTTCATGTATCTATTTGTTGCACAATATATAAAAAGATAAAAAAAAAAATATTAACTCCGGATTTAATATAAACCTCAGTGTTTTTTTTAAAAAAAAGAAAAAGTTTAATTTTAAATTCAAAATTCCATATGTTTACCGTATATGTATTTCTTATTTACAAAAATCATTTGTTTTTTGTATTTTATAATAAAAGCAATATAATTATATAATTTTCATTATTATTAGAAAAAAATAAAAAAAAAATTTTCTATTATACTTTTTGTTCATTTTATTCCACAAAAACCAATTATGTATTCTACCATTATTCCATTATATCTTATCATTTATCCTTGCTGAGTTGATGTCTACTACCACTTCTATTTCTGTAAATAGAAACAAATTGCAAAAAATTGTAAAGAATTAAAAAAATCAAAAAGCATAAAACTAGATGTATATTTGTGAAAATTGTCACATTGCGTTAATTTCACAGTGTATATTATATGTCAAAGATCACACATTTACAAATAAGGAGAATACTTATGCGTATTTTAGTGACTAAATTGCTGTTCTGTTTAATTATAAAATTTTTGTTGTCTATTTATTTGTTTTTTGTTTTTTTTTTTTTTTGCCACATCAATCAACCGGGAATGTACACGGTAAACACACGCGGCTAATGGTTAAAATTTGTTTTATATGCTGTGCTAGTTTTATGCTGTTTTTTTTCTTGAATAACATAAAATTGATTTTATTTTATTGATGAAAATTATTTGCTACAGTTTTAGTTAAAATATTTGGAACACTTGAAGAATAGTAAATTTTTCTAAATTAAACTTTTATAAAAAATTTTTTAATAATTTTTAATTTTTGGAATTTTTTATATTATTTTTGGGTACTTATCACTTTTGTACTATGTAAGAAAAGTATATGTTATATTTCTTATTTAATTCTCTCTTATTCCTCTGCAACCAAAATCTTTTGACTTTGTAATGATTTTTATTCTTCTTAATATAAGAAATTACGAGGAAACGTGTAGAGTTAATAAACCGTTACGTTATGCTGTTTCCATAAAATGTAATCATCTTGTAGAAAATATAAGATATCTGTAATTTGGTTAAGTACTGAAATATATTTTCTAATCAAATTTTACAGAAGTTCTTGCCATATAACTTGATCATCTTTTACAAAACTTTAGATGTCAAGTTTTTTTTAAAATATCCACCAAGATATGAGCATATAAATTTTACAGCTAGGCGAACCTGTTTCGCTGGACTAATCAACTTTTGTAGATGTTTTTGGTATATAACTTAACTTCTTTTAACATTTTGAATACCTAGCTTATATAGACATTACAAATTATGCTCTCGAAAAAAGAAATTTTACAACAACTACCAGAATCTGCGGCTCTAGGCTAACAAAATTTTCCAGAGGTGGTTGGTATAAAATTTAACTTATTTTGACAAAATTTTAGATATCTAGCTTAATTATAAACTGAGCTATACACGCATATAAAGGAAAAAGTTGTATGGCAGGTAATTGAATCATCTCATCGATCTTTTTTGAGGTATCGTATACGGAGGAACGGACGGACATACGAACTTTCTTAGCTAAATCGATTAAAAATTCTATTCTAAGCAAAAATTTATACATATATACTTCGGCATATCTATCCTTGTCATTTGTCCTTTAAAATGTCACAAACGTAATGCACAATTTGTTATCCAATTACTTTCATACAAATATTAGAAATAAATAACTTAAAAAATTTCTTTTTAATTCAATGATTTATTAGGACGAATCCTTTTAGCAAAAAATACATTTTATAAATATTGCGTTCGATACATTTTAAAAATCTTTTACCATAAAATCTGACCACAAAATCTTCTTTAAAAAATATCAATAGTTGAAGAATAGTTTTTTTTTTTAGCCCTACACTGTTAATAATAAGGATTCAAAAAATTAGACAAAAAATTTTGCCTAAGAATTGAACAGGATTTTAAATTTTAATTCTGATATCAAATCATTTGTTATGTTGAGTGTTAAAACTTTATGTTAATTTTTATTATTATCATACATTTAAAACAATTTTTAGCTTTGGAAGTGAACTTTTAAAAAACATTTTATAGATTTTTTGTTTTTTTTTTTTTTTTTTTGTTATGTACAACCGTTATTTGTATATAAAGTTCTGTTGTTTTAAATATTTGATTTTTTTTGGAGGATTTTTTAATCAGAATTTTATGCAAATTGACAGACCATAAAGGTTATTGGTATTTTTGTTGCAATAACATGGTATCTAATAAAAAAAACATTATAAAATAACAGTGCTTTATTTTTATTACTCGTTGGTTTTTGTAGCTTGAAAAAAAAGGAAAGTTATGGTTCTTATGTTGGTTTAGATGGGGAAGGATACATATCTAATCATTGATTTTTAACAGAAAAATTAAAATTGGTTGTTTGAATTCAAATTTTTGCTTTTTTTTTTTTTTTTGGATACAAACGCAAATATTAACTTGTATAATGATGATGTATAGTAGATATATTTTATTTATTTATGTAAATAATTTTTGGTTGTGTGGTCACAGAAATATCTTCTTTTTTTTTTTTTTTAATAAATTTCATTCCAAGTGAATAAATTTTTACCCTATCCTTAAATAATGAATAAATTTTTAAATGCGCATTTTTGAGGGATGGTGTATTATTACTACCTAAAGGCAAATAGGTTCAGATAATTTTATAAAGTAGCCAATATTTAATGATATAAAAAACCAATATTTTTATTTTATGAGATAAATTTATTTTATATAATTTAAAAAAGAATATTTGATGAATTTGGTTTTTAGTTTTTTTTTTTGAAAAGTTTTTCTGATTATTTTTGGATCATCAGTAAAAAAACAAAAATTAAAATTCAAAACATTGAATTTAATTTTCATAAAAGAAATGAAAATGAATTCCATGAATTACATTTTTATTTATAATAAATTAGAAAATTATGTATACAATATATATATGTATGTATATACTAAAATTGAACAGTTGAACAGAAAAAAAATTTAAGAGTTAATTAGGTATTCGTTTAAAATATCTGTATTAATATTTGATATTTTTTAAGAAATCTAATATTTTTAAAAAAAAAATCTCTTAGAAATCTTTATTAAGTCTTTTTTTTTATATTTTTCTTATAAAAAAAAGTGTATAAAAATACGAAATGCGAAAATGGGAAAAAAAAAAAAATATTTTTATTTAGAGACTCTTTATAGAAAAGTAAAAATGTTTGGCTCTTATTTTATATTCTCGCAATTTTTAAGAAATATTTTTAAAATTGGTTTATTAACAGAGTTTCATTTTATTATATTTTATGAAATTATTTAAATTAAATTTATTTAACTGTACGAATACATTATAATCAGAATTTTAATATTTTAAAAAGAGTCATCCTGATTGTATGCAATTTTTTTTCGTTAAAATATTTATTACAGTATTTTCATTTGGTTTTGTTTCGTTAAATTTGATTGTTCAATTTTATAATAATACAATTGTATATAACAATTTCATAGTATATTCGATAAAACATAGTATTGATTAAAAATATTATAGTAGATTATAATAGAAAATTTTATTACAAAGGGATTGAAATATTGTTGGATTGGTATCATTATTTTATGAAACTGTTATATATATTTCTTTTTAGTAAATATCTTGTTAATTTAAATGGTTTCTAACTGATAACTTTAAATGATTTTTGCATTTTACATTTTATTAAAATAATTTTGTAAATAGTATTTCTAAATATTTTTTTTTCCGATGTTATAAGATCGGACAGTTTAGGTTAAAATCTAATAGTTTACTTTTAATTTTAAGATCATTAAATTTTAAATACGTTGTGAAATAAAGAAAAGCAAAAGAAAATGTAACCCAATGGTTTGTAAAGGCGCACATTTCCAAAATGCACTTGACTCGCACCAAAATTTAAAAATTTTCTTAGAATTTCATATAATAAGAAAAAATGTTAAAAATAAAGAGATACTTTCACCGATTTTATGGGAACTCTACATAAATATGAAAAACCATTAATACAATAATTATGTAAAATTAGTTCAAGGCATAATTTTTGCCTATTATTTCGAAAAAATTTGTACAGATGCGTAAGTTTAAGGTGTTTAAATATAGGAAAATTTCAATTGTTGAGTCCTAATACTCTTGAAACAGAGGGTGGTACAAAAAAATTTTCTGAGGAAACTTACACTAATATAAAATGTTCATTCTCACCTCAA
The DNA here is from genome assembly GCA_947095535.1 of Poecilobothrus nobilitatus. NCBI lineage: Eukaryota > Metazoa > Arthropoda > Insecta > Diptera > Dolichopodidae > Poecilobothrus > Poecilobothrus nobilitatus. Next base: position 30,528,803 of record OX352774.1, read on the forward strand.
AATTTCAAATCTCTATCTAAAAGCGGGATTTATTAAGGAAGAAGAATCATGCAAAATTTGGTTTTCACGTAACGGTAAATTTAAATGCTAAGTTTAAAAAAAATGTATAATTTTGATATTATGTATATATGTATATATTTAATAAAGGTAAAATAAACTCCTGCCGAATGATGTTTTTAAATTGAAAAAAATATTAAGCAGAATCTGAGATGTACACGTTTAAAAAGAGTATTTTTTGAAAGTTTTAGGTGCTGTAGATCCGTAATGCATGGAGCTACATAATAAAGTTGTTCTACAACAATAACTTTTTTATGAGACCATGACATGACATGAGAAGAAATGAATTTAATTTTTTTTTATCGTTAACAGTGTAGAAATTTTGTAAACAGACGGACGGAGGGACAGACAGAATGAAACTAATAGGCACATTTTTTCAAAATTTTTTTGGAAACACATGCTAAAAACAACAAGATATAACCTATAAATATGCCCGCATTAGCAGAAATTTTCCTGTAAAATTTTTAAACTATTTTAACTCAGCTATATATAACTAATTTTTAAATACTAGTTAATTGTCATAATGTAGTTAACACAAATTATAATGTTCGAGATAAATATATGATAGGACATATTAAATGATTACGATTCAAACAAGTATATATTTTTACTCTAAACCATTAAAAATTTGGTTAATTAATCTTAATTTCCGGTTCCCTAAAGTTTTTTCTCGCAAAAATAATGTAAATGCAAAGTAGTTTTTAAATTATTTATAAATTTAATAAATTTTATAATGCATACATAAAAATTTTTTCCATATAAAAAAATTTTTTTTTTTTGTACGATCTAAAAGCGATTCATTATGAACTAAAAGTACGATCAAAATCATTATCTTTCTATTCTATTTGGCACATTTTCGTAAAAATAAAAAATTATTTTAAAATTAAAAAATTTCAATACATACCTATTTCAATTCCTTTCATTATCTCTGTTAATATGGAAACCTTAATCAAAATTTATATTTTCAAATCGATAAAAGCACATTTAGTACATTAATTACTCTGACTTAGCATCTTATTCTTTTAGAAGGAAAAAAAAAAATTTTTTACAATAATTTTATTTAATTTTTTCCCCTTTTTTTAAAACATGAATGTGATTAAAAAAAAAAATGTATTTTCCCCTATAAAATTTTCTCTCATTCATTTAAAAATTATAATTTCTCTCAATTTTTTTTTGTTTTTTCACAAATTTAACTCAGTGAATTATTTATAATAAACATTTTTTTTTTTTGTATTAAAATCTTCCATCTGCCAAATGAAACAAAATTATTAAAAAATTATAAAAAGTACATACATTTTTTGTTAGTGTATTTGTGTTCAATAATGTTTACCAGAGTGCAACAGATCAGATGTTCAAAAACCGTAACCCAACAAAAATGTAAAAAAAAAAAACAAAAAATAGCAACAATAATAATGATAGCAATAATAGTAGCAAAATATAAACTCAAATACAGTTCTCAAATATTTAAATTAAGTTTTTTTTTTTTTATGAACTCAAATTTAAAACCGGTTTATTGTAATTTCTTATTTTTATGCAATCACACAATTTATTCGTTCTCTTCGTTCAAATACAATGAACAGAATAAAAACAATCATACAAACATACAGTATTAAATTTAAAATATATCGCATATATTCAATTTTAAATATAATATGTACAATGTACATAATATAAAAAATAAAAATGTGTATATGTATTTATTAAAATTTGTTTGTTGTTGTTTTCAGTTAGTTTGCGGTGATCACTGATCAGTCTAGTCTCTCAAATATTACGGTACAACGAGTTTTTTTTTTTTTTTTTAATTTATTCTATAAGAAATTATTAATGAGTAAAAGAAAAAAAAAAAATAAACAAAAAAAAAAACAAAAATTTATTTACTCGCTCACCTAAAAACTAACCGCAGTTTTGACCATGTTTTTCTTTGCATTTTTTTTTTATTCTTCTTTCTTGTTGGTCTTAAAGATCTTATTGTGCAAATATAAATATAGACGCTTGAATATTCTGTTTACACGAAATTTGAATGTATTCATATTGGTCAGAGATGTCGTATTTTATTTTGAAATAAGTAGTAGATGATGAAACAACTTAATGAAATAGATTAAAATTTGAAGAAAATTCAAAAAAAAAACAAAATAAGACATAGTATATAAAAGATAGACGAATAAATAGACAATCATAGTAAAATTAAAAAGTAACTTTTTTGGAAACTATAATGAGTACAGTAAATTAAATTTATTTTATTTGGCTTCCATTACTAAACTTTACTGTTATAATCTATTAATTTAGTGGTTATTCTTCAAATGATAGAACATTTAATATTTTACATACATACAGAGTTCTAATGAAATATATAGTTGAAAAGAGATATTATTATTTTATTGATTTAGTATTTATTGACAGCCGTACTTTGATTACAAACTAAATTCTTAAAAGGCTATAAAATTATAAAATGAAGAAACTATAAAAAAATCTTTTTAAAGATAAACTTTTTAAAAAACTTAAAAAATTATTTTCCATAGAATTAGATTGTTTCAAATGACCAATTAACGTTAAATTAGTTAAATTTATTTTTTATTGATCATAATTTACTTTCATATAAATTTTGAATTAATTCAGCTTTTTCAAAAATAAAATCTGTCATTTTAAAGATTTTAGTAAAGCTTATGACATTAATGTAAATAATGCAAAAAGCATTAGTGGGAATAAGATTATAACCAAATAACAAAATCAATCCAAATTGTAGCTAAAAAACTGAATTGATAAATTTATTTTGAAGTCTTGTGCTCACATTATTGACTCCTTAATTTTACTTTAACGAGGTTCAGTAGCAAATTTTAACTTAACAATAATGTTTTCAAGTTGCTATAATTCATATGTTAAATTTAATTCAATTAAAAATCTATTCGGACTATATAATTCGAACTATAATTCGGCCCGGACTATAAAACTGCAATTTACAGATATTATAAGATCACATAGAACTAAAATAAATATTATATAATATATACTTTACAGAGAAATGATGACATAAAACTAGACATTCACTAGGCATTCCAATTAAATTCCTTTAGATCAATATCAAATGGTTTTAAATCAGCACAAAATACAAGTAATTGCACTCATTCTATAATGGAGTATCAAATCAATGTGATAAGTTCAACAATAATAAAACATCAATATGTTATAAATAAGTGGTAAAGTGTCAAATTTAAAACAAAAATCTGCAGTTTTATTATTGATCTGACTCATGGCGCAGTGGTTAAGTCTCCAACCTTTCAATCGAATGGTCTTGGGTTCAAACCCCGGTCAGGTCATAAATAAAAAATATGTAGTACTTTTATTAATGTATATCGTATAATTAATATTTGTAATAATAACAATAATAATAATAACAATAATAGTAACAATAATAATAATAATAGTAATAATAATAATAATAATTATAATAATAATAATAATTATAATAATAATAATAATTAATAATAAATAATAGCTACTACAGTGGAGCCATCTTTGGTTATATCATGCAAGTAAGGTGTTATATACTGCTGCATGTTGTAATTCACGGATGGCGCTGACTGTGTAGTAAAATAATAATAATAATAATAATAGTTAATAATAGTAATAATAATAATAATAATAGTAATAATAATAATAATAATAATAATAATAATAATAATAATAATAATAATAATAATAATAATAATAATAATAATAATAATAATAATAATAATAATAATAATAATAGTAATAATAATATAATAATAGCTACTACAGTGGGGCTATCTTTGGTTATATCATGCAAGTAAGGTGTTATATACTGCTGCACGTTATAATCCACTGATGGCGCTGACTCTGTAGTAAAATAATAATAATATTAATAAAAATATTAATACCAATAATAACAGCCGCTACAGTGACAGTGGGGGTTGCCTTCAATAGTTGCCTCATGTAATATACTACTACTACATGTTGTAACTATTGTGACGGCTTTAGTCACTGTTAGCAAAATAATAATAATAGGCGGATTCATTGTTTCCTTACAGTCCCACTCCCAATTCAATGTTTCCGTATCTATTTTTCCTATCCTTTCCTATCCTACTCCCTAGCCAATATACTGCGTTCGCAGGTAAGGGTTTCATCCCACTATATTGGCTAAAGGGGGAGGTGGGTTTAGTCAGTAAGAATCTGACACTACCAAGGGGAAATTCTTGGTGTCTTTGGAAGATTCCCACCTCCCTTAGGAAAAAAAAAAAAATAAAAAAAACGTTCCTAAAATACATTAAAAATAATTAAATACATCTGCATATATATACGTAAAGTAAATCTACTACATTATCAGTGAAGCATATCTATCACTTTATTGTAATTTTTATATTTAACCGAAGTGAGTAAATTAAATATATTATAATTAATAAATAAAAGCAGCTGCTATTCGAGTTTTATTCAGTTATGGTTAGATTATACGGTCTATTTTTGTCATAAAAATAGAAAAACTCGAAATAATAAAAAATTATTTTTCTCTCTCTTATAATTTATCTATTTTCATTTTAATTCAGTCAAAATGTTCATGAATATAAAAGAGCGTGATATTGAGAAAATTAACTGTTTCAAAATTAGAGAGAAATTTTTATAGAGAAATATTTTACATATAAAAATTTGGTTTGATCTTTAGGTTTTTTTTTTTTTAAATTTTATAGAGAGATTGTAAAATTCTCTTATTTTTCGTTTGAATTTTAATTGTTGTTATGTTTGCGTTATTTTCTTTTTTTGTTTATTTTTACTTTTGCTATTTTTAAAGAAATGAGTATGTTTTTTCTTCTCAAAATTTTTTATTTTTTATTTTTTTTAAATGTTTGTGGTAAAAATTTTCGGTACCAATATTGGTAAGGGGATCTGCATTCGATAGTTTACCGTTGAACTATAAGCAACGGCTTTTTTGTTGTATAATATCTCGTCGAGTGTTTTTTGTTTTGTGCGTTTAAAACGTCGCGTGAAAAAATATTAAAAACTGTTTTTTTTTTTTAAGTTTCTAACTTAAGTTTTTTGTGTATTATTTTCTTTTTTCATAATAATTTTTTGTTTTGTAAAAATTAAACAAAAAAAAAGATTATCAAAAGTGTTTTTGGGCTATTTTTAAATTTTTGTTAATAATCAGAAGAAGAGAAATATGAAAACTTAGAAAAAGATTAAGTTAAATGTGAGTTTAATATTAAAAAATAAAATAAAAATTAACAAGATTTATAACGAACATTTTTTTTTTTTTTTATAAAATTCGGTCAAACTCTTAATACGGATGAGAGTTTTTCATTTTTATTGTTTCTATTCAAGAATTATTATATGTTTTTTTTTTTGTTAAATTGGTGAAAAAAAAAGAAATGCGTGTTAAATGCTGATGATGAAAAATTCTTTACCAGTTTTCTGAAAAAAAAAAAATAAAAATATTTACAAGATATCATTTAATAAGTATAAAGATAAAAAAAAAACGACTTTATTAAATATTACTACTACCTACACGATATCAAGTATCAAATACACGTTAAAAATCTTTGATCTTCTTGAATTGTGGATACCTGAAAAATTTGAAGTTTTTTTTCTTTTTTATATATATGGTATATACCGGATATTTTTTTGATCGCGGAAATCTGTTTTTTATATTTTTATAAAGCGCATATTAATAAAATGTGTATTCAGTTACTTTAGTCAAAAAAAAAAAAAAAAAATAAATAAATAAAAACAAAAAATAATATAACAAATTTACAGTTCTTTTAGTTAATATTTTAGTGTGTTTATAGTTATATAGTTTCTTCACTTAGAAACACTGGGCTGCTTTTTAACTGATCTTGTTAATGTGAAATCTTTTGGATATTTGTTTTTTGATTTGAAATCTTCAGATTTTTTTTAGTTTTTTTTTTTTTGTTTTTATTTTCAAGTTTTGTGAATGAAATTCTTTATTTTTATATTTTTTTTTTTTTATATTTTTCATTTTTAGAGATAAAAAATTGAAAATTCAAGTGGTTATTTGTGTATCTTTTAAATAATATGTACATATCTATTAAAATATATAAAAAAAGAAAAAATCTGTTATAACACAGTTATAATAAATATTGTTTTGTTGGTTATTCAGAAAAATTTTAAAAGAAAGCTATAAATAAGAATAAATTAAATAAATAAATATAAAAATTTTTCGTGACTACTTATAACGGTGACTGTTTTGATATTATTTTTTTTTTGAAAATAAATGTTTAACAATATAAATGCGTGTTCTTTAATATTAACACAAAGGAATGATGTATGTCAATCAGAACTTCTGGAATTTATTAATTTTTTTTCTGAATTCATAGCAAAGAATTGAATTTTTTTAAAATATTTTGTTCAATTAATAACAATTGATTAGAAAATTTATTTTTTCAATAGATATTTTAATATCCATTTAATGTAATTAAGATTTACTAGAATAATTTAACTGTTTTCAAAAAAAAAAAAAAAATATTAAAATTTTTTAAAATAGTTATTAATATTCTTATAGTAAAAAAAAAAAGTGTTAAAACATTTTCATAAAGTTCTGTCTAATATAAAGCATTGAAGTCTTTTGTTTTAAATTTTAAAAATCAAACAAAAAAAAAATTCTTTTTTAAATAAAATTAATAAAAAATTAATCAAATGATTGCAAAATATTGTGTAATTTAATGTTCATGTTTTAAATAGAAATAAATCAAATGATGAAATAAATTAAAAAAAAAAATTTTCAAAAAAAAAAAGAAAAGTGGTTTCAACAATAAAAATAAAATAATTCGCAATTATAAAAATTATTAAAATAAAAATACATAGTGAATGAAAAATTAATATTTGAATAATTTGTATAAAAGATAAATTGAAAAAAAAAAATTTTTTTTTGGTTAATTTATAACAATTTTAAATTTTAATTTATTTTTTTTTTATATTTTTTTTTTTGAATTATATTAAATTTGATTACTTTTTTGTTTGATTTGAATAATATTTCATTCATTCTGTAATTAAAATACATTTTTAAATTACTTTGACTGTTAATTATATTTGCTTTGGATACAATTTTATATTGTTTTTTTTTTTTTTTTGGATTACTACTTTTCATAACTATTTTTTTGCTGCTTTAAACTAAAATAAGAAGGTAAGATAGATTTTTATATTACAACTTGCTAATAAATCAATTTACAACAGTTTAAGGACTTTTTTGTGTTGATCTTTTTTAATTATATTTCATTTTTTATGAAAAAAATGCATTAGATTTATTTCGGAATTCAAAAAACCTTAAAAAATTTAGTTATAAATATGTACGAATAAAAAAAAAAAAAACTTTACTTTATTTAAAAACTTTACTTAAAAGTTAATGAAGTTTTTATTTTACTTTGGTTTCCTTGATACCGCAAATCTGTAAACTGCACAATTTATAGTACTAAGTATTTTAGCAATTGTATCTTATACGAATAAAAACCTAAGTTTTTTTTGTTGGCTTTACTAAAATTTTGAAATATTTCACTTTAGTTGTCAGAAAATGTTCAAACGATCTTTTGTCAGATAATATTAAAATGGAAACGAATTTTTGTATGGTTGGTTTAAGTAAAAAAATTGAGGATTCAAAAAAAAAAAATCGTTGGCATTGAATAGACACACTTTTAAGCTAATTTTAGTTTTAGTTTTTTTGAAATGTTAATCTATGTAGCTGCAATATCTCTTTTCTAGCAATCTAGTGTATAGCTTCGTTTAAATATGTAAGTCTAAAAAAACATTGCCGGAGCAAAAAATCAAGACTCTTTATTTTATAGAAATCCCTAGTTTTATAAAATTATAGAACGAAGGTAAAAATTCTTTACACTTTTTTTTATTATGGTTATAATTTTGTGATAATAAATGAAGGAGAGGAAATCCATACGGAATGGATCCAGTTCAAAGATAAAATTCTTATTCAATATTGTTTCAAAAATTTCAACTTCAGCTCCATAAGTTCCGTTAATGTGATTAATGTGACTTATGTTGATTTCAGAAGTTTAATTAAATTACATCCGCTTAACATATTTATAGTTCCTATTTCTAGGTAGTTTCGGCTTAAAATGACGTCGTAATATAAATTTTGTTGTTTTAATAATTTTTGTATGCACGTTTCAAATATCGAATAAAAATTTAAATAGATTTAATATATTTTGTGTAGTAATTTTACGATAAAATAATAGTAAAAGTTTATCGTTGAATATAAAATACATTTAAATAGATAAATTAAAAATAAAAAAAAAATCTTGCAACAAAAAAAAAAAAAAAACAAAAACATATTTTAATGAATTTTTCATGTTATTATTTTTTATAGTAACTCAATAAAAAACAAAAAAGCAAAAACCGAAAATGTGTATACGTTTTTTTACTGCAAAATGTTTTTCAATGTTTTTTTAATTTCTACTGTTTTTGTAGCAAAAAAAAAAAAAAAAAATTAGAGCCTTGAAATAAAAAAAACTTAACTTTTGAAATGAATTTTTTTTTTTTTTTACAAAATTTTAATAGGTCATCAAATGATTTTTTTTTTTTTATATGTTTTTTGCTGCGTTTTTTAATTACTTAATTTGAATAGAAATGAAAGAAAATTTATTATAATTTTTTTTTTTTTTTTTTAATTAAGACTCACTTATATGTCTTCTATGTTTTTTTTAAAAAATAAGAAAATAGAGGAAAAACTTTCGGAAAAATGTCTACAAACTGGCTGTTATCTAAAACATAATTAAAAATATTGTTTTTTTTGTATTTTAATTTTTATTTTTGCATTCTCATGACTGTTTAATAATTAATTTTTTTTTATCGTTTTTTTTTTCGTATGTGTTGTTTAATTTTCTTTTCCACTTTTTTTTTTACAATTTTTTTTTTTTTTTTACTATTTTTTAACTATTAAATTTTTATTGTTATTAGAAAAAAATCTTTAACTAAAGTCTGACTTTTTTTTATTTTACAAAGTTTGTATCTATACTTTGTAAAAATTGAATTTTTTTTTTTTTTTTTAATTTAGAAGAGAAATTTAATTTGTTTTTCTTAATTTTCGGATTTTTATTTTTTTGTTAAAAATTTTTCAATTTTTCTGCTTTAAAAATTTAATGTTATAATATATGTGAAAAATTGTTTTAATAAATCCATTTGTTTAAAATTCCGGAAGTTTTGTTTTTTTTTTCGTTTAACTGTTGAGTATATTTATATTAAATTTTGAAATGATTATCTTAAAATGCTATTAGTTTAACATCTTTTGATCTTTTATTTGGTGTGAATGAAATTTTTAAGAATGAAAGTAAGCCTATATAAAATTTATAATGGTATCAGGTTCAAGAAAGTATTGAAGTAAAAAATTAATAGATCAGTGCAAAAATATTTTTTTTTAAATGCAAAAGATGCAAATTTATTTTATAATAATAATAATAATAATAATAATGTTGTTCATTTTTAAAAGTTGAATAATAATTACAAGATGTGAAAAGAAATTGTAAATTTTGTAGAAAAAAAAAGTGAGTTATAAAGGAAATAATGAAAATAAAATGTATTAGAAATGATAATTTATAGTATATAAAAAGAATATTTTAATATTTTTTCATGGAAAGAAAATATGCCTTTATAAATATACCTTTTATACTTTAATTGAAGACATTTTTACTTTATGTGACAACATTTTTACTTTAGGTGAATATTTTTTACTTAAAGTGAAGACATTTTCAATTTAAATGAAGATTTTATTCTTAAAGGGAATCCATTTGTAATAAAAGTTAAAATAAAAAAATATATATATATATCATATAATATGAGATTTAGTTAATTTTTGGAAAAAAAAAAAAAGGAAATATTTTTAGGTTCAAAACAAAAGTTATTGCTAGATAATTGCACTGTACTTCTGAGTTATAAATTATTTTTCAATCTGTAGTTTAATTTCTCTCAAATTTAATTTTTACAAATAAAATCTCAGATTGCATTTAAATTATTAACGGGTCTCAGAGTTTAGATATAAGGATAGTTCTCTATCACCCACTACCAAATTACAACAACAACAAATGTACTTTACTTGTATTTATAATGTTTGTTTGTTTGTTTTGTGTTAAATAATGTTCAAATAATTTCATAACAAGTATGTTGGAGCCTTTTTTAGTTTTTGTTCCTATTAAATTCTTACGACCTTTCTTATGACTTACTACGGGCAGGATTTGAACTCGTACTTCATTGGTTGATAAGCAATGAGCTTAATTACTCGATAAACAAGACGCCATTGATAATTGTGTAATACTCTATTGTAAATATTGTGGTGTCTAAAAAATGCGTTAAGATTGTTTTTTTATCCTTTATATAAAACCTATTTATATTATATACTTACCAATATAAATAGGTTTTACGGTCTTTAAAAAAGAAATTTATTATTGGAGTTTATAATTCTTATAAAATTGTTAAGGTTTAGCAGTTTTGAAGACAAATGTTGAGTGCAAATAATTATTAATGAATTTATCAGATCTTAGAAGGTGTTAAGAAATTTTTAAAATTATTAATTTTTAAACTTATTTTGTTTTTTCCTTTAAGTTTCGTTTAGAATTTCTTTAATAGGATACGTATTATAAAATCTGGTTATGATTTGTTTGGGAGTTTTTTTTTTTTTATGTAGATAGCTGCCGAAGCTAATTTATAAAAAAAAAAAATTAATTTGTGTTTATAAATATTTAAAAGTATCTTTACAATTATTATAAACGTAGGTTTGTAGCTTATGTTGGAAAATTAAATTTAAATTAAGAATGATGATGACTGCCAAGATGCTCAAATTGCATTATTATATAGAATTCGAATACATTTTGTATAAATCATCAAAATTTAAAATACACAACTTTTTAAGTAGTTGAATTCTGAATTACACTTATAATTTTTTTTTTTGGAAAAATTTTTTGTTTAAATTCTTCTAAATCATTATTTACATTAAAATCATTTTATTTTTTACTTTTCTTTTTATTTTAATTTTTTTTAGTAAATGTCCAAAAAAAAATTTGAAAAAATGTGCCTATTAGTTTCACTTTGTCCGTCGGTCGCTTTACAAAACTTCTACATCGTTAAAGATAGAAAAATGAAATTTTAATCATGAGTAAGTCTTATAAAAAAATTATTGTTATAGAATAATTTTGTTATGTAGCCTCGTAGTGGAACTTTGAAAAAGTTCTATTTTTAAATGAGTTTATCCCAAGTTCTGCTTAACATTTTTTCAATTTAAAGACACCATTCGACAGAACTTTTTTTTTTACCAAAATTTTCCAAAATTATACAATTTTTTTAAATTTAGTATTTAAATTTACCGTTATGTGAAAAGCAAAATTTACATGATTTTTCTTCCTTCACAACTCCGACACACTTTTAGATAGGGACTTGAAATTTTGAGATAAGCAAAAACTTTTAGAATTAGTATAAGTTTTCTCAGAAAATTTTTTGTGTAACGTTATTTTACCATCCTCTGTTTAAGAACTATTAGGCCTCAAAAATTGAAATTTTCCTATTTCTAAGCATATGTAATTTATGCACCTGCATACATTTTTTCAAAATAAAAGTCAAAACTTAAGACTTCAAATTTATAATTTTAAATGTGTTAATGGTGTTTCGTAATTATGTAGAGTTCCCTTAAAAATTGATGAAAGTGTCTTTTTAACATTTTTTTCTTATTATATGATTTTTTAAGAAAATTTTCAAATTATGGTGCAAGTTACAATTCTTCACAGTTTGTATTATCTTTCAGAAATGTGCGCCTTTAAAAACCGTTGATTTATATTCTGCCTTGTTTTTATTTTTTTTTTTGTAACATTTTTAATAAAATTATAACATTTTTTATTAGAGAAAATAAAATGAAAAAAAAATTAAATATAAAATTGTTGATTTTATTCCATTCTTGGATCGATAAACTAAATAAATTTTAAATAAAATAAAATTTAAATGAAAAAATAAATAAAGCCATAGAAATAAAATTATTTCCAATATTAATTTTAAATATAAAATATAATAGCTACCATTAATATTAAATTTAATCTTCTTTTTTCTTTGAAAGAAAAAAAAAATCTACATATTTAAAATATATTATTTTAATGCCCTAAATAGACATAAAAACTATTCAATTACAAATAATATTTTATTTTTTTTATTATTATTATTATGGATTCTAATCAATTCCAAAAAAAAAAAAAAAAAAAAACCATGGATCGCTTGAATTCTGTTACTAAAATTATATTAAATTCATATAATCTAAAAAAAAAACATAAGTAAAACATAAATATAAAAAAAGGTATTAATTAACATTTAAAATTACAAATATGTACCCATACTCAGATACTTGTATATAAAAAATAGTTGGTAGATATATTATGGACAAGGCAGCAATTTGAGAAGTTCAAAAACCTTTTGGTTTTAATCTTTGCTTAAGAAAAGAAAAAAACTAAAAAAAAAAAAAGAAAAAAAAACACAAAAAAAAACGATACACAAAATAAGACGTATTGATTTGCAATGAATGATGGAATCATCTTTCATCTGAATTCAATTGAGAAACCTATCAAATGATAATTTTTTTACACAACTACATACAATAACAATAATAATAATTATCAAATATGGCTTCTATTTAGAATTTTTTTTCAATTTATACATATATACAACAACAACAAACTTTAGGTTTCAGTTGATATGACAAGCAATAATTTTTTTTGTTTTTTTTTTTTTACAAAATAAAAATCATGTCAATTACAGATTTGTTTGCAAAACTTAGGAATTTTTAAAGCCCTTCAGTCATATTAAATATTAATTTGAAAGTTTGAGACGTTATTGAGATATTGAGATTATTTTGAAAATTGTAACTATTTACGGTTACAGAACATGGAATTAAAAAAAAAAAACAAAAAAAAAAAGAGAATAAAAAAATATGATATTAATAAAAATACAAACATTTTAATCAGCTGTTTGTCAACAGTGTATAAAAATGTTTTTGATCTGTCTCTTCTTTAAAAACAAAAACAAAACAACAAAAAAAAAAAAATACCTACTATAAAATGAACGCATTGAAGTTAAAATTACAACCACATTTTTTAAATTTAATCATCCAATTAAGGTTTTAAATAACAATCTAGAGAATTTGTTTTTTTTTTTTTTTTTTTTTTTATTATAAATAAAACTACATTTTTGTATGTTATGTATATATGTATGTGTATATAGGTATATGCTTTTTTCTTGCATTTTTTTGTTGAAAGTTTATAATTACTTGGAAATCATTTGATTTAATTTCAAGAAAAACAACAAATATTAAATAAATTTAAAATTAAAATGTGAAAATTAATTTAATAAAATGAATGCTATATTGAAAAGTTTTTTTTTTTTTTTTTTTTAAATTTTTATATATAAATTATTAGAGCGGACTCGAAAGATCAGTGAAATTTACACAAAATTCTATTAGAAATTTTTTTTTCTACAAAATTATTACTGTCAGATAACGGCTAATTTTCATTAGATTTATATGTATATTCATAAAAGTGTTATATCATAGGCAGAAGATACAAAAATTATATATATGTGTGTGAAAGAAATGAAGTGAAACAAATATAACCATAAATATCCATGACTTACCTATTGGAGAATTTCTCTATATTTTTAATACAGATGTAAAAAAATATGTTTCTTATAAAAAAACATTTTAAACACTACTATATGTATTACAAGCGGAATCGTAACAAAATCTTAATATTTTCATTCTTATTTTTAAAAATTTTATTTTTTCTAAAAGAAATCTTAATTTTTTGGTAAAAAAATCCTATTTTTTCCTACAAATTGCATTTATTATATATACTAAAAAAATCATTTTTTTTTTTTAGAAAACTGTTCATATTAAATATTTGTCTTGTTAAGAAAAAGTCGACATATTATTACATATTTTATTCACATATTATTATTCACTATTATTTTATCACAGATTTTGGCGGCACCCCGCATTTGTTGTTAAAATATGGCATAGTAAAACATATAATTAAGGAGGATTTCAGAGTTGGTTACAACAACATCACGCTTTCTATAATTTATTTTAAAGGAGTTTGCATGGGAAAAATGCGGGTTAATATCACAAGCCTGTATTTCTTTTGACTGTATTTCATTTGTCTGTATTTCATTTGTCTGTATTTTCATTTGCTGGTATTTCATTTGCCTGTATTTCATATTATACAAAAATATATTATATAAATATTCTGTAAAATGAATTCTGTGAATTCACTAAACTCCCTCCTAATTCAGATTCTCACATATGCATATATATAAAATATTCTGGAAAAAGCGTAACGCCCTGTTTTTGAATGCAACTCTAAAATTTCTCCTAATTTCGAATGAAATACAGGCATATGACATGCTCCCGAAAAATGCCACTCTTTTAAATTGTTTGTTGTTGATATATTTATGAATAAAAAATATTTAGACTAAGGAATTTTAGAGTTTTAAGGAAACTTTAGAGTTGTGAAGAAAACTTTAGAGTTGGGAAGGAAAAATAAGAATTTAAAAATAAGATTTTGCACGTGATCCATTACACATATATGACATTTAAATTTTGAAATGTCAAAAAAAATAAAATAAAATAATAAACATTAATAAATTAGGTTTTGTAAATTTTTGGTTGTCAATTTGTTATATTTTTTATATATAAATTTAAATTTTAAGTAATAATGAAAATTGTTTTATTTATATTTGAGTATTTGAAAATTCAAATATTGAAATATTTGGTTATTTGTGAGTTATAAGGTATAAGTTAAAATTGTTATTTTGTATTTGAATTTTTTTTCAAATTTTTGAAAAATCCTTAACAAATTTCGTCTAGATATCTTTTCTCGTTTTTTTCTTTGTCTTTTTAATTTGAATCAAATTGCAAACCAAATTAGAATAATAATAATAATAATATTTTTGTAAAATTTCAAAATTCTGCCTCTAAAAATTAAAAACAAAAAATAAACATAAACAATCCCAATGTCACATCAATGCATTTCACACTTTTCTTTCGACTTCTAACAAGAACACTTATCCTGCTTCTATATAGATATTTTATAGAAGTGGGTTCTTACAATATTAAAAGTTTGATGCCTTCTCTCAAAATATTCCAAAGAGAAACAAAGAGAGCTTCTGCTGCCCATCTCTATGTAGTTCAAATCTCCATATGGCATGATTCGACTTATAGAAATTAGTTTGTGGTACGAATATCGCCTTATGTGGATGTGTTTCCAAGCTCATGTGTTCGCCAGATTTGGCGATGATTATATACAGAACGTTCAAAGATTTAAGGTGAACAATATCAACTTTGTTCACAATATGTCAGACAATTTGAAATTTCCTAAGTGAACTTTCTTTGACCAGGAAGTATATGAGTATTAAAGGTCGTATAATCTTTTCTCTGGTGAAAAAATTAGTTGGTGTTTTGTGAGTTAAAGTTTAATACGCTCATTCAGGACTTGTTCTTGTTCCACTCCTTTATAGTATCTTACGATGATTGCCGCTTACCCTAAGAAAAAAAGTTATTTATTTTATCATTTCTCTTTGAAATTATATTAATTGAAAAATTTTCAAATGTACAATAATCCTTAACACAGTTATATTAGTTAAACCTTTTATTTGACCTTTATATCTAGGTCATTAATAATTTTTGTATACAAAAAACATCCTAGTATGTAATTTAAACATAAATTGAAAATTGTATAGAAAAAGACAAAATAATTTTTTTTTTAGGTTTAATTTAAATTTATATTGATTAATAATTCACCGGATCTTTTTAATGACTTGCAAATCATTTTAATGAATTTAATAAAAATCAAAAAAAGTGGAAAAAAAAAAATTTTTTTAGAATATTTTTATTTTGCAAACACGAGTATTTAATGTAAAATCTTTTACAAATATAACAACGTGAACTCTTGATTTAAAGCATGACCACCTACCCACCTATCTACCTACATTTTTTTTTTTTTTTTTTTATTAAGAAAAAACTGAATAAATACTAGTATAATGATACTGCATTATGTTCCACATATAAATCCCACATTGTTTTTTTTTTTTTTACTAAAATATGTTTTTATTTTACTTTTTTTTATTTTTTAGTTTTGTAATTTTTTAAATAAAAACAATCATAGCTCTCACCAGCCGCAATAAAATAACGTATAACCGTATTTTGTATAATATCTATAAGTAGTCGCAAAACGAATGATTCAGGAAACGTGAAACAGTATTAATATATATATATATATATTTTTCTAAATATTTTTCCTTTTCTAATTTGTTTTGGTTGTTTTTTTCTTTTTTTATATTTCGTCGCAAAAAAAGAACAAAAAATAAACAAAACAAAAGAAAAATCAGAATGACTTTTAAAGACTTTTTATCTATAGATACGTACATAAGTACATATATATACGTATACTAGAATTACCAATATAAATAAGTATCTATCTATATGTATCTTAAGATGATTTTGAAATCTATAATAGCGAAAAGAGAAAAATAAATAGAAAAATAAAACAAAAGAAAAACATTTATTTATTTTCAATTTAAAAAAGAGTAATTGGTTTCCGGTACACTAAACATTCACAAAATGTTTAAATTCGCAACAAAAAATAAATAAATAAAAAAAGAAAAATCAAAATCAAAATTAAAAAAAAAAAAATAACGAAAAAGGGGAAAAACATTTAACTTTTATCCTATCTAAAGATTTGTCATTGTGTTTATACGTAATTTGCCGCTTGTTCTGTTTTTTTTTTTTTTTTGTTTTACTTTTTTATTTGTTTCTGTCATCAGAATGACATTTTTTATATTATAAACTGTACAATTTCACAGTTGTGGCGTTTGTGATGTTTTTTTTTTTTTTTTTGTAATTTAAAACAATGACAGGACTTAAGAATTTATTAGATATGTATACAAATATAATATTTATATTGAGAATACAATTAACAGACTATGATGAATTTGTAAAATATATATTTTGAAAAATATGGTGAATTTCTATTAGACTGAAAAAAAAAAGAAGGACGAGTATATCTGAAGTGATATGAACTTTTAATTTTATGTAATTTTCTTATAATTCTTGTCTAAACTTAAAACGATTATTAAGAGTCTCGACGTTGTCATAAATATTTTTGATAGGTATTTCAATTTTAAAAAATCAGACTGAGATTTTAATGTAATAGAAAAGAACCATTTGTTTTTAATTTTTGATAACTTTTTAATAAAAACACCAAATTCTCGAGAATAAATTCTGAAATTTTTACAACATTTATTTTGTAAATTGAAAGTGTTCGAGTTAAAGTTCTAAAATGAACTTTGCTTGTATCAGAACTGTAAAACATTTTTTTTTTTTGTCTAAGGCATTTTTGTTTTTTTTTTATTTTTTTTTTGGTAAGTCGGTAAATGTAAATTTAAGAAAACTTTACAGCTAAGATTAAAAAAAAATACAAAAGTTTCAGGATGATTTGCTTAATAAAACTTAAACTCTCTGAAAAAATGTTCAAACCAAATAGACGAACACCGTTAGTTTCTCTTTGGGTTTTAACGTTCAATTTGTACCCAATTATATATTTTTTTTTTTTTAGTTAATTTTCCACCAAAAACAACCTTAAATACATTTTGATGTTTTATTGGGATATAATTTAACTTTTGTTTTAAAAATGCCTACCAAATTTATAATACTTTTAAAACTGTTATTTAAAAACATTAATTTAAAGTGACAGGTATTATTTTAACAGCTATTTAGACCTCTTCTAATTTATATAGTTTTGTAATTTGTATCATTGATGAAATGCTAATTTTTAAAGATTGTAATTCTCAGTTTTCATCATTTATTATATTTAAAAAAAATTAAAAGAATAAAACTGTATACACAAACAAATAACTCTTTATATTTGTTCTTTATCTTATAAACTTTTAACAACTGTTTTTTTTGTTTTTTTTTTTAACTTCCGTTATACATATTGTTATTTATTGTATTTTTTTTTTATGTTAGTTTATTTATATGTGTATATAGGTATATTTATTTTCATCGCTTCATTTCAATGCGCCATTTTTTCTTTTTTGTTTCTTATATTGTGACTTTTTTCACCTGTATAACGTATAAGTAGTTTTCATTTTGAAGATCTTTAGAAAAACACAAAAAAAAAAAAAAAAAAACAAAGTTGTGGAAATAAAAAAGAAAAATAGAAATAAAATTAGTATTAGAATGAGACAAAAACAAAAAAAAAAAAATACAATGCAAAACGAATAGATATTATGTCAAATGAAAATTTATTTTCTTAAAAAAAAAAAAAAATAAGAAAAATAAAAATAAAGAGATATTGAGGGATTATAAAAGGAAAGAGATAGAATATATTTGTATCAATATCTTGATAAAGTTAAAATATGTGAAATGAAGAATAAAATAAATAAATAAAGAAAAACAAATAATATGAATACGGTAAAATATATACATAGTTGAAAAGAAATAAAAAAAAACAAATAATAAGGATATGAGGCAGAAGATAATTTTGTTTGTTTTTTTTTTTTAAGAAAAAAAAAATTTAATAAAAATTTTAGTAAAACTAAAATGAATAGCATAAAATGAAAATACGGGATATTAAAAATAAAAAAAAAGAGAAAAAAAACTTAATATAAGAAAACTTTTCTAGTTGGATTAAAATGAATAATAAAAACAAATATAAAAAAAAAAACTAGTTAGTATAATATATTATCATTGATAGATACTATAATAAATACTCGACGAAATAAAATAAATTAGAATCTATAACCTAAATTTTTTTTCTTTTCATTCTGCAATATGTCATATTTTTTAATAATACTGCGATTCTTTTTCTTTTGTATATATACTAATGAATGTTGAAGAAGAATAACTGAAGAAGGATATTAAAGAAGAATAAAATAAGTATAACTTAATTAACTGTATATTACGGGTGTTAACATTAGTCAATCATTGAAACGAATTATTCATTCTTAGTTCTAAATTAAAAATACGTTTTAGATGTGAAAGTCCGGCTTCTTGTAGAAATTATTTGAAGCCATTTTGTTACAGAGAATCTTTTTGTAATTTAAGAAAAGCGCCACCCCATATTTTCCATTCCATCTTAGGTCGTATATAAATTTTATAGATATTAATCAAGTTCCTGGGTGTGAAATATGAGTGCGACACCTGAATAGAAAACCCAAGTATTTGACAGTATTTTTTCGCTATATCAAAAATATCATCATTTCATATCACATAATTTGGTTATTTTTCTTTTGTTATAATTTTTCTTTAATATTTTTAAAAGGGACACGTGTTTGTAATAATTTTACTTGCATCAATGTATAGAAAAAATTTCTATTAAAATTAAAAAAAAAATATGAACCATAATAAACCATTAAAACCACAATATAAAATAATATTTTAATATAACGAATTGTATATGGTATAGCATAGCATATATGATGAAGATATGATACCTTAAACAAATTCTAAGAAAAGGATAATCAAAGAAACAACATAATATCCTTTTTTTTTTATTTTAAACAATATTTTGTTATATTCTAAAAATAATAAATATTTCAACTATACATACTTTAAAAAGAAATATTGCAACCATCTAAGGTTTTTATTATTAAACACCAGAAGTTGTTTAAATGCAACTTTTTTTCTATATACATATATATGTATATTTGTTTCTATATGTATATAATTCTAATTATTATTATGTTATAAAATATTTTTGTATATGTACCAGCTTTAATTTTAAATAATTATTAAAGATATTTTCCTTTTTTTTTTTTTGAAGTATTTTATATAAGTACATTGTATCCTTAAAGTTAATTATACGAGTAGTCATAATGTTGTATATCTTGTTAAAATGAAAATGTGGTATGGGTACATGTCATGCAGTTGTAAAAATAATTTAAAAATAATTACAGGGATATAAAAAAATATTCTTATAGAAAAAATGAAATGATATATTTTGTATAATTTTTTAGAGTTAGTCATAAGAACCTTGAATCTTTGTCCTTGTCATCATCTCATATATTTTAATATATATATGTATATGTCTATGTATAATGAAGAAATCATAATAAAGTATTTTGTTGTTGATTGGGGTTTTTAATATGCTTATATGTACAAATATTTTTAATTGTATCTTAAAGATACATATTATATATAAATAATTGATGTAGTAACATAATCTTAAAATTGTTATAAATTAATTACAAATT
The DNA here is from genome assembly GCA_947095535.1 of Poecilobothrus nobilitatus. Taxonomy (NCBI): domain Eukaryota; kingdom Metazoa; phylum Arthropoda; class Insecta; order Diptera; family Dolichopodidae; genus Poecilobothrus; species Poecilobothrus nobilitatus. The sequence continues at coordinate 30,549,104 of OX352774.1, forward strand.
AAAAATCAGTATGTGTATATATAACATGCTTTTTAAATTGAAGAGGGATATCATATTAATTCAATTGAAGTTCCTTTTAAATTAAAAACATTTATATATATTTTATATTAGATATTTTTTATTTATTTATTTATTTATTTAATTCTAATATTATATAATAAAATTATGATAATATTATTATAGCCCTCGGCTGCTAGGGCCATTATGGGCTCGCCTATCTTAAATATATTTATTTACAAGAAAATTAAAAGTAAAAAAAAAAAAGAAAATTAAATTAATATATCTATACAAAAAAAAAAAAAAAAAAAAAAAAGGGTACTTAACTAACTATTTAACTATTGACTTAAGGCTATTTTACAATATTTTATATATTTTATTTACAATTTTTAATATAATTTGGAATGTTATATTATATCGCGTTCCACATATTATAATGTTTAAATATTTTTTCCACTATTTCAACGTTTTCTGATGTAGGACTCAGTATTTTAGTTAAATTTACAGTGTGGTTTTGTAAGAAACTGCTTGATCCTTGGCATTCGAACAGTATGTGTTTGACTGTCAATGTATTTTGACAGTGTGGGCATGTAGGTGGATTGGAGTGTTCAAAAATATGTCTTTTAGTGAAAACAGTGTGGCCTAGGCGAATTCTACATATTTTAGTTTCTATAGCCCTATGTTTAATTTCATATACTGGTGGTGTTGCATTCGGCCAGTGACATTTTAAGAAACTATTAGAGGAGTTCCATTTTAATTGCCTATTGTACAAAATCTTTTTTTCAAGTTCTTTTGATTTGGTACTAGCAAAATATATGTCACTAAGGAAGGTTGGACTTTGGGCCGCTAATTTTGCTTCTTTGTCGGCAAGTTCATTTCCGGGTATGCCACAGTGACTTGGAATCCATACCAATTTAATATTTTTGTTTGTGGAAACTAGTATGCTCTTAATTTTTCTAACAATAGGTTGTTTGTTATTATTGTTCTTTATTGCATTGAGAGAACTCAAGCTGTCTGTAAATATTACTATTGAATGCATATTGATGTCAAGGCTGTAAGTAAGTGCTTCATACAGTGCTACTATTTCGGCGTTATAAATTTCTGTTTCCGCTACGAGCATTTTTTTAACTAGTAGTTTGTCTTCGTCAACTATAGCTAATGCCACCCCCTTATCTGACTTTGTTGCATCGGTAAAAATTCTGTATGCGTTAGAATGCAGATTTTTCACTGTTTGAAACATCTGACGGTATATTTGACAATCAGTATTTTCCTTTACATATTGTGCTATTGATATATCTATATGTTTTTTTACGTCTTCTAACCAAGGTGATATGTTGTCTATGTTTGGTAAAGGGTTTACAAACAGAATGTCGTTAGCATATGAGTAATTTTTAGCTTTTGTCAAAGCTGATGCTTTGGGGGTTTCTATTTTATTCCCAATCAGGGCACGTACTAATTTATTTAGAGGTTGGTTTAATTCACTATATTGTTTGTGTATGAAATTACCGGCCATTAGATCACGTCTTTCTTCAAAGGTTGGAAAGCCTGATTCTACCCACAGGCTATCCACATTTGTTGTTCTTAACGCCCCTAGCGCAATTCTGATGGCTTGGTTCAGTTGTTTTTGTATTTTTTGTATGTGTGACTGACTACAATAGCCGTAAATGCTGATAGCATAATCTATTTTCCCAATTTGCAGTGCCCTTGCAATTTGTAAGGCTATTTTGATAGGTGGTCCACACTTGTTTCGACAAATAAGCTTTAAGAGATTGTTTGTTCTTTTTAGTTTTTTTTGTAGCTTATTAATGTGTGGTTCGTATTTAAGCGTTTTTGTGAAGGTGAGCCCTAGTATTGAGATTTCTTTTACAAATTGAATATCTACATTATTATATTTAAGCAATTCTGGGTTGCAGTTTCTTCTTCTGCATATATGAATCGCTTCTATTTTATCTAAGGGAAAGTTAACACCATTTGATTCAGCCCACGTTTTCAATCTATTGAGACCGACCTGTACTTTATTGTTAATTTCATTATCTTTCCCTACACTATATATCAAGATATTGTCAGCATATATTAGATACCTGAGTCCTTTTATATCTTTCAGAGCATTGGGAAGGCTGGAAATAAAGGTGTTAAATAAATGTACAGAAAGTGGAGATCCTTGAGGTATTCCATTTAAGAGGTTTTCTATTCTTGACAATTTCCCATTAATTTTAACAGTAATTTTCCTATTAGTCAGAAAGTTTTCAATTGTTTTTACAAACTTTATACCTATTTTCCATTTGACTAATTGCTCTAAGATCTTATGTCTTACGATTTTGTCAAAGGCTTTTTCAATATCGGAAGATATTATTGTCACATGCTCTTTATTTTGTAATGCCATTGCTAATTCAAATTCTAAGGTTTGTAGTAATGTTTGTGTGCTTCTGTTGGGTCTAAAACCATGGATCCTACTAGACATATTTTTTTCTAAAAACCAGCTCAATCTGTTCCCAAGAATCTTTTCAAAAATTTTAGACATAGTAGTGAGTAGTGATATAAACCTATAGTTATCAGGATTGTTGGGATCTTTATTCCCTTTTGGTATGGGTACTATCTCTGCAATTTTCCATGCTTGTGGAAAATAGCTTGAGCTGTATATTTTATTATAAAGATCTAACAGGCGTTTTTTGAAGTTATTTGTGGTATGCTTGAGCATACCATAAGAAACTCCATCTAAGCCTGGTGTTGTTCCTTTAAACTTAGCTAGCGTGTTTTCAACTTCCTGCAGAGTAATTGGTTCATCAAGGATACTATAGTTTGTTATAGAATTTGGAAGGATAAAATTTAGCTTTTCAGCTTGGAATTCAGGAGTGTAAATATTGTCTTCTGAGTTTTTCGAGCACATGTTCGCAAAGAAGTTTGCATTTTGTTCCGAGTTTGTAATTAAATCCCCTTCCACATGATGTTTGATTGCTATTGTGCCCGTATTTTTCTTTCCAATCACCCTCATAGCTTTCTCCCAGTAATTCCCGTTTTCTTTACCTATACTATCAGCAAAGTTTTGCCAAGATTTGGTTCTCGCTGCCCTAATTTCTTTTTTTAATATGGCGTTAGCTCTACGTACCTGAATTAATTTTTCTTTAATAGGGTCTAGTCTAAAATTTCTCCAAAGCCTATTTCGAATCTTAATTAGATTTTGAATGTTTCTGTTTAACCATATGGGTTGAGTTCTTTGGCACTTTTTTGCTGTTGGCATTGACTGGCTAGCAGAAAATCTTATGCTTTTGGTAAGTATGGCGATTTCTCTATTAATATTTTCAGATTGTGGTCTAAGATCTAGAAATATATCTAACTGTTTTGAAAATTTTTCCCAGTTTGCACTTTTTTCCAAGAATCTCGTTTTTTGAATAACATGGCTTTTTCCAGTTTCTGAACAAAGAAATATGGCAAAGTGGTCACTACCCTTAGGATTGATGGTGGTATGCCAATGAAACTTGGGAGCTAGATCTGGAGTACATATTGTTAAATCAATACACGTAAATGTACCTCTTGTACTGAAGAGTGTGGGAGAACCATCATTTAATAGTATTAAATCATCGTTCTCTTCTAGCCAGTTTTCCACCATTTTGCCTCTATTATTGATTATTTGGTCACCCCAAAGCACATTGCGCGCGTTAAAGTCACCAGTGATAATAAAAGGTTTATCAATTTGTGACACTAGGTTCGCGAGGTCTTCTTTTTGATAGTTGGAATTATGCTCAAGATAAAGATTTAGTATTGTGATTTGTTTGGCGTAATTAGGAAAGTTTACTTTTATAGCACTTGCTTGGATATTAGTATTTAATTGTATTTTCGTATAATCTAGCCCTTTATTTATTAAAAAGCCCAATCCACCAGTATTTTGATTTGGAAAACCGGCACAAAATAAACAATGATAGTTCAAGCTTTCTAGTGGGTGTAAGGATTCTGGTAAGTGTGTTTCTTGCAAACAAGCTATTAAGGGTTTATATTTTTTAATTAGTAATTCTAAATTTGCTTTATTTGCTAAGTAACCCTGTATATTCCACTGTAATATGCTGTATTTTTTTTTAATGTTATTAAGATTATTTTCTGACATTTTAATTTTTCTTTAGTTAATATACTATTCCAAATTATATCGGGTAAAAGTTAAATTTAATTTTACTGTTTTTAATTTTGTTTTTCAGAAATTATTGTATTGAATAATAATAAATTGAAAAAAAGAAGAAAAAAAAAAAAAAAATTTTTTTTTTTAACATAATTTTTGGCGAGACTATAAATTGACATTTAAGTTAAAAATTAGAAATAAGTGTAAATTTCCTTTTTTTTCTTTTTTTTTTTTAAATTGATACTTAATTTATGTTAGTTCTATATCTACTTTTGTATTATTTGTTAGATTATTATCTGCGTAATTATTAGAAAAATTATTATCTTGGATTTTTTCAAAATTGTTAGTGCTTGTATTATAATTAGTTAAATTACTAAAATTTTTGATAATATTATGTGTATTATTTTCATTTTTTATTTTACTTAGCTGGTTTGTGTCTTTGATGGTCGTAGTGATGAGATGGAGTTGAACGTCATCTGGTGGTGAATCTTGGGATTTATTGATTTTATTTGGTTTTTCTTTTGTGATGTTTGAGTTTATTTTAATGTTAGAATCAATTGTAGGTGTTGAAATATTAAGATTAGATGTGGATGGTAGTAAATTCATATTAGTTGTTGGCTTTAAAGTTCTTATATAATTGTCATTGATTGTATTGTTTTGTTTATTAATTATTGTTTGAGCGAAAGTTTGAGTTTTTGATTCCGGTTTATTTAAGTTTGGATATAAATTTTTATATTGTGAGTATGCTTCTTTTTTTGTGCACCGTAGATCTGTTTTTATTTTTAAAATTTCTTTTTCCTTTGCATATGCTGGACAAGTGTTTGAAGCTGCACTATGATTCGCGCCATGACAATTGATACAACTGAATGTTTTACATACCAGTGAATGGTTTAAGTCTCCTTCTGGCCTTTCGACCCCGCAATCTGCACATTTGGGAGTGTACTCACAATATTTTTGTAGATGACCCAGTTTTTGACATCTTCTGCACCTCATCGGATTTGGATACCATTTTTTAACGGAGTGTATCGTAAAACCGCTTTTAACTTCTTTTGGGGGTTCAGTAGCATCGAAGGTGATTATTATAGCTCCCGTTGGTTTTCTTTCATTATTTTGGAGTTTGGTGAGCTTAAATACTTCGATTATTCTTGGATCTTTTTCTTTTAAACCTGTCAGTATTTCAGAACTTTCAACATTTATTAGGTCTCTGTCAAATATTATTCCTTTTGAATAATTTAGTGTTTTATTCAATTCTATGTTGACAGCTATGTTTCCTAATTTATCCTGCTTTAAGAATATATCAGCCACTTTTTTAGTTGGTACTTCCAAGAGAATGTTTCCTGTTCTGTCCCATGTTGCTTTGAATGTTGGATATATTCCTTCAAGAAATTTTGTAAGTACAAATTTATTAGTAGCCCTCAAATTTGTTGTGTTGTCGGTTGCTTTTATATTAAGAAATTTTTTGCCTTCATTCGTATAGGTTATGTTTCCAGGCTGCAATTTGTTATGTTGTTTTTTTCTTTTTGCTGGGGACTCCTCGCCAAGGAGACCATATCGATTTGCGCTCCCCGAAGGAAGCATCTTTTTTGTGTGTTCTTATATGTTTTACTTGTGTTTTATTGTGTTGTTGAAAAAGTTAAAATGTGGTTTTCCTTTTTCTTTTTTTGATTTGATGTTCTAAATGAAAACTGTTTTTTTTTTTGAGTAGTTATTTACAAAAAAGAAAAACAAAAGAAACAGGTTAACAAAAAGAAGAGTTAATGGTTAACAAAAAGAAAAGTTGTAGATATTTTTAGATTATATTGTATTGCTCTATAGTTTCAATTTGGTTTCAATTATTTAACTTTTATTTTTGACTTACACATTGAACCAAAAATTTAATAAAAAAGATTCTATATATATTTTAAAGTCTTAGATCAGATTAATATTTTGGATTAGAACTGATAGAATGCTGGTAAAATAGGAGATTTTCAATTGGACAGCTCAGTACGATATTTTAGAAATAATCATCAAATTTAAAATATACATATTTTACTTTAATAACAAGAATTTCCACTTTAATTGCAAGTATTTTCTTTTTGAATGCAAGTATTTCCTTCTTAAATGCAAGTTCTTGTATTTATGTAATTTGTTTTAAGTAATTAATTAATTATACTTCAAAGATGTTTCAAACAGACTGTAAAGTAATGTTTTTTTTTTAAGATTTTAGGTTTTTTTTTTTTGTTTTATTTTTTTTTTTATTTTTGACCTAGATTAATAAAATAGTTAATTTTCAACAAATTTGATTAAAATTATTTTATTTAGAAAGCTTTGAGCAGCTTTGAATATCATTTTAAAACTTGCATTTGAGAAGGAAATATTTGCTTTCAAAAAGGAAAACTTATAATTAAAAAGGAAATACTTACTATTAACGAGGAAGAATACAGTTGACTTTGTCAACTCTTAGATACCCGTACGAACCGTTAGTATGTACACAGTCTGTCACTCTGCTTACAATATTATTTTTTTAATATTTTAGTATTTTAAAATAATTTGGGTAAATTTTATAATTTCTTGTACTATGGGTTGTACATATATATGCAAACTATATGTTTATATATACATTCTTCAAAAGCAGATTCTAACCTTTCACATAACGATTATCAATCCAAAACTTTTTCAAATATTCTATAGTACCATTTAATACCAAGCGGTAAATGTATATTAAATTTACTTAGTACAAAATAGTAAATATAATTTTAAATATTATATTATATTATATTTAAATATTTCATTGACAGAATAATTTCTTATAAGTACAATAAAATACATATATGTATGTAAATACGGCACTATATAATATACATCTATACTCTTATCATTCACTCACTAGTGGCATATACGATATGTAAATAAACATGATATTATATAAGTATGTATATCAATATCATATAAATAAAAATTCTTCAAGCAACCGTTATGTTGTTTATTTCTTTACATTTTTTTGTACTACGCATTATATCCTCAACAATTTCAAATTATCGAGTAAAACAAAATGCAAAAAATTTGTTGAAGAAATTTGTTAGAAAATTTGAAAAAATCAAGTAACACTTTTGTCAATTATAAAGTAACCCTATATTATTAAAAAAATTTGTTTACAGAAATAAGAGCATAATGTTGAAGCTTTAATTTTTGTGTATTACTTCAAAAAAATGTTAACAGGTGTTCAAGTTACAGGTGTTTAAAAATAGGAAATTTTCAGTTTTTGACCCCTTACAGCTCCTAAACGGGGGGTGATACAAAAAAATTTCTGAAATAACTCATACTTATTTTCAAATATCTAACTTCTGTCAAAATTTCAAGTTTCCAACTTAAACCGTTTGGAAGATAGAAGGGTTAAAGGATTTTGCAAAATTTGAGTTTCGCATAACGGTAAATTAAGACACCGTATGCTACAAGTATATATTTATAGTATATATATTTTTAAAGCTGATAAAAGTAGTAATCGTTTGGCGTTTTCAAAATGAAGATATACCTTATACAACTTGTGCTATAACAATTTAAATATAGAGCTTTTTTGAACCTTTGGGGAGCTGTAGCTCCGTAACGGATGGAGGTACAAAAAAAAGTTATTAAAAATAAAATTAATATTTTTGTGAGATCTATCAGCAGTTAAAATTTCATAGCTCTATTTCAAAAAAAATGTGGAGATCTAAAAGTTAGGTGTTCGAGAGCTACCCTAAGTTTTGGTCCAAACTCAACCAAAAAAAATAGGGAACCTACAAATTTTTCCTAGAATATTTTGTGTAAATTTCAAGATTCTAGCTTTCTTAGTTTTTGAGTTAGCGTGCTGACGGACGGACGGAAGGACGGACGGACATGGCTCAAAAGTCTTACAATTTTTTTCTGATCCGATCCATACCTTTGAAGGTATATCTAGCTCGCTTATTTCGAGGTGTTACAAACGGAGGAGTAATTTTATTATACCCGATCCTATCGTACGGGTATAAAAAGGAAAACTTGTATATGACAAAAAAAAAAAAAATTCTTGCAATTGAAGTGGAAATCTTTCTTATTAAAGTAAAAAACTATATTACATAATTTAATCTTACAAGAAAGAGTGATCAACCCTCATTTCATAAAATAATTAACCAGATTATTGTCAACGATAACTTGGACAAAATGACCTGGGTATAGTGAGTAAATAAATAAGTAAAACTGACTTAAACTATATTCTAGATCATAATCAAGATCTTGAATATCCTTTAAAATTATAATAGTCTGTTCTATCTAACAAATAAATGTTCCAATATTATTCAGAATGCATTACAAAATTATTTTGAAATTTCAAACTTTATAATTTAAAAAAAAAAAAAAAAACATCAAAATTAATCAATTTTTCTATTTTAAACAACTATTTCTGTTTCCAAATACTTTCCAATATTTAATAAAATGAAAAAAATAATGAATGAAAAAAATAAAATAACTATATAAAATAAAATAATAATAAACCTCCAAGGTTTAATAATTAACCTATACAAAATTAAGAGTACCATTACTACTCTAAAAGCCCACTTTTTCCGGGCAATAAAAAATAAATACTAAATAAAACACCGAAAAAAAAAAAAAAAAAATTACCAAAAAAAAATTAATAATAAAAGAAAGTTTTCGCTTGTTTGAATGACGATAACAATGATTGAACTCGCATAAAAAATAAAAACAAAAAAAATTTAAACGAATGTTGGAAAGAAAGAGACAAAAAAAAAAGAAAGAATGAAAATTATACAAAAAAAAAAAACCATATATGTATAAATATATGTATAAACAACACGACTACACTAAATTTTTTTTTTTTGGTAAAATTAAGAAAAATCAAGTTTTGTTTTTTTTTTCAGATGATCTGTTCGCGTATTAATGCGTACCACCTCAAATATTTATAATTTTTTTTTTTGTAAGGCAAATAAAAATAATAACGACAATCAAAAACAAAAAAAAACAATAATAATTGGTCCAAAAACTAGAGCTGTTTTTTTGTTTTTTTTTTTGTTTTTTAATAAAGCATTTTGTTTTGTAGAAAGTGAGATTGAAAAACAAAAAAAAAAAAATTTTACTTGAATCCATTCACTCTGCGTCTGTAGTTTTTTATTTTTGTAATTGTGGAAAAAATTGATATTTGGAGATTAGGTATTTTTGTTTTTCGAATATTCGAATATTGGAAAATATTCCATGACAAAAAAGTGAGTCTTAAAAGTACATTTTATAAATACCTACTAGTAAAGGCAGATTGAGTACTTTGTATTGAGTTTTTTTTTTTTTTTTTTGTAATTTCTTCGTTCAAAAAACGGATGCAAATGTTTTTTTTTTTTTATTTTTCTGTGTAAATGAAAAAATTTTTTTTTTTTTTTTATGAATGAAAAATTATAACAAACAAAAAAAAATTGGATATTTAAAGTGTCCATAAAGAATTTTAAGAATGTAAAGAAATTTTTATGATCTAGATTGACAGTTTCTTTGTTTTTTGTAATTTTTTTTTATTTTACTACTACTCGTATTTGTTTCCATTTACGTTATTGCATTATTGTATGTAATACACAAGTCTACATATTGAGAGATTTCATAAAAATTGAAAAGTTTACATAAAAATATTTTGTTTTTACTTAAAATGCAATGTAATGTAATGCTAGAGGTTATTCCGCTATATATAAAATAAATATGTTTTTTTTTTTTTAAAGTTTTTATTAAAGTTTTTCTGTGTGTCACCAGAGGCTGTATTCGATATCCTATACACTGTAAAAATTTTAATTATTGATTGTAGTCTGTTTTTTTTTTTATATTTTTATTTTTGTTGTGAATCAAGATCGAATATTTGCGTGTTACATTGTATTTACCTTGATACAATAAACCAAATTCATCTTTAATTATGATTTGCTACTTTTTAATTTTTAAATTAAAAATTTTTAGGGGGCATAAATTATTTTGTTTTGCGTAAAAAAAAGAGAAAAAAAAGGCCTATGGATTTCTTTGTGAAAAAAAAAAATGGTGATTTGTTCAAAATTATTTAATTTTTTTTTTTGTAACTTTTTGAATATGTTTTTAATAATATAAAAATTTTATAGTTTAATTATAAAAAACAAAAAATAAAAATCAATTGACTTTTTTATCAGTAGGTACATATAAATATATATTATAGGTGAGTGGTTTCCAAAGATCATGTTGCTGTGCCCCATTATTTTCAATAAAAAATCTTGGCGACCATTTTATGTGATAAAATAATAAAGGCATATATTTAAAAAGTAAAAAAAAAAATATTTATTTCCTAATTAAATGAAAAAAAAAATGTAATTCACAAAATAAAGATTTATAAAATATAATATTTGTGTTTAATGCGAAGGATGAGCTTGTTTTTCGGCACAAAGCTTATCAAAACGTGGTGCTATCGACGAAAGTGCTACCCGAAGTTCATTTTTCACTACTAAACGGGTTCGTTATTTTGATTTCATAGCAGCTAAGGCAGAAAATCCAGTCTCACACAAATAGGATGTTACGACTTGTATAGCTTTGATTGTCAAAATATTATACTCTTCCTTGCGCTTTAACCAAAATTGAACTAGTGTTTCAGTTTCAAATTTTTGTTTCAATGAAATATCACAAGACAAATTCTACAATTGTTCTTTTTCAAAAATTGTCAATTCAAAAATATCATGTTTAAATGTTTATGCCTCCCTCTGAACTATAACGCGCTTCTATGGAGAGGCGCGCCCCACACTTTGGAAAACGCTGCTATAGGTGAAGCTTTACTAGAAAAAAAAAACTTTGTTTTTGTACAGGTTATCATGATTGGTATTTTTTTTTTTGTTTCAAAAATAAAAATTTTAGTAAAATAATTAAAAATAATTATGACTGTATGATTGTGCTGTTATTAAATGACTAAATAAAGATAAACTTGGAGTAAAATTTAATAAATGCGAAAAGAATTTTTTGGGAGAGTTAGGAAGAATATGTCTGTAAAAATTATTTTTCTTTGAATGGACTTCGTCGGATCGTCGGTATGATTCACTAAACAATTTTTTTTCTTTAAATTAGTATCTAAAGTTTTAAGTTATAAAACAGCAAAAATAAAATGAATATTAGAGAAATAACATTATTATTTCATTCGAAAAATTATTTATTTAGATTCTGTTTAAATCCCTAAATAATTGATTGAACCATTTCGCATCATGATTATTTGCTCTTCGCATGTAATTTATGAAAATAAGCAGAATACCTTATTTTTTTGTTTAATAGAATATAATGCCCCCATGCCTCCAATATATCTCTATATGTTTTTCTTCGAAGAGTAGTATATAGTCTTAGACTTAATCCAGCAAGAAATGATACAATGATATGATAAAACATTTTAAGTTGCAAAAACTTCAAAATGCATCTTAAAACAAAGTAATTTAATATATGATTTAATGTAAGATACATTAGTAGTACATTAATAATTTACGTTGTAGCCTAAAAAAAGTTACGATTTTTACTTTATTACTATATGAATATATTTTTATTTTTGTTGGGTCCCAAACTTGGATTCAACAATTCAGTTTTTTTTTTTTCAATTTCAAATAATAAACTATAAATAGCTTTTAAGACTACAGATCCAACTTAAAAAATAAATATCTAATTATTTTGTCGAAAGTAGAACAATTTATAAAACATTAATATAAATAATACTTTCACGATTACCGCACATTTTTCAATTTTAACACAATTCTATTAATAATTTAGCACTTAATTTAACACTTTTAATATTATTTTGTCAGATTATTTAAAAAGTAACCAAAAGCAAGAAAAAATTTTGTAACCACTTGAAAATAACAATTATTACACTCTTCTTGTTAGAAAATAACGATAATAGAATCATCCATCAAGCACTCCTAGATATAATACATATTATACAAAATTTCTCTTTTATTATTTTGATCGATGATTCTTCATGATTCTCAACATTTAACACCTTATACAAAAAAAAAAAAAAATTATTTTTATTTTATATCGAATTTATGATCATGATGATATAAAATGATGATTTCAAGAATAACTTGAAAAAAACCCCAACAAAAAACAAAAAAAAAAACAAAAACCAATTTTTAAAGTACAATTTATTTGAGATGGAAAAAAAACAGTAACTTTTTAAAATTTCAATTTAAAATTGCGAAAAAAAGTTAACAGAATATATTAAAAAAAAAAAAAAAAAAAAAATTGATCATAAGATCACAAAAGTCGTGATCTTCGAATTGAAAATCGATGCTTTGTCATTATTTTTAACTTTTTTTTTTTTTTTTTGTTTTTTTTTTTATTATAAACAAGAAAAAAAAAAAAACAAATAAAGACTGAAAGTTCTGTCTTTTATTTATTTTCATTTTTTTTTTTTTTTTTATTATAATCGATAAAAAATTCATATTTTTTTTTTTCTTTTTGCTAAAATCTTATTTAATGTTAAATTTTTTTTTTCTATTTTCTTTTGTATAAAAATTCTAAAATAAAAATGATGAGCTATTTAATACCTTAATTCCTCTCCTTTAGTCTTCTTTTTTACCTTAATTTGATTTTATCGATTCATTTTCGAATCATATGTATATGATGTCATCTGATGGTTAATCAGACTTTTTTATTACACGATTTATTAAAACATTATTTTAATTAAATATAATTAAAAATGCACATACAAATAAACGAAGAAGATATAAAATGTTGCATTGCAAACAATGAACTGCAAAACTAAAATGGCATATTTTGTATAATAAATATTTAGTTTAAAATAATTAAAAAAAAAAACAAATTTTAGTCGGACGAACTTCCTCAATTTACACAAGCAAAATCGTAAAAATTTCAAAATTCAAGCTCTATTAATGTTTGAGTTATCTTGGTAACGGCTGGACGGACATATCTTGTTTAATTGATTCAGAATTTGATTCGGAACAAAAATTACTTTGTCATATTTATCTCGTCTACTTTAAGATGTCATAAACGTAATGGCATAACTTATATAAGAAAATATAAAAGAAGTGAAGAACAAAAATATGATTCCTATATTTTAAAAATTCCTTCAAAAGCTTTTCTGAGCTTTCCTAATTTAATTGGGCGAGACGAGCCTTCTTTTTTGTTAGAAAAGTTCTGTAGAACTCTTATTATAAGTAAAAATTTAAAAACCTTACAATCTGTGAAGTTCTATTAGAGCATTTTTTGAAGAAAGTATAGGGCAAAAAAAAAAAACTAACAATTTTCTACATTATAAAATAAATATGTCAGCTATTAACATATGACTGTCATTATTATACAATCGTTAAATATCTAATTAAAATAATCATAAAATGGCAAAATTAAAAGGTTTTAATGAAATTATCCAAATGTTCATTATTTTTTTTTATATAATTGTTATATTTATTACCTGGGCCCTATTGCACCAACCACTTATCACTAATTAAAAAGCAAAATAATCATTATTCTTGATAAGTTTTTGTTGCATCAAACTAATTTTTCATAATAACTTCTGATAAAATTATCAAAAAAATGATTATTTGATAATTTTGGTTAGTGATAATTGGTTGGTGGAATAGGGCACTGTTCATTATCATTATTGGGTATCTGTGAACTTAGAGAACTTAGCTCAATACATGATTTTTACCTTGTAAATTTAGAATTTTGGACTGTTGATACAGAATTTTATATTTTCAATGTTCGTATTTTACTAGAAACTTTAATTTCAAAAATTGTCACAGCGCGCGGTACTTCTTCCTATCTGTACAATGTAATCAAATCACCAGTCATTTATTTATAAGACTTTTATGAAAGTTTTTAAATAAATGAAAATAATAATTAACGAGCATAATTTAAGAAGGGGTGGTATTTTAGCAATTGCAAAGTTTTTTAGCAATTGTTTTCAAATTTCAAACTTTAAAAATTTGATTAGTTGGAGACGAACTCTCTAATGTGGGAAAATAAAAGCGGGGACTTGGGGGCCCCATCGCTCCATTTATTAGTAATACTTTGGTATTAAAATAAGTTGGTAAAAAAATAATTAGGAAGAATTTTAAATTTGGTTACAAAATCAGGATAACACACCTTTTACAGAATATGTATAAATACGTATGCATATGTGAGATTGTGAATTAGGAGGAATTATAAAGTTGAATTCAAAATTAGAGTTATACGCTTTTTCCAGAATATTTTTGTAAATATTTGAGATTCAGAATTAGGAGAGATTTATTGTAGGTTTCAAAATCTGGGTTTCGATCATTTGTTTAGCGGGGATTTGAAGGCGGTAGCCCCCACTATTTATACTTTGTTACTAAAATATGTATGTAAAAAAATGGGTAGTATTTTATAGTTGATTACAAAATCATGGTCACAATAATTTATTTAGGGGAGTTTGGAGGTGTTAGTCCCAAATTTTTTAAATGCCTTGTTGTTAAAATATGTGTTTGAAAAATGTTAGGAGCGATTTTATAGTTGGTTACAAAATCCCCAATAATTTGTTTAGCGGGTGTTTTTAGCACTATTTAAAGTGCTTCCCACTAAAATTTCAATTTTGGAATATTGAAACTAGCAATTTTTTTTTTGGAATTATGATACCATCCCTTCTTAAATTATGTTCGTTAAGTAAGAATCAAATGCGTATACTCTTACATTTTAAAATATTGTAAATCAGCTGTTTTGTTATTTATTGTTTTGCACAATACTGTGCTCGATTATACAAATATTATATGTATAATAAATGTACATATTAACTTTAAAAATTTAAGCTTAAAATTTTAACTGTTAAAGCAATAATAATAAATTTTAAGAACTAATATTGTACAAAGAGAATTAATACTGAATATAACATGAATGGTGTTGTTAACTAAACATATTAATATTTACTGTTAGTTACATACGAAAGTGATAAACAGTTTATTGTAGGATTATTCTAGTGATTACTGATTACATTAATACAAAAGTGATTACGTAAACATCGAAAACAAAAAAAAAAAAAACAAAAACCAAAACAAATAATAACAAATAGAGGAAAAAGAAGGTCATACTTAGGCAATTTGTTCTTTAACTGTTAATCGAACTCAATATTTAATATACATATTTATTATGTATTTAAAAAATTTATTAATTAATTTTTAGCACATTTTTGAAAAAAATTCTTTATTAGTTTTACTCTATCCGCTTTACATGTCGGTCTAATCGTCTGTTTACAAAATATCTATAAGTACAGTCTACATGGCTTGAATTAAATAATCATTTTAGCTATAGGCTTATTAAAAATTTGGTCAATATGAAAACACCAAATGAGATCCAAGATTTAAATTTGCCGTTAAGATAAATGTTTTGCAAAATTTTTGACATCCGGTATCGTTTAAACGTTTCGAAGCGTTTTTGAGACGAAATAAATTTTTAAGAATAATTTTTAGGAGGTATTCAGGAACCTGGTGGAAATTTTTCGTACCTTATATACAATATTAATTATAGATGAAACTCCAACATTGTATTTTTACATATGAGTAAGGGCGATTTTTAATTATATATGATCTGTTTAAAATTGAATAAGGTAACCACTCCTTAATTTTTTTAAATTTTCTTTACAAAAAAGATTTTAAGAAAAATCACCAATTTTCATGCGCAAATAATGACAGTTCAAAATTATTTTTTTAATTTTTAAAAATGTGAGATTTTAAAAACCTTTTGTTTTATAATGCCTTATTAAATACATGTTATTATAAGAAGAAGCTGCTTTTTTTTTTTTTTATTTTCTTTAAATTTCAGGTAAAGAAAAGATAAATTAAAAAATTATAAAATGAGAAAATCGTGAAATTTCAAATATATTAAAATGATAATTAACTAATGTCTAATTCAATTAATTTGACCGGTTTTTCTAATACTGGAAGAAGGGTTATGTGAAACATTGAGAAGACTCATTTTTTTTTTTTTTTTTGATTTTTTAGTGGAAAAAACTGGTATTGGAAATAACTTTTATTAAATTTTATTAAATTTTTTTTTTTTTTGATTAACTTCTAAAATTAAATTTAAAATTAATTTTGTGCACGAATTGTTTTTAAAGTCATTTTTAGTATATATATTAATTTTTATAATGCATATGAAACAAAAATTTAAGTACGTACAAGAATGAAAAAAAAAAGAGTGGAAATAAAAATAAGTGTGTCAAAAATTTTCATCAAAATGTGAATATCATGTTTTGTAAAATTAATACTGAATGATATTTGAATAATTTTTTTTTCTTTTTAAATAGTTGCTTTTAAAATACATCGTATTTTCTAAAGTGATGATACAACTACTTGTTTAGTATGTACTTCTTAATTAGTTTATTTAAGTAAAATTTATATTGAAAAAGCATATAGGCTCATTATAATATTCGAAGTTACATTAAACAAAGAAAAAAAAAAAATTTTAATTTTTAAGGTTACAAATATTTTATTAAATTCCATTAGTAATAGTTAAAATAGTTCTAACAGTTCAAAATAAGTTTAATTAAATTATAGTTATTTTTTAATTTGGAAAAAATCAATTTTTTTCTTATATCAAATAATTCTGCTATTTGACATATAAAATTTTGGAGCGATTTGTATCTGATATTACAAGATCTGATATTATGGGAAAGCTTCCAAGTAGAATTTACATTTTTGCGTTATATTTAAAAAAAAAACTTCAAGTATTACCCCTTTATCAAAATGGCGCAATTCAGTGCTAATTGAGGCTTTCACGTAGAATCACGAACGTCATCACCCTATTATCCCTTTATTACCTACCTATTACCCTTTTATCGTAACTTTTATAGAGTATACTTAACTTTATCTATAACGTAAAATATCCTGTAATATGATTTAAAGAATAAGCAAGGCAATATGTATTTGAAGTTGACAAAAAAAAAAAAAAAAAAAATTAAGAAATTTCTTTTCTCTTTTAAGACAAAAATTTGTAATATTATAAAAATGTCAAAATATAATGTATGAATTATAAATTTTGCATTTTATCTTTGAAAAGTTTGAGCTGAACCTGGATATTCAAGTGTCTCAAAATATTATATCAAATATTGAATTTTAAATTTTTGACATCCATGGTACTTTTTTAAGGACATCTTTTGAGAACTTAAGAATAAATTTTATTTTGCAAAAATAAGTAATTTTAGATATCTTTTTCCTCTTAAAATTTTTAGATGAACCGATTAAGTGATACGAAGGAGAACGTTAAATTAATTTTTTTTTTTTGTTGCAATTTAATCATATAACGGTTAATTTAAAAATAAAATTGAAAAAAATTATGTTACATTTCTTTTAATTCCGAAAACCTGAAAAATAAACTTCCAGTACAACGTGATCTGAATTTGAAAATTAAAATTTTTTTCACAACTATGAGAGGTTGTAACTCCATAATTGATGGCACTTCTTGGAAAAATGATTTTATAAATTTTTTTTTGTTTGCTTGTTTTATTTTTAGATCTATTTTTATGGATTTTTAGCTTTAACTATATATATTTTCTAAAAATTTTGTAAACGGATGTACGGAACGACATATTAAACTAATAACGGTACTTTTTAATTGTGTTTTTTTTTTTTATTTACTAAAAAAAAATCATTGTTCAAGATTTTATTTAGGAATCAGTTTTAACCATATGACGTCATAATTTGTTTTACCTGGCTATACCACATTAATTACCTACATTATTTTTAAAATTAGTAATGTTTTTTGTGTAAAATAAAAGTGAAAATGAAAAAATAAATGTAAGAAACCGGAAACTTAAAGAAAAAAATGAAAACGAAACATAAACTGTAATACCTGTCTAAAATTTTTTTTAAATATTTGCATAATTTCTGGTATAAGTTAATTACCTAATAAATACCTTATTATTAGATAAACAAATTAAATAATATCTAATTTATTGTTCGTAATTTTGTCACCATCATTATACTTTTTTTTTTTTAACCCTAACTCTTATGAAAAATTTTTTTTTTTTTTTGTAATTCAGTTCCATTAAAATTATTCGAAAAAAAAAAACAAAACTCATGTGATTAATATGATTTATTAAATTTATCTATAAAAAAAGATATTAAAAAGATACTAGAAAATAAAAATTAGGTTCCGGAATATACAAAAAGAACCTTTTGTTATTCTATTTTGGTTTAATTTTGTGCTAATTTACGTTTTTTGTTTTGTTGCTTTGTTCAAAAAAATTTTGTTGCAAAAATGTGTTTTGTTTTTAATTCAAAAAAAAAAAAAAAAAAAAAACAAAACCTTGAAATTTCTAATGATAAATACTATATTTCACCTTAAAAACGAAAAAAAAATTGTTATAATATTCAAAATGGTTGACCTTGATTCAAGTTTAATGCCAAAAAATAAAGTTTTTTTTCTCCTAAAAATATTGTCTAAAACTTTAAAAGTTCGTTTAATTTAAATTTGACTGAAAAGATGTATTTAATACTGCGGTTCATGAATTCAATGGCAATTAAAAAAAATTTTTTTAAAACTTATATAAGAAAAGGTTAAATTATTTTACCTTAATATGGATGAGAATGATTATAAAGAGATATTGAAATTTTTGAGGACCAATATCTTAAAAAAAAAAAAAATAAAATTCGAAATTTAACCAAATAATTAAAAAAATGATGAGTTTAATGATGACGATCAAAGACCCTTTTTTTTCCAAATATAAATCAAAAAAAAAAAATTTTTTTTAATATCTGTTGTATTACCTGTCATTTTATTAAGATGATCTTTTTGAAAGCAATAATGGTGGTATTTTTTTTTTCATTTTAAATTTGAATAACTTAAATTTTAAACTTTAACGAAAAAATTTAAGGTTATTTTGATTATTTAATACCTGAAATCTCTTTACAGAAAACATTTCCAAACCTATTACAATATTAAAGTTTTAATTTTTTTTTTAAATAATAAACCAGTTGCATAAAATATTTTAATAGGGCTTCGGTGGTCTAGTGGGTAAGAGCGTATAAAATACACTGTAAACACCGAGGGGGTGTGTGTTCGAATCCCACACACGTGGTAAGAGTTATTCCCCCTTACGACATTTACAGTCACGCCTGAACAGGAAAGCCTGTGTAATTTCCTGTCCACATTTATGTAGCAGAGAAATGCATTAAAAAAAAATATATATATATATTTTAATTTTATTTTAATTTTATAATAAACTATAACAGAACTATCTAGAGTTGCATCAGTTTTTTTCCAATATATATTTTTTTTTTATCTCAAATTTTTTTTTTTTTTTGCCGAACACGCAGAAATGGGTTAAACAGATTTTAGTATATGATATATGTGCCTTGTTTGGCAAGGTGAAAGCCCTATAAAAAGTTGCAAGAAATCAATCGATTAAACTATTTCAAATTAAGAGCAAAAAGTTATTTTTAAAAAGTTTTTGGGCCGGTACGGGTTAACTGAAATTGGTAAGAACTATTTTTGAGTTTTTTTTTTGATATCAAAGAACCCTTTGCAAAATTAAACTTATTTGGCTTACAACATTTTTTTTTGACTAAACGTCATGTCGAAATTTTAAAGTTTAACAAATTTTAATTTTGTTATTCCAGTTAACTGAACTGTTAAGGAATCACACATAGTTTAAAGTAAATCAATAGAATCGTTTGGTTTAACCAGAAAAACCTAAAAATGCAAAAACTTTTGTTCTGAAATTGGTAAACAAACAGGAAAATCTTAAATATTTTTGTAAGCTTTCGTTTCAATTGAATACAAGGATGTTTGCATAAAGGACAAACAAACATGAAATTCATCTGTTTTTTCTGTTTAATGTACATGTAATAAAATCAGTAAAATATAATAATACAAAGTATGTGCATATAAATGTTAAAAATTAACGAGAATATTATTAATATTCAAATGAAATAAATCAATATTGAATACTTTGCTATTTAATATGTTAATTAATAATCTGATATCGAAAATGTTTATTAACTTTAACATTCCGTTTCTGTATATGGAATACCTGCTATTTTCAGATTTTTTTTTTTTTTAAATTTAAATTCAGATAGGATCAGATTTTAAATAGTTTTCTTTTTTTTTATGTTGAATACTATATTAAGAATTATAAAATAATTAAATAAATAGCATGTGAAAAATGTTCATATCAAGGACTAAAAACTTTTTACATTTATTTTTAAAAATTGTTCATTGAATGTACTATAGTTATATGATTTATATGGTAGAGCTTTTCACAATTTTGATTTTAAGCTACTGTTAAATGCTATAAAAATATTACATTAGAGTGAGATATTAATCAATAATATGTTAAGTATTAGGATGCTTCATAAACGTTCTGTAAAGAATATTATTTTAAAGCTTCTTTTAATCATGATTTTTTTCAGTATTTTTTTAGACAAATACTGTCTTATTAGCACGAAAAGAGTCCCTAACATAAAAGGAAAAAATCACCAAATTTGTAAACTTTTTACATATGCAAAAAATTCTTAAAGATTCAAACAAATTTTGGGGACTTTTTTCTTTTTTGGTTTTGGGGTCTTTTTTTTTTGGGAACTTCTTTCGTACTGCTTGTTAATAATGCGATAACGCATTAATTGTGGATCTAAAATAGCCTCATATAAGTCTAATTTAATTTATGAAAGTTAAATGTTAAGTTACAAAAATTAAGGTTCACTGCATCTAAAGGAGAATAAAAATTGTATTCTCTGTTAATGCTATAGTTTTTTGTTTTGGTCGTTTCCGTACTTTTATGGAGCATAAAGCTTCCATTAACTTGTATATAGTATTCAGTTTTCTTCAAAAGCTTCAGTTTCAAGGATTATTAGTTTCACTAAGCCGTTGATTATTAGCTTATTGTTACTATTGTACAGAGTATGAGACTTAAACGCAATTATGTTAAATTATGCGCCATTTTCTGTGTAAAATGGCTATACTGAAGGAATTGTTTTACTGTCGGCAATTTAAATAATATAATATTTTTGTCAATTTTATTTCCGAAATAAATTTTTAGGACAAGTTTTTTTTGTTATTTTCTTTTGATTTTTAAATATTTTAATATATGTATATATTTCATATATATATCACAGTTTTTGAAACTTGAAAATTTTCAAAATTGAAAGAACGCCAAATTGTCTTTATAATTTTCTGTTTTCCTTCATTTTAAAAATTAAAATTAAAAATTCTAAAGTTGATCCAAGATTAATCAAGAATTCATAGATATATAATTGATCGGTATTATTGGAAATAGGTACCTAAAACTAAAGATAAAATGTTAAAACAAAGAAAAAAAATTTTTTCTGAAAATGGCGTTTAAAAAAAATTTTTTTTTTTTCGGTATTTTTTCTAAAATATGGTATTTAAGTCAGATTATTTTTAATTTAATATGTTATTGAGTATTAAAATCGATTTAGTTTTAAAATTAATAAGTTTTTTTGTTTTTTTAATAAAAAACTTTGACATTTTTAATATTTTTAAATTTTTTTTTAAGCTTTTCTCAAGTTCAAGGCAAATTTCGATAAACTTCCTATAAAATCTTTAAATTTATATTTTTATGCTCTTCTAAATAAATACATAATTGAAATTAATTCTTATTAATTTTTTTTTTGTTTTTTGAAATACTTAAGATAAAGAACTTAAAACAAAAAAAGAAAAAATTATGTCAAATTTTTGTCATTAATGTCGATTTTATCTAATTGAAGTTTAGAATTTGAGAACTTCTTAATATCTTGCAGATCTTAAGTATATACTTGTGAGTATACATCATGTTCAATTTCTTCCGGTATAAAATTACCGTTAAAATTTTATTTCTAGGTCAATATATAGAAAAAAAAAAATTAAAAATATTTTTTAAGATTATTTTTTTATGTAGGTATGCATAATTGTATATGTAAACAAACCATTAGAATGTTTTGAATTTGGAAATAATATAAGTACAGATTCTGGAATTGATTATCATACGATTGCTTAAATTAATCATCATAATTTTACTAAATATTATTTTACAGTATATAGTGAACATCATTTAGGCAAAACGTATAGTCTGTATTCAAAGCTTTTCAGTGAAACGAAGCATAAAATCGTCATCATTTAAATTTGAATGTATTCTGCTTAATTAAAAAAAACTGATAACAAAATTAAATATTGTAAAAATTATTTTTTGGGTAAGTATAGTGAGAATCATCGAAAGACATTGTACGCAATTTAACACTTTAACTCATTAAAAACATCACCCACGTTTTAAAATAGCTTAGCTATAGATAAACTAATTTTGTGTTAACTTAGATCTTTTGGATCTGCAGACCTACATGAAGGTGATCTGCATTTATCTCTAAATCTGATCGTCTTTTAAGCCTTCTATTGGCATTTTTGAAATGTAGGAATTTCGTCGCTTCTACATTTATGTACCCTACTAAACAGGTGTTATGTTTTAGTACGTAAAAATGTTTATGCTTAATTCATGTTGGGAATTTCTAGTCCTCTATATGAATAATAATTTTTTACATATCAAGACGCATTTTCTATATATGTATTAGGTGAAATTGTACAGTAAAAATAAAAGATAGATTAAACAATTATACTAGTTAGTAATGGTGCAGTGACAGAACGCCCAAGAAAATAAAGCCTGCAGGCTTTTTTTTTCCAAAACTTTGGGAATTAACACCCGTGGGCTTTAACTCCTTTTAAAAAGAGAATTAAAGCCAACGGGTCTTAATTCCACTAGATCGAAATATTCTGTAAAAGGCGTATAATCCTAATTTTGAATTCAATTCTAAAATCTCTCCCAAAATTTCTGACAATAGGAGTATTGCTTATGTACATATTTTGGAAAAAGCATATAACGCTGATTTTGTAACCCACTCTAAAATCCCTCCCAATTCATAATCTTGCACATGTACATATTAGTAAATATTCTGAAAAAAAGGGATACCATAATTTTTATCCAAAACTTTAAAATCTCTTCTAATGCATTTGCTTTACATATTATATGCTATTACTCTCTTCTTTTAATAACAAAAAATAGTGTGGGTCTTAATTTCAATTTAAAAGAAATTAAAGCCCGCGGGTTTTAATTCCTTTTAATTATGTGCTTTAATTCCAATTCAAAAAGGAATTAACGCCCGCGGGCTTTATTATTTTGTGGCGTTCTGTCACTGCACCGTTAGTAATGTTTGCTAATAGTTAGATGTGAAAGTGTTGTAAAGATTAGTTTTTAGTATAGATTTGCTGTCATTAACTTCGAAATAAGAAGAATGCGAGTTAACTTCACATAACATTCTTGTAATTGATTCCTTTCGATCATATTCGTTTCTATGACTTTAAATATTAAAGACTTCAATACAGATCTGGTATTATTAAAATTTTCTCTATACAATATTTTCTTATATAAAAATTGGGGTTTAACCCGTTGAGTATAATATCCGTTATTAATGTATTATATCCATTATAAAAGCGATATCGGTCAGTAAACTACGAGTATCTAAAGAATAAAGGTCGATTAAGAATAATGTGTCCTTCTAACAAGACAAATTAATTAGATAAGACCAATACTTATTTTTTTAAAGTAAAAGGAAAAAATCTCTTTTGAACTGAAATTATTTATATCTTGAAATATTCACTCTCCACATCAATATTATAAATTTGTCAATTATAAACTGTATGTTTTACCCAGTACTATTTTATTTTATGATTTTATTTTGTAAACTTTAATAAATTGACAGGAATAAACGAACTGAAAAAGTTAATGTAATTTTTGGTATTTTATCCACAAATTTTACTGACATTAAAAAAATTAAACTAATATACAAAGTTTTGAATAAAACTTTATTAAGTACAGAATTAAAAGGAAAATTTTTTTAAATACCTACGTAATAATTGTATTTACCTACTCAATTTAATGTAAGTTTTTTTTTTGTTTCATTGAATTGACAAAATTTCAAATTAAAATAAATTTTGTGTTAATAAAATTAAATTCTATTTATATAGTTCTTTAATTTTTTTTTATTACTTTAAATTTAAATAGTATAAATTCTACTAAAAATAATTAAAAAGAGGTAATTAAAAAAAAATATAAAAAAAAAGTTTAATAATTAACATAATTTTCAATTATATGTATATATACGTATATTATATAATATGTATGTCAGTAACAATAATCAGAATCAAAAAGAAAAAAAAATTTTAAATAATAAAAATGAAAAATATAAAAGAAATACATTGCGCAAAACAAAAAAAAAAAATGTAGCTTCAGCCTTTAGGTATGCAATTTTTTGTTCATTTACAATTTTATAAAATGACAAATAATAAAGTTTTGGGGCTTCGGTAGCCTAGTGGGTAGGCGTGTGGCATATTAACCGAAGGAGTGTGGGTTCGATCCCTGCACAGGTCGTAAGTGTTTTTTTTCTTTACATACCCCCATTACGACCAAATATAATGTAAATGTATAGTATATAATATAAACAAAATAAATAATATTATTATATAATTTAATAATAGTATAAAAAAAAAAACCTATAATGGCCTTTAGTAGCCGATGGTTCAATAATATTGCATTACATTTATGTATGTAATATTAATATAAATAAATAAATAAATAAATAAAGTTTTGGGGTATTGGTAGTTGATTGATTTTGGAAGGGAAATATTATTTAACATAAATGTTTTGCAACATAATTATCATTTAATATGTGATATGTAGTATTGAAAAAAAAATCACAAATAAATTATTATAAAATTTGAAATCAAATTATCTAAGCGGTAGTGGCGCAATGGTTAAGAACCTCTATTAGGGGTTCTCTGGAAAACATCGAAAGTCACTCAAAGGAACTGCACGAGGTTCCTTTGAGTAGTATTCGACTTAAAACAACAAAAACCAACCCCTTTAAAACCAAACTTTAGAATGGATCCTTTAAAACATAGTGATATAATGTACAGTTTGGGTTTCGGAAAAATGATGAGGAAAGAATTACTTGGAAAATTGGGTTTGGCCCAATTAGGATTACTATGGAGGATGGAGAAAAAAATTTGGAGAGGAGGATTTTGAAGAAGGATGTTAATGTTCTTATTAAATTTCGTAGTATCGTACACATAAAAATTACCAATTTTTGGGAACACATGTGCAGGCATAAGATTCCATAAACACTACGTGCGCAAAATTCTGTATGCCGTGTTACGCCATCTAGACAATTCGACAGTAAAAGGGTGGACATCTGTTTTTGGAAAACTTTGAATGAAGACATTAATTGATTTATTTCTTTACAACAGGTATTCACTCCTACCATGTTTTATAGATCATGGTCAATAATCCGACAGTACGGCGATGGCAGAGAGGAGGTAACACTGGGGTCGCCAATAAGACGAATAGGTCGGTTTTGCTTTTTTTTTTCAAAAGTCGTTTAAAAAAGGGATATTAGACAAAATGTTTATTGGCTATTAATTTTACATAATTAACTTTAATAAAAATTAAACATTTAATACTTTATTTAAAACGCAATAGAAATATATGCTATTGAAACATTTATATATTGTAACATAACTCTTATACAACAAAAAATACAATAACGTAACATTTTTTGCTTTAATTACTTATTTTTTTGATCTCTAAAACATTAAACCAAATCGTAAAACTATTAAACATAAATGTCTGCATTTAAGCAGAATGCTTCTGAAAAAAGTGAATCAATTTATATCTTAACGTCCTTTTTCCAAATCAATTAAAAAATCAAATTTTGGTAAAAAACATAAATATCCGATTTTTACAAAATATATGATAAGAATCATTTCAGCAAAAAATATTCTGTAATATGGGAACGACTGTAATGAGCCGGTTTCTTCTTTTTATTAAATGCTTAGACTATTCTCTACATTTTGTAAAGTCATTGGCAAATAAAGAATATAATAATATATTAAAGGATAATATACCTATCTATACATTTTGTAGCTTTACTCCTATAACTTATAAATTATACTTATCATATTATATGCTAATAATATAATAACATAATAATACTTAAAAGTACATTACAAATCTTAAATATTTTAATAAAATTATAATCTGTTCCGTAATTTCAAGTATATTTTATAACTTTTGTAATTTGATACTTTTTAACTGGTTATTTTTTAATAATGAATATTTTAATTTTTGGTTGATAAAATAAAAAAAAATTTACATTACATTGTAATTAAGACCAATTTAACTCTAAATCACAATTAAAATAATGTATTCTATAGTTATTTCAATAAAAACTCTATATTTATTTTAACCAGTATAAATGAATCTCTAAATTTAATTAAATAAAAAACAAAAAAAAAAGATCCGATTTAGTTTTGAGTTTGTTTTTATACCCGTAAGAACTATGTTCAAGGGTATAATAAATTTGCCATTACGTTTGTGACACCTTAAAGGAGTCGAGCTAGATATAGTGTCAAAGGTATGGATCGGCTCAGAATCGAATTCTGAGTCGATTAAGCCATGTACGAACGTCCGTCCGTCCGTCCGCACGATAACTTAAAAAATAAAGGAGCTAGGAGGCTGAAATTTTTTTTACGGCTTTTTTGCAAAATTGTTAGTTTTACTATTTAAATCCAACATTTTCGGTCGGCGGGTTCGAGTAGCTGCCATACAACTTCTATCTTTATATAGAAATAACTCAGTATTTATTCAAGCTAGGTTTCTGAAATTGTGCAAATGATGATCAAGTTTTATGGCAACAACTTCTGTAAAATTTGGTTGTGGTGGTGCGGCGGGCTCGGGTAGCTACCATACAACTTCTCCGTTTAAATGAGAATAACTCAGTGTTTATTGAAGCTAGGAATCTGAAATTTAGTAAAGAGGTGTCGAGTTACATGCCAACAACTTTTGTAAAATTTGGTTGGTCTAGAGCTGCCGGTTCAGACTTCTTGCACCTCTTGGAACCTAATGAAGCTAGGCGTCTGAAATCTTGCAAATGATGATCAAATTTTATGGCAACCACTTTTGCAAAATTTGGTTGTGGTGGTGGAACGGGTTCGGGTAACTGCCATACAACTTATCCGTTTAAATGAGAATAACTCAGTGTCTATTGAAGCTAGGAACCTGAAATTGAATAAAGAGGTGTCGAGTTATAGGCCAACAACTTTTGTAAAATTTGGTTGGTCTAGAGCAGCCGGTTCAGGCTTCTTGCAGCTCTTGGAACTTAATGAAGCTAGGCTCAATAGATTCAGGTAGCTGTCATACAACTCCACAATTTACATAAATATATCTCTGTAGTTCGGTACTAAAACATCTGAATGTTTTTAAAAGATGATCAAGTTTTATAGAAACAGGATATATTACGTTCATACGGGTATCCCAGAGTTGACACAGTCTACTCTACTGCACTCTTCCTCGTTTTTTTTTAATTTTACTTTTTGTTTTGTTGAAATTAAGTAGAAAATAAATAAAAAATTAATTTTATTTTATTTTAAATAAATTTCAATTTTCGAATATGAGAATTATTATAATTATAATATTACTTATAAATTCCACAATATAAACATTTATTTATTTTTTATTTTTTTTTTGTTTGTTGTTGTGTTTTTCAGTTTAGGTTGACTTGCCAATAATTTTTTGTAATTTAAAAGTTAATGCGTTAAGTTCGTTAAATTTTTTTTATTTAAGGCTTCCTATTGTTGTTCTTGATTCCAAAGAAATATCAGACAATATATATTTTTAAAAAATTTTAATAGGAATAGAGTATTCTCTAAAGCAAGATTAATACACCTAAAAAACTGTAAGTCGTTCTAAATCTGATATTTTGGTCGATTATACAAAAATAAATTGCCTTCAGGACTGCATATTTTTTCGTTAGTCTTCAGTTTCCTGAAAATACCTAGAAAATATTTTGTATTATTGTGTTGTTTAGTTAAATATTTCAAACATTTCATTTTAAAAGGTTGTTTTTTTTTTTCAAAATCCTGTCCGTCTGAAATGAAATTTAATTATGTAAAAACTAATTGCATACTTTTAGGTGTAAAATTCAAAATCTTCGAAATTTACTACTGTAGTTAATAATTCAATAATATTTTTGTGATTTTATATGCTTTTTTTTTGAAATATTTTTCTTTTTAATTATAAAATTTAAAAATTATTTCAAAATAGTAACAAGAAAAAAAAAAAAAAATAGAAAAAATAAATCGTTAATTTTAAATGTGAAATTATTACATCAGTTATGTGGTTTCGCTCTACATGAGATTTTATTAATTCCGGAAATTTTTTTTTTTTTATTAAATTAAATTTTCAAATATTTTTTATGTTTTTTTTTTTTTCAGGTTTTGTTTGATGTTATGTGGTTAATTCAATTTTATTTATTTTATTCCTCAATCATAACAAATAGAATGTTAGTTTGTACTGTTTTTTTTTAAATTAAAAAAAAAAAAAAAAAATTGTTGATTTTTAAACATAAAAACAATATTGCAAAATAAATACAAAAAAAAAAAAAAAATTCATGAATTTGCAAAAAAAAAAAAAAAATAAAAAAATTGACACTCTAACACTTGACTTTTTCAAATAAGTTTTTAATGGCAATGTCTATATAGTAAAAACGATGATATTTTGTATTTTATGTAAATTATCTAATAGTAGGTACTAAAAAGAATAACGCAACTTAAAATAAAAACATAAAGTACATACTAGAAAATCAAAGTTCATATACTAAATCTTCAATCATTTAAATTCTTAATTTTTTTTTAAAGTATTGTTAGGTTTTCGTATTTCTATGACTTATGACTATGACAATTTTTCTGTCTGCTGTGGTAAATTGTTTAGTTAATATTCTTCTAATTTTAAGGTCTAGTGTCTGGTCATACTGTTTATTTTTTTTGTATATTATATGTATGGTGTATTTAATACAATTTGTTAATATTTTTGTAAATTTGTTTCGGTACAGTTTAAGAGAGAGCTTAAATTAACATTCTTTTTTATTCCATTTGTTTTTTCCTAAGCGAAGGTGTGGGAATTTTCCGAATGCAACCAGAATTTCCGCTTAAATTAAATTAAAAATTAGTCATATAGTTTGAAAATAAAAGCTTTAAATCTTGGTTATGTTTTATAAAATTTAATATACATAACGTATAAACATAAAATCAAATTTAAATGGTACTGTTATTGAACAGAAAAGTTTTAAATTAAATTTTACCAACAAATCAAAAATTTTCATTAGTCCCATGTTTCCCATGAATTCTTTAAATTTTTATTTTGAATTTTTGGATGATGCATTTTTAAGGCGGACAGTTTCTACTTCTAATGTTAAATCACAAATGCAGACAGATTATTTGCATAACAATTGCACAACTTTAAAGTGTTTAAAATTAATAAATTTTCCCTTTTATACTTCTAATATCTCGAATACCGGAAAAGTATAAAAATATTTTCTGAGGTAACTTAGGATATATTTTATATGCTTATAATTATTCCCCAAAACTTTTCTGCTTGAAAATCTTTAAAACTAAAAGCATTCGGAAGATACAAACGATTTTGCAAAATTTTGGATCCATATCACGCTAATTTTAAATACCATCTTAGAAAAAATTTATTTAAAGCTTTAAAAATTTTATGTAATTTGACATTTTCAGATTAAAAAATTATACAGTAAAATTTGAGATTAAACCCTGTTTTTTTATGGGCTATAGGTTCGTAATTGATGACATTTTTAACTTTATTAAATTTTGTTTTATAATTAAATTTACCAATGGTTAAAACTTCATTATTTTTTAATTCAAAGAGCGTAAAAGTTTTGTAAAAAAAAAAGCAGGTGACAAACTGACAGAGTGAAACTATGTATTAAGCATATTTCTTCAACAAAAAATAAAATGTATAAGGAATGTATTATTGCAAAACAAAATTTTTTAATTAAATTAAAACTAACTAAACTTTAAAAAAAATGCAGTGAACAACTCAATAGCCTATAAAAGAAAGAAACAGATTTCAGCAGTTTTCGATAAATTTACCTCATTCAGTCGTATTAAGGAACAAAATAATTATTAATGCACCACTGAATATAAAATCCTAATACATTCATCCAATTTTCGCATATTTTAGATAAAACTAACTTCAATGTGCCAACGATAGCAAACCCTTACGAACATCGCAGTATATGTTATTTACATAAAATTTTATCATCTTCTAGGAAATTTAAGATTTTTATGACTTAATTAAGTAGGTAATGAGATATATTTATGTTAATTTCCGAAATGTAAGACATATACTCGCCTCCTTTCCACCAAAACCATCTACACTTTACAGAAATCATTGGGATAAATCTGAACTTGCTTTGACAAAATTTTCGATACCTAACTATATATAGCATAATTAGACACTCAGCTTTTTTTTCATATAAGGAAAGATGGTTTATGACAGCTGCTTGAACCTGTCGGTCGAATTTGTTCAATTTAAATAAAACTGAAATGGTTAAAATTTTAAAATTCTAAATTGACATTTTAGAATGACAAATGTCACACATGTAATGAATATTGAAATTTCTATATGAAAATAGAAACAACCGTTATAGGTATATGTGCATATTTTTTAAAAGTAAAATTTCAGTATTACCAGATACTTTAAATGTATTTAAACTTATAAGATATTTTCTATTTGGGACAATCTTATTAATTATTACCAAAAATCGTTACTCGCAAATAAATTCAAAAAATTTTTTTTTTTTTGATATTAATTAAATCTAATAAAATATAAAATATATAATAACATATTTTTAAATATAATTTTAATAAATTACTTTTAAAAATATATACCTAAAAAAATAATTAACCTTTTTACCATATGTAATTTTATTATTAATTAATTGTAGTATTTTTATAATCAAAAAAAAAAAACAAAAATCATAATTGATATAAATAAACCATTAAAACAAAAATTTAAAAGCAATTAATAAAAATTAATGGATTTACAAATAAAATGATTTCAAATGTTAATTATTAATTAATTTGCTTTTTTATTATCTGTAATTTTTTCACACAGTTCATAATATTAAATTTATATTTTTTTAATTATTTTGAAATATTTAAAAAAATATCTATTATATAAAAGCCGTAAGCGTTTACAACAATTTTCTTTATTTTTCATAGCAAAAACTAATACTGCACATAACAGAAAAACAGAATAAAAAAAATTGAAAATTTATAGACTTGGGTACATAATGCCGAAAATCAAAATCACAAATTAAAAATCCCTAAAACAAAATATCGAAAAATCAAAATCTCGAAATTTAAAAATCTCGCATAGACATACATATATGGATATAAATATTCCGGACAAAGGCTATGATTTTGAATTCAACTCTTAATACTTACAGTATATGCCCACACATATATTATACCAGTTTCATTAAAAAAAAATTAAGTTTTCACATTTCCATATGGAAAATAATTAATTTTGAAAACTCCGCATATTTTGTATGTTTCATATTCAATTTTAACATTTCACTTAAAAAATAATGAATTTTATACGAATTTAGATATTTTTATGAAGAAAAGATTATTTTTGAAGGAACGACGACCCATTACAAAATTTTTCTTTAGTTTTCTTAGTGTTGCTATCTATAGGTTTTTACGATTATTTAAATTTATTTTTATTATTATTGTAAAAAGTTAAGTATTCTTACAAATGAAGGGAGCATAGCTCTCAAAAAACGTTTTAAGATAAATAAAAACTACATTAGAACAGAAAGATATTTCTTTTTATTTGATTAAAAAGTTAAGTGACATAAAACCAATATTATTTCTAGATTACTAAGATAGTAGTATTATTAACAGTTGTTCTTGATTGTCAGAGTCGCGTATGCTACGCCACGGTTTATCTAGTATATATATAATATACATATTATTATTATATTATATTTAAATTAAATATCACTTAAATCTCAAATTTAAAAGTTACAACTTTAGAAAAATCAAAAATTATTAAAAAAAATTTATAAATAAATAAATATTTTTTTTATTCCAAATCCCATCCAATTAAATTAAAACAAATTATTATCATTAATAATTATTTTCTTTTATATAAACATTAAATTAAATTTAAATTTTTAACTTATATTATTTATTTATGTTATTTTTAATTGTAAAATATAAAACAAAAATAATGAAAATTTATTAAATTTTAATTCAAAAAATTTACCGTTACTATGATTACAGTAAATTTAATTTTTATATTTTACAATAAATTGTTTTAGTTAAATTTTTGATTTGAACTTTAGCTAACCATCAAAAATTTAATAGATATATAGTTTTTAGTCTATAGATGGCGCATATATACAATATTTGTGTTTTATAATATTGCACAATAAGATTCCACTGGAGAAATCAGCGGTTTAGTAAAAGTAATGATTAAACGAATGGAAGGTTTGTTTAATTTAAATAATAAGCGATTTAGTCGAAGCTTTATCATGCTTATTAAAGAGAAAAAAAAGAGATAAATAATCTTTGTTTGGATTTTAAGAGAATCTTAAGCAGATATTATAGCCGCAACAATTGCTTTAGTAAATATTAAAAGCAAAATTTAATATATAAAATACAATTGCATAAGCTTATCTGTTATTCATTTTTAAAGAATTCAAATTTAAAAATGTTTTAAGATTTCCAGCGAATCTTATTAGATATAATTATATAATTTTATTGTAAATACGAAATTGTAGCACCCTTTCTATTTCTAGTACTTTGTAAAAAATAACCATGAAGGATATTAGAGGGGGTTATCCTAAGATGGAAGTTATACGTTGTAAACTTTTCCCAGAATAATAATACATTATGTTTATATTTTGAATATAAAATGAAATTATTTATTTTTTAAATATTTTAAATGTTTTTTATTTTTTTATGTTCTCCCAAGTACTACTTCGACGTGCGAGAATAAGATTTCGCATTCTGGAAATTTTAAAATTTAGTATTTTGTGATAAAATAAAGAATTTCAGGCGCCTCGGTAGCCTAGTGGGTAAGAGCGTATAAAATACGCTGTAAACACCAAGTGAGTGTAAGTTCGAATCCCGCACACGTCGTAAGAGTTATTTCCCTTTACGATATTTACAGCCACGCCTGAACAGGAAAGGCTGTGTAATTTCCTGTTCACATTTATGTGACAGAGACATGTATTAAATAAAAAAATAATAAAAACAAAAATAAAGAATTTCTGGGATTTTGCAATTAAGTATTTTATATTTTCGAATTTTGTATTTGAGATTTTGAGAAATAGGATTTCGTACTAAATTTTTTCTAAAATTATGTAGAAGCTCACTTTCTATGTTCGAAATATTATTGTCTTTTGCAAACATCGCATCAACACGGAAATAAAGTCCTATAAATAATTTATTCTCATATTGTGGTGAAAAGATTGACAGACGACTGTTGGATTTAGTTTTAAAAAAGTGATTTATTTTATAATTCGAAAATTTACAGTATTTTTTTTTAAAATAAAATAAATAAAAATTTTAAATTTAAATTTCCATTAACCTCATATTAATTTTTATTAATTTAGTTAATATTTTTCTATTTAATTATTGGAAAAATGACTTTCATTCATTTGACAGTTGGTAACAAAAAAAAAATAATTTTAAAACTCTTATGTATACAAATAAAAATGAGTTCTGTACTCTTTTTTTTTTTTTTTAAGAAAAATGAGAAAATATTCCTGTCTCTTATAGTAATTTTAATTTAAGGGGTGTTACAAAACAACAGACAGGGTTACAATCTAGTTAAATAAAAAAAAAAAATTTTTTTAAAATACAAAAAAAAAACTAAACTAAGCTACTTAATTTTAAGTAACTTTTTTAAGTACCCAATCTACATAATATTATTGCATGTTAGTATATATATATATATATATTTTAAATAAGTTATTGCAATATTGCACAAATATACTACTTATACCTACTATTTTAATTTGCAACTGAATGAATTCAAAATTGAATTCTAAAAATGAAAAACATACGAGTATTCAAGTCAAGGTAGAAAAAAAATATTTTATCCAACAAATCTAATCCAAAAAGTTTCATTCAAAAAAAAAAATCTCCATTTCCACCTTTATAACAATAAAAATTATATGAATTTAAAAATAATAATGCATATATGTATGTTACCCCAATTGTAATTTTATTAAAAAAAAAAAAAATAAATAAAAAAATTCACAATAAAAGCAAATGATTATTGCATGTAATGATTGTTT
Organism: Poecilobothrus nobilitatus; assembly: GCA_947095535.1. Classification (NCBI taxonomy): domain Eukaryota; kingdom Metazoa; phylum Arthropoda; class Insecta; order Diptera; family Dolichopodidae; genus Poecilobothrus; species Poecilobothrus nobilitatus. Next base: position 30,583,370 of record OX352774.1, read on the forward strand.
GATGGCGATGATTTAATCTTTTTATCATATATCATCATCAAATAATAACAATAACAACAATAACAACAACAATAATAAAATAAAACAATATAATATATATGTATATGATGAACGATAATCATTGTGAAGTGTCATAATGTAATAAGTGAGCTCAACTAATACCGTGCAGATATGTCATTTTAAGTAAATATAATTCATGTTCCACCAGAACCCCAGATTGTTTTTCTTTAACTATAATATATGAATTATAAGAATTATATTAACAGTGGGAAACGATATAATAACTATCTATATATATATATATATATATATATATATATATGTATATATATTGTACTGTACTCATCTTACTGCTTAGTTAAGAGCATTACTATTTTCAATTAAATTTTTAATGCATATATACCAGCATTGCAAATGGAAGTCATCTGATAACAAAACAAAAAAAAAAAAAAATGAAAGGTTAAAAAAAGTTCAATGTCTATGTCCAATATATTTACGAGTATTAGATACATATAAAATAAAAAAAAAAAAAAATTTAATTAACATTAAAGATGTTTGCGAATTGATCAGGCAACTCTTGATAATAATAATAAATAATCTTCGAAATATCTTTGAAAATAATAATAACATTGTTTGAAACGATAAATTGCGTTTGATATTGATGAAATTTTTAGCACATTTCCAAAATTTTTTGGATAAATGTCCTTATTAGTTTCACTCTGTCCGTCCGTCCGTCTGTTTACAAAACTTCTACACCGTTAAAGATAGAGAAAAAAAATGTAATCATGGATAGGTCTCATGAAAAAAATAATTTTGTGGAACTACTTTTTCATGTAGCCCCATCCATTAAGGAGCTCCAGCCCCTCGAACTTTGAAAAAGCCCTATTTTTAAATGCATATATCTTACGTTTTGCTTAAGATTTTTTCAAAATGATACAATTTAATATCGATTAATATCAAATTTCTACAATTTTTTTAAATTTAGTATTTAAATTTACTGTTATGTGAAAGCCAAATTTTGCATGATTTTTCTACTTTCATAACTCCGGCACGCTTTTAAACACCTGTAACTTAGGCACCTACACATACACATTTTACACATTTACTTCGTACACATTTTACTTCGGAAAGATATAAAAATTAAAGCTACAGTAATATATTTTAACGTGTGTTAACGGTTTTCTTAGTTATATAGGGTTCCGGACTTACAGCTCTTCAAAATTTCAGAAAAGTCCCATTTTCACTTATTTTCTTATTTTGTATTGTGTTTTGGAAATGTGCGCTTTTAAAAACCGTTGGTTTACATTCTACCTTGTTTATTATAAAATAATATGGTTAGTATAGTTAGAAATTTTAAGTATTGTATAAATTTCTCTTTTTTACTGATCGCATATATATGAATGTAAAAGGTAGGTATTGTTTTTAAACCAAAAATTTGCACCTGAGATTTTGCAAATATGCATTACTCCAATACGTAGACAGCGTTTTTTTTAGCATGATGTCTGGCTGTACTCTGTGTATGTGTGTGTATGATTGTGTCTGAGCGGAATTTTTTGGAATTTCATATTTAAGGATCTCAGATTGATAAGCTTATGGAACAAATCGGACAACCGCAAGTGATAGTTTACTATAGTGTAATTTTTAAGGTTTTTTAACGAACATTACGTGACAAAAAAATATTCGTATAATAGTGGTCGGTACTGCTGTGGAAAGAGCTGATTGTTTTTTTTTTTGTAAAATTAATAAGGAAAAGAAAATGTATTTATTAAAGAAAAAGAAAGGAAAAAAATAATGAAGAACTCCTTTAAATTTAATAAATATGATGTTGTTGAAAGTTATTATAATAATGATGAAGTTAAAAATTTTATTCCGTTTTTCATCTTTTTTAGATTTTGATTATAATGTTGAAAGCAATTATTTTTATGATTATAATGTAAAAGTGCACATCACATTTTGTTGTCTGAAGAAAAATTTGAGTTCCTTAAATTTTGCAAAAGTATCTAATCAAGTTATTATTACAGAAGGTACTTGATCTAATACTTGATTGCTTTAACTCTGATTGCAGGACAGTTCATAATTTTACATTGTACTGGTAATGATTACAAGTTCATTCGGTTTATTTGATGTTTTTAACTGTTTTAAATAATGGAAAACCAATTTAAACTTTGTACTCTTAATAAAATAAAATTATTATAATATAAAAGAGTTATTGTTATTATCTTATTATTTTTTTATCAATATTATTTAGTTTAATTTAATTCGGTATAAGTACAATATTTTATCATTTGCGACATGATTAGTTTTAAAGTAATTGGTAAGTAAAACATTTCAATTATAATAAACATAATAAACATCTACTGGGTATCTGAACATCTAGGTATAGGGAGAAATGAAAAAAACGGATTGATTTGCAAAAGAAGAAGCTATAACTTCCTCCTCAAATCCTAAACTTTTTGTAGCATAAGTAAAGACATAATAAGAGAAGTACTAAAAATCGGAGAGGGGTACTTTAGGAGCAAACTATGAACAAATGAAAAATCCAAACTAAGACAATCTAAGAAGCTTCTATGGAACTATATAAAGAAATCATATGATTTATTAAAATAAACTGAGAATTCCAAAAAGACTTCCAGTAGGGATAAAACTTCCTGGCTGACTGACAGGACAGACGTTATTATAAATGGGGGAAAAATCCTCGACATCTAGTAATAGCGGGAGCACAATACATTTGCATCAAAAGTCGCAATGTTACTTATATTCCTTAAATAATAAATATCTAATAATCTAACAAATCTGAAGGTATAGGTAGTAGTTTTTTATCAATAGAAATGGATAATTGAAGAAATTACAAAATAAAATATATCAATTATTTTAGCTAAACTAAAGTAGTCCAATATTTATCTTAAAGGATTCTTATGTATTTCTAATGTGGCTAAATGAAAAAATATTAATAAATTCATTCCGTTTCTTGATTTACTAATATATCTCCTAGCTAATTATGAAGCATTGATCTAGTTCTTTTACAATTATATTTTATCTAATGAACTGCTGAATTGACCTCTCCTGTACCCACATTAGAGTATGTTTATACTATAGAATACGTTTTGAAAAAGAACAAAAACAAAAAATAAAATTTAGGTTTATTGACTGAATCTTACTTAAAATTCATCTTATTTAATTTAATTTTTATAGTGGCTCTTTGGAGCAATACCTACGTTTGTAAATTTAACCCTGAATTTTGATTATACTTTCTTTAATTTTTAATGCAATATTTTGTTTTTTTTTTATGGTTTTTTTTAGAAAAAGAAAAATTAGTTAATTTATAATTATTAAAAGATGCCACTATTATATATATATAAATCCCATTACTACTGGAATTTTTTAATCAATAGGAGATTTTGAATTGACGAGGTTTTACCATTATTATTATTGTTGATAGTTATGCTATTGTGAAAGAATCGTGCGAAGTGATTGCATAATTAAAAAAAAAAATAAAAATGAACTTTAAAAGTTATTTTTAAAATTAAATTAATTTTTTGAAGAAGAGTGAAAAATAAATAAAAAAAAAGGTAAAATTTATTGCAAATAATTCTATTTTAAAGGTAATTTTGAAGGTTATTTTTTTCATTTTATATAGTATTATAGTCATAAATAACTAATTTTGAAAGGCATTAATTTACAAACGTATATGAACTTAATGAAAATTGTATGTATATGTTAGATTGCGTGCACAACTTAAGTTGCTATTGTGCATTGTTTTCAATTTTTCAATTTTGGATTCATAAAAAATATTAAGAAAAGAAAAAAATAAAACCGAAGATTTGTGAAATTAAAAAAAAAATTTTTTTCCTTAATTTAATAAAAATGTCTGAAAATAAATTCAAATAATTTTCTCATAATTATGTTATAATTAATAAATTTTTATTGTTAATTAAAAAAAAAAAAGTTTTACAGCTGATTTTGCGAATAAAGGATGCAACATTATATGGCATATATTATTTATTTATGAATTATAGTCTTCACATACAAAACTTTTAGCACTAATTGTCAATCTAACCACCTGGCAACAATCAATAAAACTGTTGATGAGTAAATTAAGAAGAGGATATGGTTTTCATATAAGTTAGAGTTGATTTGAAACTAAATTTAGAAATTATGATTGAACATTGAATCTCTGGCAATTTTTAGCATATTTCCAAAAAAAATTTGAAAAATTGTGCCTATTAGTTTCACTCTGTCCGTCTCTCTACCTATTGGTTTATAAAACTTCTATACCGTTAAAGAAAGAGAAAACAATTTTTAACCATGGGTAGGTCTCATAAAAAAATTAATGTTGTAGAACAACTTTTTCATGTAGCTCCATGCATTACGGTACTGCAGCTCCTCAAACTTTGAAAAAGCCCTATTTTTAAATGCGCATATCTTATGTTCTACTTAACATTTTTTCAATCTGAAAAGACCATTCGAGAGGATTTTTTTTACCTTTATAAATCAATAAAAATAATTATACAAGTTTTTCTAATTTAGTATTTAAATTTATTGTTATATGAAAACCAAATTTTGCTTGATTTTTCTATCTTCATAACTCCGGCACGCTTTTAGATAGTGACTTAAAATTTTAAAGTAAAAAAAAACTTTTAGAATTAGCATAAGTTTTTTCTTTGAACCAACCCTTGTTTATGAACTGTTAGGGCTCAAAAACTGAAAATTTGCTATTTTTAAACACCTGTATCTTAGGCCCCTGTACACAATTTTCTTCGGTAATATATAACAATTAAAGCTTCAATAACATAATTAATTTTCAAATTTTTGTGCAAGTCACAATATTCTAAACTGCTTGTATTATCTTTTGGAAATGCGCACTTTTAAAAACCGTCGGTTTACATTCTGCCTTGTTTAACCCCATCTTAGAATTTTTAATAAATTTATATTAACAATTCTTATCAAGGATATTAATTAACTCTGTATGTAAGATTGATTATTATATTATGTTAAACGAAAAACTATATAATATATGAATGTCTTCCAAATTAACAATTTAACATAACATAAAAAATTTCGAGAACCTTGGCGACCTAGTGTTTAACAACGTATAAATACTGTATACCCCTGCAAACACCGAGGGACTGTGGGTTCGAATTCCACACACGTCGCAAGAATAATTCCCTTACGAAATTTACAGCCACTCCTGAAAAGAAAAGGCTTTGTAATTTGCTTGTCACATTTATGTAAAATATATAAATAAAAAAAAAGATTTTGATTCGTCTTATACTTTACAGATGGTTTTTATAAAATTTTGTATAAATGGTTTAAAAAAGCTTTTCTTTTGATTCAATATTATCTTTTTGCAAATGTTATTAAACCACGGTTTTTAACATGCCTAATGAGCTAGGAATAAAATTTCATTCGTGCAAAAGAATGTTTTACCAAACTTGTTCAATTCAAAAAATTTAGTTTACTTATATTAGTTTAGTTTCACAGAATTAAAAGTTAATTACCTGTACTATCCGGATTAAGAGTAAGACAACCAATCAAGATCAAGTAGTGTTGAAAGACGATAATAATGAAAAATGTTGCCTTTCAGAGTATTTTTTGTAGGCTGCAATTACTGTTGACATGTAATCTTTTCTATAACTTAATTTTTTTTCAAAATTTCATTGAAAAAGAGTTTTAGGGGGAAAAAAATTTTTGATTTGTTTTAAAATTTACAGATGACTTTTATAAAATTTAATATTAGGGTAAGACAAATCGATAGTTTAAACAAGGAGTTGTTTAGGCAATCCAGCACTAGAACCTTACTGAACAGTCTAGTAGTATTGAAAAACAAAACATTCCTGAAATAAAATTTTAACAAAACAATTTTAAAAAGTTCACACAACAAAAAAATTATAGATAAGCTTCTTTATATTGTATAGATTTTCCTTTCAATACAATGCATCAATAATCTAAGTATCTAGTTTTAATATAAATCCTTGGAGTTAATAGTACAAGGTGCTAAAAAATTACGGTTCCTAATAAAATCTTATGTATATATGTTTTATGTTACAATATTATTAATGACCGACCTTGAATAAATTCTTAATTATTCTGATTTTATACACCATTAAAAATGTGTCAGACGTAATAAAATGAAAAAAACAAAACACAACTAGAACACTATTATAAACCTTATATGTTAAGTATCTATACACAGTGCATACACATACAATTTAAAATTCAAAGTTATTTTAAAAAACTTCAATATTGTTTTAAAAAAAAAAATAAATAAAAATATTCAAGTACTTTAAAGAAGTTCTGAACAAGTTTTTATTTCATTTTTTTAATATTGTTAACAACACAATTAAAATTAGAAAAATTTTTATATTTTACCTTTACAAAATTAAAATTTAGAGCATTAGCTGTATGTTATTTGCTGTGGTATGGTTGTTGCAAGAAAAAAATGCAACTGCAACATAAAATAAAAGAAATTTTACCTTGATAGTTTTGAATTTGACATAAAATTACATGCATTGAAAAATTGCAAAATTTTCCCTTTTTTCTTTTATTTAAACTTTTTTTTTTTTTTTTTTTTTTTTTAATTAACGCTTCTAACTTCTTATTCCACTCCATTTAATTTTAAATTTGAGTTCAACAGTAAAGAAACCACAAAAAAAAAAAAAAAAAACATTTAGAAACTTAAATAATAATTTTAGCGCGTATAGTTTTTAAATTTTTAACATTACGAAACAAAACAGAAAATATATTAGCTGTTGTATACTTTTCTAAGAACGTTTATGATACTATCAAAAAATATAAATGTTTATTGTTATTTAATTCTATTTTAATAGTGTTTTATTCCATAGCTCATGTGTGGTACTTTCTACCAAAACTTTTTCATACATATTAAGTAAAAACAGTTGTCTTTCTCTCGATTAATCGAGTTGATTATGACTTAAAAGTCTCATTTTCTCAATTAGTACGCTTAACAACAGAAATTTTACAACCTGGTTAGAAAACACTCGCATTACTCAGAACAGTTATTGAATATAATAATTTTCATAATATTGTTAGAAGGTTGCTTAGTCGCTAATGACTTTCTTTTTAATTGAGAATGAAAGAATTAGGAAGAGTTTTCGTAGAAAATAAGATATGTTAAAGTTAAAGGGTACAAAAAAATGTGGCAATTAATAGTATAGGTACTATAAGTTTGTAGAATCTGTCAGTTATTCGTAAAATTAAATGAAGATCAGTCATCATCAAACGCTTTGTAAAATCATGAAGTCGAAGCGACACAGCTTACACTTTATAAACTATATCTTATGATAGTTAAGATTACATTTTTATTAAATTCTAAAAAAAAAATATATTTTATGTATAGTAGTATTGTAGCTGATACGCTCCGATAATTATTTAATAGCAGAAACCATTAATATTTTCATATAATTAATCAAGCGAGGATTTACTGTTTTTTCAAAAATTAAGTTTTCTATTTTTATGAAATATTCGGTTTTCATTTTATTTTTCGTTTAATTTCGATAATTGCCAATAATATTCTTAAAATGAAAAAAACAAAAAAAAACAAAAAACAAAATGAAAAAGAATAGTTAATCTAGCAATTATAGGATAAACTTATTATTATATATTAAAAAATCTCATGCTTACCGGTGACCATAAAAATAAACTTGCGTTATGTCCCAATGAACAAAAACTAAATCTAAAAACAAGTACATTCAATTGATTTTGGAATTCTAAGAACATTCAACAATGTTCATCGGTGATCGGTTTATTTTTAGGTTCACATGTGAACTCAATGTTTTGAAACATTTGAGGGATGTTCATCGATGGTACAAGTGGTACTTATGATATTAAAGCATTTAGACTTAAATTGTTTCTTTGTACTTTCGTACTGAAATGTCTCATTTTCTTATAATATGAGGGTGTACGAATTGTTTTATACTTGTTACGTTAGATATTACTACTTTTGTCCTAAAACAGATAGCATAAAAATTTAAATTAAAAGAAAAAAAAAACATATATGTTATTTAAATAAAATAAATTTATCATTATATTGAGTTGTAGGTATTATAATCGTTTTTAATATTAATATATACTTTACTTGATTAATCTCCTGCGGATATCTACAAAAATTTTAAAAAGCATTAAAATACAAAAAAAAAAAATTAAGTGTTTAAAATTGACGTTTTTTTTTGTATAGTGAGGTTATTGTTTGTTTAAAGAAAAAGTTACAAATAAATAAAAATGAAAAAAGTTCATTTGAAGTTCAATATATGACCACGGATTAATAAACTTGAACTTTTCAACGTACATTAAACTTTTTTAATTTTAACAAAATAATTCCAATCCAATAAGTTATACAATCAATATTCATATAACTATAAAAAAAAAAAAGTTTAATTTAAATTGAAATACAAAACAAAATTAAAAGAGAAAAAAATTATTTTTTTGATATAAATTGATACTTCTATAAAATAAAATGATACTTTTACAAAGTAAAATTCGCAACGATGAAAAAATTAATGATTTTAATATTTTTACTATAAAATTTATAAATTTCAATTGTTAAAATTAATAATAAGAATTGAACATGACAATGACTTTTCCAATTAGCTGTCAATTTTTTATTAAAATTTGAGTTTTTCGTTGAACTTTTTATTATTAAATGTAGACTAGCCGTTCTATTTTTATTACAGAAAATTATAACTGTTTTGAATTTTTGTTTTAATTTAGTTTGTTTAATCTTCAGTTTAAAAAAATATTACCATGTTCGTAGTTCTGAAATATTTATATGAGAAAATATGCGAAGGATGCGGGACAGCTTATCATGTATATTTTTGGGTAACGCATTCGCTGCCATTTTATTTCGTAAATATGACTCATAAGATCACCTAAACTTTCGAGTTATCCCATAGGTGGCCGTATCGATGCGGACATCAGATAAGTCATAGTTTATTAGAAAATATAACCGTCCGTCTGTTATTTTTTGCAATTTAGTATTTACGTATTTTATCGTTATATGAAAACAATATTTAAAAAATTTTATTCCCTTTTTAGCTGCCGTATGTTTTTATGTTGTAAATCTTTATAGAATTTTGAGAGAAGAAAGATCTTCCAGAAGTAAGAAAGAACTTCCAGCATTTCTTAGCATAAGTAACTTCAGAAAATGTTTGTGTACCTCACCCCATCCTGTTTAAAAGCTATTTTTTTTTACGAGGGTTGGTGGAAAACTCGAAAGTCACCAAGAGGAACTGCACGTGCTTCTTCAGGGTAGTGTTGGACTTTAACCAACCGAAACCACCCCCCTTTTAAAACCAAACTTTAGGATGGAACCTTTAATACGAATGTACAGTTTGGTTTTGGGGATAGGGATGTGGTAAGGATAATTGGGAAAATTGGAATTTGGAAATTTGGATTATGGGGGCTAGGTAGGAAAATTTGGAGGGACATTTTGAAGAAAGATGTTAATGTTCTTCTTAAACTTAAGTAAATCGTACACATAAGAATTATCAACTTTAGGGAACACATGCGATGGTATATGGTTCCACAAACAAACGTTTAACACTTCAAATTTAATTCATTCACTTAGTTTTTATTTAAATATTTTAAAAAATTAAGAAAATGTTTAGGTTTAAATGATTTAAACACGAATAGTTAATTATAGAAGTTGTTGTATTCTTGTTCTTTTTTTTATTAACATCTTCAGACAACTTTTGTCAAATTCTTTAAACTAATAAACTTTTTTATTAAAAGCTAATTAAACCTACTGTGAGATGAAATACTAAACTAAAAAAGTTTATTTTGTTTCATAACTGCATTTTGATAAATCATTATTTTATACAATTTTTATGAGATGAAAACTCCATAGCATCCGATTTTATATTTTGGATAAACTTCGGAGTATGTAAAGAAAATATCATTCATTATTTCAGAAACTTCGTAGACACAATTACTTTTATTCTATATAATATCCATTTTTTTTTTTTCTTTTCTACTCAGGAGCATAGGGCTTCCACAAAGCCTTTCCATCTGTTTATATTTAGTGCTATGACTTTCATTTGTGACCATGTTTTATTTAGTTCTGTTATTTCTCGCTCTACTGTTCTACGCCATGTATTTCTAGGTCTACCAACATTTCCCTTTCCTTGAGGGTTCCATTCCAGGACTTGTCTGGCTATGCAATCTGGGGGTCTTCTAAGAATATGACCTATCCACCTATATTTTCGTTTCTTAATTTCTATTTCGATAGGTTCTTGACCGGTAGCTTCCCATAGATCTTCATTTCGTATTCTTCTTGGCCAGTATATTCTGCATATAATCCGGAGGCACTTGTTTACAAATACTTGTAGTTTATATGTTTCTTTCTTATTAACTAGCCAAGTTTCACTACCATATAAGAGGACAGATTTTATACATCCTTGGAATATTCTAAGTTTGGTTTTTCTTGTTTTTCCAAATGTTACTCTGGCTTTCGTTAGTTTATTATTAATGTCCTCTTTTGTACCGCCTTCTTTAGTAAAAATACTGCCTAGGTAATTGAATTTATCTACATCTTCTACTAATGTATCATCATATATAATATAATGTCCATAAATAACCTTTATTAAGTTTTCAAGGCTTTTAAGTGGAAAATTCTGGTAACACTGTACTATCTTAAATTTAATATTATTAAATTATAAATGCAATTTCCTGAAATGCAAGCATTCAAAAATGCAGATATCTTGTTTTATGATGCATGCATACAATTATTGAATTTTGAATTCATTAAAGTTATTTTATTCCAACAATCTTTATGTTGCTATAGAAATTATGAAATTATATTATATTAATGAATAATATTATTAAAATAATTAAAATCAAAATGGAGTAATTAAAATAAAGTAATTAAATAATATTTGCATTTTTTTTTTAAATTAATTTATTATATTGTAATTATAACCTTATAATTAGGTTATTTTTAATTATTGTGAATTAGGTACAAATTAATTTTTTTTTATACATCTTTTGTTTCTTTCTTATATACATATTTATTATATATGAATGCCACATGTAATAGAAATATTAAAAAGATGCGGCAAATAAAAAACATATAACAAAATGTTGACATTAAAATTACTGAGAAGATATTTTGAGAATTTTAGAAATGCATACGATATCTAATATAAAAATCATTAAAATGAACAAGTTTTATGCAATGTATTATAAAAAAACAAGATTTTAGATAAACATAGTTTGATTTTTAAAGGTCATTATGTCATATTGGAATCAATATAACTCGTTATTAAGTCCGGTGTTAATAGTAAGTTTGGTGTTAATAAAATTGAAAAGTAAAAGATTGGACTCTGTTTAAATCATTGTAGAGATCGATTTTTGTTTAGTAGGAACTCAAATAAAAGTAATATCAATAAATTAAATGAGAATTGAAAGTGAATGCATTAAGAATATGTATACTTTTTCTTTTTTAAAATATCTACCCCTGTGTCATTAGACTTATTTATAGAAATGCCAGTCTGTTTCTTTTTTTTTTTAAATATCTACATGCCATCTACGTGTCATCATCTAGCCATGCTTTTATTTACGTGTCATCAGACTTATTTATAGAAATGTCAATCTTTTTCTTGAATGTGTGTGATTGATTATGAAATACAAAGTGACAACATATTAAAATGTTTTTTTTTTTTTTTCTAAATAATAATTTTGTAACAATTTTATTACTGTTACTCTTCATCAAACTTTACATTTTTAACAGTGAAAAAAAATACATTTTAACTGTTATATATTAAATATGCATATATTAATTTTTATGCGTTTTTTTTTTTTTTTCTTCTCTTTTATATAAAAACCGTTTCATTTTGAAGGTCAAATTACGGTAAATTTGTTAAATTTACAACAGACAAGAAAAAAAAAGAAAAAAAAAAAAGAATATCTAAGATAATAACTCTTTTCACTTAAAAAAAAATTTTTTAATGGTGGACAAATAAATTGATTGTTCAATTGCTTATAGTTATAATCATAGATTTTCATATAAAGATAACAGTTAACCTTAAAAATATTTTTTTTTTCTAACTACTTGGTTATAACACCAACGCCATCTGTAACTTGTTTTTTTTTATTTTTTTTATTTAAAATTTGAATAAAAGAGAAATAATAATATGATGAAGTTTAAAATTTTAGTTGTCCCAAAAAAAAATAAAAAAATAAAATGAAAAGAGAAAAAATGTTTAGTCATGGGATTAGGTTAGATATACTATGTATAAGTTTTATTGTTTAAAAACTGAGCATTTGATTAAAATTATGTTGAAAAAGAAATATTTTATTCAATTTATATTGTTTCGTGATTATACGATTTAATTAACTTTTTTTTTTTTTTTTTTGAATTTAAAGGTTAAAGTTGCAACATGCGGTTGATTTGTTTAAAAAAACAAAAAAGTATCTGAAATTAAAAATAGAAGAAGGCGTTAATTGTGATGAAAATTAATTCGAAAATCGATTAATATCTTTTGTTTATTTTGTTATTTTTCATTTTTCTTTTTACTTTTAAGAATTAGTTCAAAATAATAATTTTTAAAAAAGTGAATTTGATTTTTTAAATATAAACTGTTGCAATTAACAGTTCTTTAATTACTTTTTGGTCTAATTAAGTAATACAACAATGATTTTGTATGTATGTATTTATTTTATTAATGTATGTCAATGGTATAAAATAAAGTAATATAATAATAAAATTAAAATATTGAGGATCGTATCGTGAGTGACTGAATTCGACTAAAATGAAAGTGATTTTAGGTTATATTTTTTATTTTTTGTGATAGTGTTTAATTGTTTTTGGAAGTTTGTTAAAATAAAAAAAAAAGGTTGGATTTAATTGATTTGAGTACGAGGTGTTAATTTTTTTTAAAATTTTGACTTGCTCAACAGTTCTTGTTCAAATGAATTAAAATCATTAATATCTATCCTCTCAGACAATTCCAACGTAATACAAAAGAGATCAAAAGTGACCATATTTACACTGTAAAAAATTCTAGTTGGTTTAAAATTGGTTATTGAACTTGTTGTAAGAACTATTAAATTGTGGAATATGCTCCCATCAAATGTATTCCCCTCTGTTGGGAATACTCTATTTTCCAATTTACACTTATTCAAAAGGAATATCTTCAAATATTCAAGAATTAATATTTTTCTTCTCTATAAACGAATTCCTTCCTAGAACTAAGTTGTATGATGTATAAGTAGATCATCGGTCTCCTTTTTAGCACATTTCCAAAAAAAATTTGAAAAAATGTGCTTATTAGTTTCACTCTGTCCGTCCGTCCGTCCGTCTGTTTACAAAACTTCTACACCGTTAAAGATAGAGAAAAAAAGAGATTTTAACCATAGGTAGGTCTCATAAAAAAAATAATTTTGTGGAACAACTTTTTCATGTAGCCCCCCCCCATTACGGAGCTACAGCCCCTCAAACTTTGAAAAATCCCTATTTTTAAATGCATATATCTTATGTTCTGCTTAAGATTTTTTCAATGTGAAAACGTCATTCGACAGGTATTTCTTTTATCTTTGTAAATTAATATCAAAATTATACATTTTTTTTAAATTTACTATTTAAATTTACCGTTATGTGAAAACCACATTTTGCATGAAATTTCTTTTTTCATAACTCCGGCACCCCTTTAGATAGGAACCTGAAATTTTGAGACAAGAAAGAACTTTTAGAATTAGTAGTCCTCAAGTAGAATTAGTTTCCTCAAAAATTTTTTTGGTAACACCCCCTCTTTAAGAGTTATTACGCCTCAAAAATTGAAAATTTGCTATTTTTAGATACCTGTAACTTATGCACCTGTACAAATTTCTCTTCGGCAAGACATGAAAATTAAAGGTTCAATAATATATTTTTACGTGTGTTAACGGCTTTTCTTAGTTATATAGGATTCCGGACTTACGGCCCCTCAAAATTTCAAAAATGTCCTATTTTCACATTTTTTCGTATTACATGAAATTTTCAAATTTTTGTGTAAGTCACACTTCTAAACAGTTTGGATTGAGTTTTGGAAATGTGCGCTTTTAAAAACCGTTGGTTTACATTCTACCTTGTTTTTTGTTTCGTATCAACTTAAAATTAATTTTAAGACAAATGTGAATTTTAAATAAATACTTATATGTGGATATTTATTTTTCTTTAATACAATATATGATTAGAAAGATATTAAAATCATTTCAAAATAAATGTTATTGTTTTTCCTTTTTCTTTGGATCCTCTAATCTCCAACTACGATTTAGAGCGACACTAAACTCTTTCCATCTAGTTCGGTTTTTCTCCACACGATATATTTCTGTTTTATACGCTATAGCTTCTTTCAGAGCAGTCTTTTTCCAATTTTCGGTTTTTCGACATCCCGCCGCCCTTGAGGATATCATTTTGTAAGGTTATTGTCTGGTTTTCTCAAGAAATGTCCGAATCATCAACTCTTCCTCCGGTCTTGGTTTTAATCATCTCTTGGTTTATTCTCTGCCACAATGATTTGTTATTAATCATTTGGGGTCAGGAAATTACCTCTGAGACATTTGCTAGTATATGACAGTATTTTTTAGTAATATTGACAGTTATCTTCCATGTTTCACAGCCGTATATAAGTACTGATTTTACATTTGATTCAAATATTTAAATCTTATGACTCAGAAAGATGTTATTTGAGAGCATTGCAAAAGCAACTCGAGCTTTGTCAATTTTACTTTCGATATCGACCTCAGATCCTTTTACCGATGTGATTGTGTCGCACAGTTTCGTTTAGAAGGACTGGGTTGTTTGATGATGTATTTGTTCAGCCGTTACGCATAATTTGTATAGCGTTTAATTTTTTGCTTTACAATACTTTAAGAAAAGGTTCATTTAAAATTTAGGAAAAATTTATCAAAGCAATTTAAAAACAGCAAGTTGAAATCTATATTCCGAAGCGTATAATTAATTCTCTTACTATTTAGACATTAATAGAAAATTCCTTTCTTACGGTTTTATTAAGTAAAATCAAAAATGATCAGTTTTCGAATGTAAATGAAAAATTTAACATTATAAAATGCATTAATAGTACATAATATTAAAACTGATATATAACACAATCAGTATTTTGACTTGGTATATTATAATTTTCAAATTTCATAATTTCATTCATTGTGGTGTGTAAATTATGCTAAAATATACATTAAAATAACTTATGGTCAAGTGATCTTTCTTTATAACTACCGAAATATTTTTTTTTTTTTTTTAGAAAATACTTCAGGTGTAAATTTTCTTTTCTAAAGTTTTCTTTAATATTTTATGAAAAATATTGCAAAAAAAAAAAAAAAATAGAAAACAAAAAGCAAAATTATTAATAATAATATTAAAAATTATAATTTTAATTAAACATTAATGTTTATATTTCCATCTTGTAGGTGGCATTATCATCGTATTTCATCTTGAATTAAAAATATTAAAATAAAATGCATGCAATGGAACAATGAAAAAAAAATGGTTTTCATTTTATTTTATAAGCTGTTCTTTTTTTTTTTTGTTATTTAAAATTAAAATAATTTTTTTTTTTTGTATTATTTAACACTTTGTAGTGGAAATTAGAAATAAAATAAAACATTAATTTAATTATTAGTTAGGTTTTTTCGTTTTAAGAATTATGCTCATATACATATTTTCATCTTTTTTTAAGCCTTGAATATGGAAAATTATGTTAGGCATATGATTATGACATGCTTAAAATAAAATTACACAATTTAATAGCTAAAGTTTAATTAAACTAAAGTATTAATATAATAAGTCCAAAAATTTTATAAGAAAATTACTTTAATTTTTATTGGAATACTAAAAATCTATGAAGAGGGCGACAAAGGTAAAATCATCTCATTTTAGTGTAAAAAGAACCTGCATAAAAGTTAAAGAGTTTTTTGTATTTTTATCTTCTTGTTTTCTATAAGAAATGTGGGAATCTTCCAAATATATCAAGAATAGACAGTACAAAGCCAGATTCTTACTGATTAAACCCACCTCCCTTTTTAAGCAATATAATGGGTTGAAATCCCAACTGCTAAAACAGTAGATTGACTAGATTGTAGGGATAGGAAAGGATAAGACAAGGATACGGAAACTTTGAATTGAGGAGTGCGTTGTAAAAGAACAATATATTGGTTTACAGTAGTATATAACAACTTCCTGCATTGGGTAATAAATAATTGAAGGAAGCTCTACTGTGCCAGCTATTATTATTATTATTATACGATATTAAATTACTATACTAATTTCATACGAATACTCATCTGATCGGAATTTTACCTCAATACCTTTCAATTGAAAGGGCTGATGACTTAACCAGTACTCCAACAGTTAAATCAATGTATTAAATACAACATATGAATTAAATTAATGTTTGGTTGTGTATTAAGAATTCATTTTCTAATTTACAACTAAATCTGAATTTTTAATAAAAAATTTTAGGAGGGTACAGTACTGCATATAATGGTTAAAACTTTGCTCTGTAATCGATTTGTAATTAAAGTATCAGTTTATAATAATTAAAGTATAAACATTAATAAGTTAACATATAAAAAAAAATAATTTTGTACCACATAATAGATGGCGCATAAATAATACGTATGTTTCATTCCCTTGTTACACAGCCAAGTAATTAATGGTTTAGTTGAAAATAATTATTAAATATAATCGAGCCTAACCTAATATATAACAAAAATAGGAGACATTATAATACACAGTGTACTATAATACCCCTTAAGGAAGAAAAAAAGTTTTGTTTCTATATCAAATTATTTTTTTGAATCAAATTTTATACTTTTGACTGTAATTAATTAATTAATTTGACTGTAAAATGTATAAACAAAAAAATCTCGTTTTCCGATCTTGTTTTTAATTATAAATTTTAATTTTAATTAATTTGACATCGGTATAAGTTCGTACGATGTAACGGTAATAAATATACTAAGTCAAACTTCTACTAAAGTGCTCTCTGACAACAATTTCATTTTCTTGTCTCTAATTTACAAAATAAAATAACAATCTTGAAAATTATAAAAGGAACCTGATTTAATAATGAAAAAAATTGAATTCGATGAAATGTGTAAGATATAATTAGAAACTCAATATTTTTAATCATATTTTAACAGTCCAATGTTTTAAAAGGTATCCATAAAATGTTTACATTGGAAATTTGTCGAAATTCTTCTCCTTTGGTTATTTTCCCGAAAAAAAAACTCTGATTTCTGTGCTTTTTAGCCATTTTATATATTAAAGGCTGAAAACAAGTTAAAATGATAAAAAAAATATATAAATAAAAATGAAAATATGATTTCCCTCTATTAACTTTTAATTATACACATAACAAATGTACGTTATAAAATTTTAGTAACTGTCGTTTGCTTCATGACAGTTTTTTTGGAAAAAACAAAACCCTTTGAAGTTTGAACAATTAAATCAATATTACTAAAGTAATTTAATGTAATTAAATTTTTTTTATTTTACATCATATAAACCCAACGCAACATAATACCATACAAGACTAATTGACTACTACTAATTTTAAGTTTTGTATAATGTATGGAACGCATTTTACAGTTGTTAGTTACCATTTTTAGATCATCTTTAAAAAAAAAAAGGAGAAAAAGATAACAAAAAAAAAAGAAAAAATTATGTAAGAAAATTTAGTTTTTGACCTTCTATTTTTATAGCAATAATTTAAGTAACTCTTAGTTTTAAATATAGTGTTATTATATGTAGTGAAATAACTTATTTAAAAGGAAATTCCGAAAGGTCTTAAAATATTAGATGAAAACATTCAAATAACTTAAATTTTTGTAACCTTGTTTTTAAGTTTTTTCTAATAATATTTTTATTTGCTAAAATAAAATTTAAACGTCTGTCCATCTAAAAATGCATATTTATTCAAAATCTATATAAATATATTTTTGTTTTTAATAAAATTTACTGGGTAATTTGAAATAAAGCTAAATATTGTCCTTGGCTATCTTTCAAATAGCAAGAGTGTACTAATGCGCGCCAACAGATCGTCTAAACGCATTCTGTACCATATCTTTATAAAATTAAATACGATTTTTCGAAAATATATCGTCTTTTACCTTATAATCTAAGAATTAATGTATAACAAATTTGGTTTCCCTAAAATTTTTGGAAAAGGGTGTCCTGTAATTTTTGGTACATAAATGAAATTTAAAACCAAGGGGTTTAGGATTTATTTTATATTTCGAAGTGGAATAAAGCCAGTTTTGTTTTATAGAATACATTTTATTTCAAATTGACAATTTTACCAGTATCTTTTGTAAGGAAGCTTAAGATGGTTTAATGAACCTACCTAATATTTGGTTCGAATGAACTGCATATATAATAAAGTAGATCAGCTATACTGTTGATTCAATTCTAAACAGTGTTTGAATTAAAGATAGCTTAAATTATATGTCCTCAAAAATAAAACCAGGGGCCTCGGTGACCTAGTGGGTAAGAGAGTATAAAATACGCTGTAAACGCCGAGGGAGTGTGGGTTCGAATCAGAGTTATTCCCCCTTACGACATTTACAGCCACGCCTTAACAGGAAAGGCTTTGCATTAAAAAAAAAAATAAATAAATAAAATAAAATAAAACCAATAATTCTATAAATTTAACTATGACAAGTTTATTTTTCTGATAAAAATTTCACAATTTTGACATTTACCAACACTGTGTTAGCGATTTTCTGGTAACTTCAGTTACAAAATTAAATTTTCCTTTTAATTTATTGTGCAACATTGTTTTTTAGCATATTTTTCAAAAAAAAATTTGAAAAATTTTCTTATTACTTTAAATTTGTCCGTCTGTCTGTTTACAAAATTTCCATACCCTTTAATATACAGCTATGAAATTTTAATCATTGATAGATTTTATTAAAATCTATATGTAACCTTATCCACTACGGAGATACAGAACGTTAAAGTTGGAAAAAGTGCCATTTTTAAATATTTCTATATTTAGAGCTCTACTTAATATTTTTTTTAATATGAAAACATCAAGCGACGGAAACATCATACATATACCTATGTTTAGACACGTTGGAACTTCTAAATAGGACACTTTTCCAAATTTATTGTAGGTAAAACATAATTACCAAAGCTCGTATATTTAATTTTTCATGTGTTAACTTATAATATAGAGTTTTCTTAAAATTAAAAAAATGGATCACTTGATTTTTTAGAATTTATCCTTATTTAAAAATTTCTAAGAAAAATTAATAATTTTGGTGCAAATCTCAATCTTTAAAATATTTTTATTGTCTTTTGGAAGTGTGCGCCTTTAAAATTCTATGATTTTATATACTGATTTATTTTTTCCTGTACCATTTTGATGAAATGAATTTTATTAGGTTAATATTTAAAGTTGATAAAATAATTTTTATATGGTTTAATATTGAAACTGGCTTGCCTCTTATAATTTTCTATTAATAACAAATAATTAAATAAGAGGAAAAGTGAATAATATATTATGTAATTTTCTTTTTCTCTTTCACTCCTTAATGTCTTCTTCTTCTTTTTCTGGAAAAAAAAATAGAGTCATATTATAAAATTTCGGTATATCTAAAAAAAAAAATTTAATAATAGCTACCTTTGCGAAAAATCATATAATATAAACACTTGTGTATATGATATAATAGATTTTTCACCTGTAATTTATTTTACATGTATAAAATTATTATTATGCACATTATCCCAAAAAAAAAAAAAACAAAAAACCAAATGTCTAAAAAGGTGAACTAGTAAAAAATTGTTTGTATAAAATGTTGCTAATATTAAAAGCAGTTTTTCACTATTTTTATGATTAGATAAAATTCAAAACTATAAAATTATGATTATATATTAAAAAAAAAAAAAAAAAATATGAATTCATGCGTTATTACAGAAAATGGAAAACTTAAATTTAAGTTATTACAAAATTTAAAATTAAAAATGTTTATTTATGCTTTAAAGTTTTTTAACACATGCTATAATTTTCAAATAAAATGATAGAAATTTTATTTAAATTAGGAATAATTTAATAAAAACATTATTCATGTTAAGAAGTCATTTGAAAATCGAATTTTGCTAATCCATCTTCTTTTACTTCATTACATTAAAAACTTTATTCACAATATGCCTGTCAATTTGAAATCAATTTTCATTCCCTAACTTATCATCTTTTGGCTAGGCAGTTCATGAGTACTAATAAAGGTCATATAATATAAACCTGTTGTTTGGTTATAAAAATTATTGATGTTTAGTAGGTTAAAGTTCGACAAATTCATAGAGAAATTCGTGTTCGTTCCACTTCTCTATATACTGCATTTCGATGATTCTCACCTACCTTCGTACAAAAAAAAAAAACTTCGGTGTATTTCGCTAATTCAGGGTTTTGGTGCATTTTTCTAATTCTTATAATATCCTATTATAGTGCACTTTTACTGCTTTTTCAATGAGGCTTTTAATGTAATTCCGACTATAGAAATTAAGGAATACCGTTTTAATTTAAACATTTTAATACTAATTGAAATTAAAGAGTACGTAGGTATATTAATAAGTTTTAAAGTCTTTGTGATTTTGTTTGATAGTTAATTTATTTAGCAGTCAAAGTTTTCGAGGGGCATAAGTTTTAAATGTGGCAATTGCAAATTTTTTTTTTGCGTGCATTTCTCTGCGACGTAAATGTGGACAGGAAATTCAAATTACACAGCCTTTCCTGTTCAGGCGTGGCTGTAAATGTCGTAAGGGTGAACTCTTACGACGTGTGTGCGATTCGAATCCACACTCCCTCGGTGTTTACAGCGAATTTTATACGCTCTTACCCACAAGGCCACCGAGGCCCTACAAAATTTTGTTTTTTTGTTTAATGTTTCAAAAATTATAAGTAAATAATGGCTTTTAAGAAAGGCGCTATGAATTAATCCTCAAGTCACGATTATCCAAAACAAAAATTAACTAACCTCCATTATTTTTGCTAATTTTGAAAAAGAGTTAATTTTTTTGGGGTTAGTTTATTTTTAGAATTTGGAGAGTAATTCATGTAAACTAGAGTCTAAAAATCCGTAAAATATTATTGGGGATAAAACATTTTTTGTTGGCAATTAGTTAATTTTTTTAAAGGTTAGTGCATTTTCTTCAATTAAGATGCTTAATAGAACGCTGCGCGTCATTTTTCGCGGCAGCGTTTCTTTTTTTAAAAGTGTTTTGTAAAAATAAATTATTTCGAGGGATTTAATAATTGAAAAAAATAAGGGTTTACCCATCATCATATTTGTAAATATGTATATGTCTGATTCTTAATCAGGAGGGTTTTTAAAGTTAAATACTGGAAAAACTAGATACTGGAAAAAATCTATAACCCTGATTTTATAACCAACCCTAACCAACATGATTTTATAACCAATAATTTTTTTTAATACATTTTTGAATATCAAAGAATTCGTAACGTCGCGATAATTTTTGGGGATTAGTTAAAACACCAAAAAATTGTGGAGATTCTCTCTTCTTAAAGTCTTTTTAAAGAGTTAAACTGAACTTCACAAATTTTATGCAAAAAATATTGATAACTAACTTCTCTATTTCCTCCTCTTAAAAGGGATTTTCATATAAATTTTAAATATTTAAATTATTAAATATAATAAATTTTAAGTTTTTAAATATTAAATTTTTTCATTTCATAACTAAACTTCCTCTGACCAGACAGTACATGAGTACTAAAGGTTGTATAACCTATTGTTTGGTCATAAAAGGGAGGTAGTGTTTAGTGGGTTAAAGTCCCACACACTCATTGAGGACTCGTGCTTGTTCTCACTCCTCTATACTGACCAGACAGTACATGAGTACTAAAGGTTGTATAACCTATTGTTTGGTCATAAAAGGGAGGTAGTGTTTAGTGGGTTAAAGTCCCACACACTCATTGAGGACTCGTGCTTGTTCTCACTCCTCTATAGTGTCTTTCGATGATTCCCACCTACCCTCGCAAAAAAAAAAAAAAAATACCATAACAATAAAAGGACACTTAAATTAAATAACTTTTAAAATTCATCCATCAATGTTTTTATTAATATATTGTGACATTTTTGTTTAAAAATAAAATCAATCAATAATTTATTCATTGTTTACTTTTTAATTTTTTTTTACTTACTATATCCGTAACAATTAAATTTAATTAAATAAATTAGTAACATTGTCCTCTATGTAAATATATTTACAGATTAATATGTATACATAAAATTATGTGAATCTATAGTAATATATTTATACCATTATGGTTTCATTATGTTTTTAATATTGTTAAAATAACCACAAAAAAAAATCCTTTACAGTTAATGAAAATAACTGGAACCTAGGAGAAATTGTAAAGTAACTAAAGAATTTTTTATATAGTCAGGACTAAAATATTTTAAACAAAATGACAAAAAAAAAGTAATATAAACAAAATGTTATAAAAAAGTAATAATAAGAGGTCATACCACGGTGAGAAACTAGACAGAACAGAAACTAACCTATACAGAAAATTTGAGCAGAAAACGAAATCGGTGCCAACTTCAGTGTACTTCATGTGCCAAATCCATTCTTGCAAAAGGAAAAAGTTACACTGGGAGAATTTTTCCTTGAAGTGAAATTGAGACACTGTAAGTAACAAGCGGACCACCGGTTAGGAGTGCAGAACATATTGACGATACCTACGAAAATCTAGGTGTAAGAGCAGTTAGAAGCCCCTCTTCAAAGTAAAAACAACAACTAAATAAAATTTTAAATTTACGATTTATCCTTCAATGTTAATAATTTTAATAATTTAATTTATATTTAAATCTGATCCTTTAATCAAATGATAAAAAATTAAAATGATAATTAAAGAAAAATGGGATTTTTTTAACCGCAAAATTTATAAATTTTCTCTGCTGCATTCAACAATAAAAATTAAAAAAGCAAAAAAAAAAAAAAACACATATTTAACCGACACTTGTCATCATTTTTATAAAAACATAATGTAAAATATTTTGAAAAACATATTCATATTTTGTGTCTATATATTAAAAATAATTTATTATATATTTTCTATACATATAAACATAATAAAATGTATTTATATACAAATTGTTGTACAAGTTAAATAAAAAAAAGTTATTGAAATTTTATTTTCAAAATTCAGAAGCGGCAAGACCGATTCTATTTGCGGCTGTATGAATGAAATCTTCAATTCCGCAAAAGCCGGTATACTGCCTGATGTTTCCATATGTCATGGTGTATGTTTCTTCCTACACTTCGTTTTTCTTCTATATTGGCTTTCGCCAATAATCTGTGTCAATGCATCTTCACTTTCTCGTATTTATATAGCTAAAATTAATTATTAAAAGTAGGTGGTTTTCTTTTTGCAGTCTCTACAACTGTTCTATGTTGGGGAAATGATTTATCCAAAATAGCTGTAACAACATTTTTAGATATACAATTTAAATTTTTCTAACTTATTGATAAGTGTTTTCTACGATTTTTATTGTAATTTTTATCAAAATTGCAGTTTTTATAATAATTCGGTATAATATTTAAAACTGGTTACCCAAATAAAATGGCTCTGTTATCTAATAGTGATGGTTCCGTTATTGTAAGTTATATTTCTTTTTCAAAATTTAATTAAAGTTTGAAAAATTTTTTTTAAAAAACGTCATTAAACCAGATATAACAGCAAACAAATATTTTATTTAAAACTAAAAATAAAAAAACAAAACAAATAATTTCAATACAAAGTTATATATCACAGATAAAATGATTTTGTAAAAAAATATTAGTAACCCTTAAGAGTAATACGTTATCAATAGCACCGTGTCATATGCCTGTTGTATTTTCTTTACCAGATAACTTAGGATGAATTTTAGAGTTGGTCTAAAATTAGGGTTTGTTATTTGGGTCAATAATTTGTTTAGCTATTGTTGGTTGAAATTTGTTGTTGAAATATCAACTGAAGTACAGTCAAATGATAATACAGCAAATGAAAATATAGTAGGCAAGTTATGTACAGTTAAATGAAATTCAGTCTTGTGATAGTATCCCGTTATCAGTGTGTGCTGTATTAACTGGACTAATAATATAATTACTAGATGAGATGTAAAATAATTCTTATTATGTTGTCTCAATAATAAATACATATTTGTATGTACTTGTCAATTCTAAAAATGAATCAAATATTAATGCTCCTTGACTTGTTTAACATCTTGTATAAAATATATAAATTACTATATTTATATATGTATAGGTAGGTATATATATCGATTTATTAATAAAATACAAATGTCATCGAAAAAATGTAATATATTAAATATTTTAACTAACTATATACCCATAATTTATAACAAGTATTTTATTTTATTTTGTCTCTTTCTCACATTATTATTGATACATGAACATTGTAATATAATGATAAAAAAAAAAAACAATATAATATAGAGGGGATGATTTAACTTCCACGGAAATAAATTCCATAAAGCTTGTTACCTCTTAAATAGATTTAAATTTCATGGAAGTAAAGTCCGCTTTAAAATGGACCATTAAAATAGAGACAATTTCATGGAAGTTATGATTAATTTACTATGGGACATAAGTTTCATTGAAATTATGACCATCTTATTTGAGTCATAAGTTCCATCGAACGAAATAAATTCAAATTACAATTTTATAAAATTTCTGGAAAAATCCGGAAATATATATATATATAGGTATATGTATCTGGGTATATGAAACTTAAAAAATATCCCTAATTTAAATTTTACTGAAGAAAATTCCGAATGCTATAAAATCAGAATTTCTACTTTTTCCAGATAGAAAATATACATATTCTGAAATAGGACGGATTTTTAAGTTAGATTTAAAATCATGGAATTGGATTTATATAGAACATTTATATATCCGTATATACGATATTTTAAATTATGGGCGATTTCTGAAAAAGGGTATAATCCTGATTTTACAACCAACTCTAAAATCTTCCCTAATTATTTTTTTTTAAATAGACATATTAGAAGAGTGGAACTATGGTCATTTTATTTGAGATATATCTTCCAAGAAAAAAGTGCGCAATTTTATTTAAGCCATAGCTTCCAACACAAAAGTGATCAGAACTTCCATGAAACTTAAGAACATTTAGAAATCTCCGTAAGTTCAATGGAACTTAAGTTCATTTAAGAGGACATTAATTCTATGGAACTTTTGTCCGTGGAAGTTAAGTAATCTCTCGAATATATGTATATAAATATAAATAAGCATAATTTTATTTTTAAATATATTGTAATTGTGTAAAAACCTGTAACTGTTTTTATTTTTTTTGTAAAGCAATTAAGAGAAAATTGCAAAATTTAAAAAGTTTTTTATTTTTAAATTTTTTTTTTTATTTTTTCTTTAATTTAAATATGAAGTGACAGGATAAATTTTAATTGTTGTTGTTGCTGTTATAGCTGTTATTACTGCTGTTATTATAATGTTTTTGTCATTCTTGTCTTTTTTTTTTTTTTTTTTGCTTTTTTGTTTTTTTTTTTTTGTTTTTTTGTATTATATTTGAATGTGTAATTAAAATGTCAATTACTTTATCAGATTACCATAAAATACCAAATTATGTTTAAATTATAAAAATGAACAATAATATTATATGAAATATTAAAAAAAAAATAAAAATAAAAGAAATGTGAGTGAAAAAAAAAAAAATTAAAAATTAAAATTTCCGTTAACGAAAGGATATAATAAAAAACACAAAAAATATTTAAAATGTTGAAAAGAGTCTGCAACAAAGTAAGGAACAGAGTAAATTTTTATTCAAAACAAGTTAATTTTTTTTTTATTAATTACCGTTTTGTCTTTAATTGAAAATTTTTAAAGCATAGTATGCAAGCCTTAAGGCTTTAAAAATAAGCCCTGAAAAATTAAACAAAAATGAACTTTATATTAAATTTATTTTTAATTGAATATACAAAATTTTGTATTCTATATTGCATCATAAAAATAAATTCAACCATTTTTTAAATTGCCCTCTGATTATTTTAAGTTTTTTTTTTTGTTTTGGAAGATCGCCTCATCTATAGCTTTTGTATTAAGTTTTTTTGATTTAGAGAATCGCCTCATCTATATCTCTTCCCATGTTACGTTAAATAAGCTGTTTTGTGTATATTTTTGATTACTAGTTTTTTTTTTACATTCGATTTAATATGTTTGTTTCTATTACATGACTGGCATTTTTATACAGATACAGTTAAGTAGAGGAGCCTTTTCCTTCATTCGAAAGGGCCTAATCAAATTAATATTGTGTCACTCTGTAAATTTGTATAGTACTTTTTGTTTTTCAAGTTTTTCACAAAATTAATGTCCATTCCGTCAATAATACCGAGTTGGTTAAATGAATAGTGTATTTTACTGTACTAACAGAATGGGGTCTCCAATTCTATCACCTCTCGTTATATAAATTGAATAGTCCTAAAAACTAATATATATGTATATATGTTCAAGAAAAATATTTTTCTTAACACGAAGCACAAAAAATTAATACCTTAAATTTACTAAATAAAAAATAAAAAAAAAAACATTAATTAAAATTATCGACACTGAAATTTCTAAAGGTTTTTTTTATGCAATATAAAATAATTAAGAGCAATAATCAATTTTGTCAGCATGGAAAATTTAACTTTCCAAATTTTTATGTACAAAAGTTATAAAAAATATAAAAACAGTAGTTATAAATTTTGTAAATTATTTTTTTTTTTTTTTTTTTGAGAAACTATAATTGTTTTAGAAAGAGCATTTCTAATTTCAATGGAATGCTAATTTTATTTTTTTTAATATGCCTGAATTTTAATATATGGCTTTTTTTTTTGTATTAATCCTTTTTTTATTGTTTTTGTACTAAATTATTCACTTTCGACAATATAATGAATAATTTCTAATTTGACAGAAACGAAAAAAAAAAAAAATTATTTGATTAAAACTTTATGGTAATATTTTATCTTACTGATAAATATCTAAGAATGCAATAACAGTTATTGCCAACCAAAAAGAAAAATTGTCATTTTTCACATAAGATATTAAAAAATCAGTTGGTTTTCATTGAAAAAAAAAAGGCAAATAAAATCTAACTATTCAGACTTCAGTAATTTTTGAAAAACTTGTTGTCCCTAAGAAATCTTATTATCTAAAGATTGAAGGGTAAAAGAAATACACTAATTTTATTCTTTAACTTTACTGGCGGTTTAAAGGACATATTTTACATTCAATGATATGAAGAACTGGTCAATCAAAACTTCACTATTTTTGTACTATTTGTGTGGTATATAAGAAAGAATTTTGAAAGAGTAGCCATATGTACCAACCAATCAAATATTACTGAACAATCAAACAAAACTGAATTTCATAAATTTATGAAAAAAAAAAAAAAATATTATGATAACTATACTTCTCTTTTTTCTCATCTTTAAAGGGATATTTTAAATATCATGAAATTAAAAGGATAAAACAAAAATAAATATCCGAACAATAAAAGGACATCAAAACTTTATTGGCGGGTTGTAGAACATATTTGGCATCCAAGAATATAAAGAATTGGTATTAAAACGACATCTTTTTTGTGTTATATGTGGGACTTCTAAGGTAAAATTCGAGAGAATAGCTATTTATATGTAAACCACAACCAATCAACCACGGCAACCAATGTTATGAAGAAATGTTATAAAACTGCACTGTTTTTGTACTATTTGTATGGACTCTAAGGAAAAATTCAAAAAAGGTGCGGCTATATGTAAATCAACTACTCAAACACAATATCTGAGGTTTAAAATAAATGGCATATTAAAGATATCCGAGGGTAGCAAATGCCTGATTAAATTATTTATATGAATTATTTTTTGAATCTCTCAAAAGGCAAATAGTAAATATGTATTATAAACGTTATAAATATGTAAACAACCAAACGCCTCTTTAATATTTATTATTCATTACTGATAGTTTCCATTTAAAAAATGCAGATAATTCCCTTGGACGATAGATTCAAAAATTTATTTTTATAATACTGTTAAAAATACAGTAAAGAAAATTCGCGAAAAAAAAAAAATATCAATATTTTTCTACTATTTTTCAAATCAAAAAAAAAAAAAAAACCAAAAAAAAAATTTTTAAATTTAAACTGATTAAAAATTTGATAAAATTTTTCATACATAGTCAATTTGTGTTGCAATTTTTTTTTATTTTATTTATTTTTTTTTTTTGTTTCATTTATGCAAAAGATTAAATTTTTCAAAAATTTGTCAAATTTTATTGAACCAACGAAAAAAAAAAAAAATAAAAATTTAGATAAAAATAAAAGAAGCCATACAATATTTTTATGCGTTTTAAAACGCGCGCCAAAATCATTAATTTTCGTTTTTTTCTTTTTTTTTTTTTTGTTCATTGTTGACTGAATTTTTATTTATTGTTTTTTTTTTCTTTTTTAATTTATAGGTAATTATGTTTTAAGTCAATTAAAAAAAAAAAAAAAAAAAAACAAACATTTTTCTATAATTAATGTCAAAAACAATGAATAAATTAAAAGATTTTTCATTAGTTGTGTGTGACAATATAATATTTTATTTTTTGGGAGAAATTTTTTTTTTTTTTTTTGTAAAATAAACTCTAAACAGTTTTCGAAAAAAGAAAAAAAGAAAAAAAAAAAAGGAAAATTTGACATATAGAAAGTTACGGTATTTTTTCATTAGAGATGTAATAATTTAATGAATAGTTTATTGGAATTATGTATAGAAAAAAGAAAAATATGCATTCGATATTTAAAATAAAATACAATTTTGTGGTAAAGTATAAAAATTTAATGGCAATTTTTATTGAAAAAAAAAAACAAATGAAATAAGAAAAATGTAATATAATGTAATAATGAATCAAAATATTTGATAATACGACATTATTAAGATTCAAAGATAATGACTGAATGTTTTGGTACTGTTGTTTCGGTAGGTACTAAATTGTAAATAAAGTTTGTAAAAAAAATTTTTTTGACTTTGTGGTTATATGAAATTTATTGTATATTTATTTAGTAACGATTATTTTCTTCTATACAATAATATAATTTTATATTCTGAGGTAAACAATAATTAATTTTAATCAATCGTTAAATTTTTTTAACCATCAAATTATACTTTTAACATTAGTAGTTTTGAGTTTTTATTTAGTTTTTCCGGGGGATCGTTAAAATCACTCAAAAATAATTATAGCTTTTCTGGATAGAGAAAACAAGGTTTTTTGTGAGACCAAAAAAAACAAAAGATATATATTAAAATTTATGGTGGTTATGGTGTTTTTATTTATTTTAAACTTATTTTTGTAACAATCGGAAGGTTTTCATACGGTTTTTCTATTACACCTCGTTTTATTTTCAAAAAAATGTCTTAGGTCTTTTTAGATTTTTACAAAAAAATGTTCCCAGTTGATGGTTTTTCTCGCATTAACCAGAGTAGTCTTTGGAATGTATACGCGGTTTTTTTTATTACACTCCATTACTCTGTTGTACTCATCCGTTTTACTGTTCCAGATCTCTCAAAGAAATTTCTTAGTAACCAGGACTAAGTGACTGTTCCAAAACTTTCAAAAAATGTTTCCCACTCGATGCCTTTCTTTCAGTAACCATCAGGATATTATGTGGAATGAATACCCCACCTACTTCGATGTTATTTACTTTCACATTAATAGTATTATTTGTGTGAGACCATTATTTTTTTTTTTTGATTCAAATTACTGCTTCAGGTGTATATGATTAGCTTTAAAATTTGAAGGACCATAAACAAAGTGAAAGATTGATTAGATTATCTAAGAAATATTCAAATCTTTTTAATATATTTATGATCAAATGGTAGGTATATGATAAAGTTTTTAAATAAATGAAGGTTAAGGAAAAGAATTGATTATATCCATAAGATGCTCTTTATGAACAAATTGTTAAAACTTTGAGCTTTTAATATTCAGTAACTAATAAAATCTAACTTAAATAGTTGAAATTTACCATTAATTTTTAAATTTTAAATTTAAATCCACATTACTGAAGTCGATTTTTATAGTCCGAAGTAATTCATTGGCTGCTGTAGTATCCAATGTAGAATGGTAGAAGACATATACCAATTTCAATAATTATAGAATTTGTTTTAAGCCAACTTTTGAGAATTTAAAAATTAAAATTTTAAAAGGAATTCAAGACTTGGAATCTAGTGTTGTAAGGAAATAGATACCTACTATTAATAATGTTCAAAAAATTTAATTTTAATTAATTTTTTTTATAAACATACACTTTATAACGAAAACTTTTTAACTTTTTGTGAAATAATTCATTAACCTCAAAAATCACTAGCTGCATAATATTTCAATATCATATTAAAGTCTTTTTAATTTTAGTAGATTAATTTTTTTTTTTTTTGTTATAAGTACACTAACGATATTAAATTAAAATGTATTTTTTTTTTGTTCACTTTAACTTTTTATTCATTCAACTTCCGTTCAATTAATATTATTAATTCTTGTGCTTCCTGCGTTGCAGAATACCAATCTTTATTGAAAGTAATAAAATGTTTATCATTTTTGTTTTTGTGCTTTTAAATTCCCCTTTGTTCATTTAATACGGAGATACCTTAAGGCATACCTTTAAGAGACGGTAAATGAAAGTTTAGATTTATTTTATTTTTTAAAGTATTTTGTATAAGTTAGTTAACAATATTAAGATGTTAAGAATATGTTAAGAATGTTCTTACCTTTTTCATTTATTGATAATTAAATTTGATAATGTGATTTTTTTTCAAGTTATTGTTTCAAATCTCAAAAATTGCAATATATTGGTCATAGAGATGTAACTTATTTTTATTTTTAATTAATGCTCTTTCTATTTCTGCCTACTTCTACATAGTTCATACTCCTAGATGCCATAATTCAGGAAATGGTAATTCGTTTGTGACTTTAATATCGTGAATCTGAAACCAACTTCCACGTCATGTGTTCCCCAAAATTGCGGATGAATGCATTTTCAATTTATATATGGATCTAAAAGAGGAGCATCAACATCGTTGTTAATTACATTCTTAACCTATTATTTGGTCAAAAAGGGAGGTGATGTTTAGTGGATTAAAGTCCAACACATTGAATTGTGCTCGCGCAGGTCCTCTTTAGTTTCTTTGCATGATTTCCATCCACCCTGACAATAAAAACCTAAATTGAAGAGAACGTTATTACTCATAAGGTTTTAGGTTTAAGAAGGACGTCAATACCTTTGCTCATTATATGTTTAACCTTTTACTTAGTGAAAAAGAGAGATGGTGCTTAGTGGATTAAAGTACCACAAGTTTAAATGTGTTTATATCGCTCCTCTTTAGCGCATTTACATGATTCCCTCCTATCCTGACAATAACTTTTCTGTTTGAAAATAATAAAAAGATGATGTCAACTTTTTTACGTAGGTACTTCCTATGTAATTAGTTTTCTAACATAACAATTTCGTCACCATAAACCTTCAGTGAACTATCTAGAATCTCACCTATTAAATATGCTTGGACTTCTTAATGTCTTTTAAAATTATAATCTCTCTTATGAATAAAAATATAAGTTTTAAAAACTATATGGCAACAGTTTTAATATTATAAACTTAATTCAAAATATGAAAAGTATTAAAACTTCAATAATATGGGAATACAGATTGTAATTGAAGATTTAAAAGATTTAATTATAAGTTAGAAAAACATAATTTAATAAATGTGAAAGTGAAATGAAGATTGATTTCCTTTTAATAATCAATGTCAGATGACATTTACCTAATAATTAAATTAAATTTTAGCTTATAAAAACAATTTCCGATTTTAAATGTTTTACTAAGCAACTTTTTTCCATGTTTAACATTTTTAGTTTTTACTGCTTCTAATAAAAATTTTTATAAGTTCTGGAATATTTTTTTAAATGCAGTGTAATAAATTGAAAAATTTTAATTAAAATTTAAATAACGATGGCTTAAAAAAAGTTTAATTTGAAATAATAATTAGATGAATCAAATTAATGTTATTATTTTTATTTTTTTTTTATCATTATATCATTATAATAGATGTGTGATTGAATTTAGCCAGCATGGAGCTTGATGACATAAGATATATATGTACATATTAGAAAGCTTAATTATTTTCGTTCACAGTAACTTGTTTTCAACTCATGAACGAAGACATCTTCTTTAAACATCAAATGAGTAAAATGAGACTCATATAGTAGGAAGCGTACCGAATCTGTTCAGAAGTAGAGAATTGTACAACCCGAGTAATGTATATGAACTGCTCCTCGCAAAATAAGATGATATTCCTTTCGAAGGGATATTCTTATAGCAGAAAGTAATATAAAATAACCTCCTCATCAGATTCTTATTTTTGTCGCAAATGTAGAATTCCCTCTGGATAAAGGTATAAAAGGATGTAAGGTATAAAATATCCATTGGATATATGTATAGCAGTAATACTCCTATTGTCAGAGATTTTGGGAGGGATATTAGGGGAGTCCCAACGGGACTTGTGACCATGGGACTTCAGACATGTCACCAAATAAAATCCAGTCTAATGAAATGCAGATTCATGATAGTAACTTTTGTGTTACTCAGTGGGCTTTAATTCTTTTTCGAAATGGACTTAAGCCCACGTTCTAGCGGAATTAAGACCCGTGGACTTTAGTTCTTTTTTGAAAAGGATTTAAAACACACGGCCTTTATTTCCTCGGGCGTTTTATCACTGCACCAGTTATCTCTAGTTATCGCTTTCAATCTACTTTTAATTATCAAAAATTTCTTCTGCGATCGATATATATAGTAAAATAATGTAATCAAGTATAATAAAATTAGCTCGTCTAGCTTCTTTATGGTTATATTCAAGTAAGTGTAAGGAAAATTATAAAACATATGAATAGGCAGAAGCTGCAACTACACACTGCAACCACACTACTGGAAATATCTCGTTTATTGACCATTACAATAATAGAATTAGGATTTTAACTTTATAAACTTAATAAAAGACTACTTAAGCTTTAGCTTAAGTAACTTAATAAAAGACAATTACTGTTATATTAATTTACTGTTATACTATTAGTATTCTACTTTTATACTATTAGCATTCTAAGACTATTCAAGTGTTTAATTTTATTTCATTTCTTACTTTTAAAAGATTTTAAATGTAATATTTTAACCCCACCCTGCAGCTAAATTTTGGTAATTATTTTTCTTTAAAGAAATATCTTTAAATGCAATAAAAAAATTTTGTAATCTAAAATTCACAAAAATATTTTTTAAATTCTTTTGAAACACGAATAAATTTAAAATAAATAAAAAATTAAATAATTTTAATTAATTGATTTAATTAATTGCTAGAATTTTTAATAGTGGTTTTTTTTTTTCTTTAATAATTATTTTAGATAGACTATAATTAATTATTTTGTGCATTTTGTGCATTATTCGTGTATTTTGAAATCATGCCTGATATTTAGGTTAAAGATATTCTTAAGTCGAAAATTATTTTTATGTTTCGTCTAGATTTAAGTTTCTGTTTTGCAACAGTTAATATGAAAAGAGTGTTTCACTTAAATAAGGTGTGTAAGTAATTTAATATAAAACAGGGTGTTTTTTTATAGATTTTCCTTTTCTAGTGGAAAAGAAATAGTTTTCTGTAGACATTCCTCTGAAGATGTTTCTCAGACGACATTTTTCGGAAGACGTTTCTCAAAAGACGTTTCTCTGAAAATGTTAATGTTAAAATTAAAAGTTAGGGTTCTATTTTTTATTTACAGGGGAATGTAAAAAAAAAACTTTCGTTTTTTTTTCCTAAGATGGGAATGTTCCAAAGACACCAAGAATTCACCCTTGATAGTTTCAGATTCTTACTGACTAAACCCAACTTTTTTTTAACCAATATAATGGGATGAAACCCCTACCTGCTAATGCAGTATATTGGCTAGGGAATAGCGATAGGAAAGAATAGGATGATAGGATACGGAAACATTGATTTGGGAGTGTTGCAGTAAGGAAACAATAAATCTGCCTATTATTATTATTTTGCTAACAGTGATAATAGCCGTTACAACAGTTACAACATACAGTAGTATACAACACCTTTCTGCATGAGGTAATTATTGAAGGCAACCCCTTCACTGTCACTGTTGCAGTTTATTATTATTATTATTGGTATTAGTATTACTTATTAGTATGTATTATTGTTATTATTTACTACAGAGTCGGGACCATCAGTGGATTACAACGTGCAGTTATATATAACACGTTCCTTATTTTATGTTCCTTATTTTTTTGATTTCTAACCTACGTAAATAATTAAAGCTTAAGATTGTATTAACAATAAGGTATTTTCGCACAAACAGGAGGAAGTATTGGTGGTCACCCTTTCTCTATCTATATTTAAGTGTTATTTTTTGATTTATTTTTCTATTTCTCGTGCTTATTATAGAAAATTCATTGCTTTGATTATTTCACTTTTATGATCCTTTTAAATATGATAGATTTGATGAGAATTCCGATTGAGAATTTGTTTTATGTGTGCATACCACAGTTTAAACGTATGCATTCTCAGGTCTTCAAATAGATTATAATTCACAACATTACATTTTGTTTTTTTTTTTTTTTATTTTGCAAAAATAATGTAAGCATTGGCAAGCATTAGAAAACATATTTTATAAATTCTTGTATTTTATTTTTTGTTTTGTTTTAAATTGCATATAAAAAATTCCATACAGAAATGATGTTAAAAAATCCATAGTCTTTATACCCGTATGAACTATGTTCAAGGGTATAATAAATTTGCCATTACGTTTGTGACACCTTAAAGGAGTCGAGCTAGATATAGTGTCGAATTCTGAGTCGATTAAGCCATGTACGTCCGTCCGTCCGTCCGTCCGCACGATAACTCAAAAAATAAAGGAGCTAGGAGGCTGAAATTTTTTTTACGGCACTTTTGTAAAATTGTTAGTTTTGCTATTTAAATCCAACATTTTCGGTTGGCGGGTTCGAGTAGCTGCCATACAACTTCTATCTTTATATAGAAATAACTCAGTATCTATTCAAGCTAGGTTTCTGAAATTTTGCAAATGATGATCAAGTTTTATGGCAACAACTTCTGTAAAATTTGGTTGTGGTGGTGCGGCGGGTTCGGGTAGCTGCCATACAACTTCTCCGTTTAAATGAGAATAACTCATTGTCTATTGAAGCTAGCAACCTGATATTTAGTAACAAGGTGTCGAGTTACAGGCCAACAACTTTTGTAAAATTTGGTTGGTCTAGAGCAGCCGGTTCAGGCTTCTTGCACCTCTTCGAACTTAATAAAGCTAGGCGTCTGAAATCTTGCAAATGATGATCAAATTTTATGGCAACCACTTTTGCAAAATTTGGTTGTGGTGGTGCAACGGGTTCGGGTAGCTGCCATACAACTTATCCGTTTAAATGAGAATAACTCAGTGTCTATTGAAGTTAGGAACCTGAAATTTAGTAAAGAGGTGTCGAGTTATAGGCCAACAACTTTTGTAAAATTTGGTTTGTCTAGAGCAGCCGGTTCAGGCTTCTTGCACCTCTTGGAACTTAATGAAGCTAGGCGCAATAGATTCAGGTAGCTGTCATACAACTCCACAATTTACATAAATATATCTCTGTAGTTCGGTACTAAAACATCTGAATGTTTTTAAAAGATGATCAAGTTTTATAGAAACACGATATATTACGTTCATACGGGTATCCCAGAGTTGACACAGTCTACTCTACTGCACTCTTCCTCGTTTTGTATTATGTTTGTTTTTCCTATGATTTAAAATTCTACAAATAATGGAAAAATTAGTGATGTTACGGAAATAAATTGCATTTTTTAAGTTGCACAGATAAAAAAAAAAATTCTTTATACGAGATGTAACTGGGCGGTGTGAATTAATTTGATTTTTTAATAGGTTGCATAGTTTTTTTTTATACACTTAAGTTTAACAGATAAATGGTTGGATTTGTTCTGGTTTATCATATATAAAAAAAAAAAAGTAATTTGTTGTTATTTTTTGTTTTTCTTTATTTTTTAAATTCTTAAGTTGAAGAAAAGAACCAGTTAGAAAATATATAAGTCACAGAACAAGTTAAAAAAAATTTTCTCTTTAAAGAAACAAAAAATCTAAAAATAAATGATAATAAATTATGGTTTGGTATTTTTATGGGTTAAAATAATTTTCCAAAGAAGATGACTTAAAAGAACTTTGCTAATAATATTACAAGATATTCCACCTACTTAGTTAAATATGAATGGATCTTCATGGATTCTTATATTGGAAAACATATAAATTTTAATGCATACATTCTTGAAAAATTTTTTTTTTTAATGATATCGTAAGTGTGTTAAGTCATGATTTAGAATAGCTTAATCCTAAAAATTAGTTGTAGGAATATGCACAGTTTAGTTTTATATGCAAGTAAACCAGTTTTTACTTACAAGCCATAAGTATATAAATATACTATAATGATTAAGAGGTTAATTACTATTTTATCTTTATAGTACATATTATAATCAAGTTTTTATAGTACCTATAGAAATTTTAATATATGGGAAGAGAACGGATTTAAAGTCACGATATTAATTAACATTTTATTATTTTTAAAATTAGTATTACGGATTTTTAAGACAACTAATTCGAATCTAAAATTTGAAAAAATTTATACGGTGCAAGAATAGTTTTTGATCATGTTTAAATTTAATTAAATTTTCTAAATAATGATGAAAATAATGCTGATTTATTAGGACATTTTTCAAAAATAAAAAAATTTGAATAATTATTAGTTTCAATCTGTCCGTCCGCCCATTTGTTCGTTTGTTTATGAATCCTTATTATGATAAAATAAATGTAGAAATTTTAACCATTGATGGGTCACTGTTGCGAAAAAATGTCAAGACAGGATATTTTTTTTTTAACTTTTATAAAACAATACCAAAATTATACAATTTTTGATTTACCGTTATGTGGAAACAAAATTTTGCTAGATTTTGATTCTTTCACATCTCCCGCAAGCTGTTATAGTTTGGATCACTTTTACCAAAAAACTTCAAGCCAGGATATTTTTTTAGCTTTATAAATCAATAAATTATACAATTTTTGATTTACCGTTATGTTGGAGGAAAATTTTGCTAGATTTTGATTCTTTCACATCTCCCGCACTTTTTTTTGTAGTTACAATCTTGAAATTTTAGGAATTAGCATAAATTATCTTAGAAAATTTCTTCCTTCTCTCTCTTGAATAGCTGATGAAATTGCTTCCCTTTGTTGAATAACTGGTCAAAAGTTGAATGCTATTTTTAGAGACGTGTAAATAAACCTGCCACCTATACAATTTTTTTTTAAAGTAAAACGAAAACCGTAAAGTTTCAATATTATATTTTTACATGTAGGATTTGCTTAAAATTGGGTGTCTATTGATTTTCACAATTTTAGCTTACATTTAAAATTCTAAGAATATTTCAAATTTTATTTATAGTATTCCAAACTCTATTTTTTTTTTTTGAAAATATGCACCTTTAAAAACCTTGAGTTTTATATTCTACCTTGTTTTTGTATTATTCTGTGTAATAGAACTTGATTTTATTTTAAATTTTTTTTCGATTACATTTTCCAAAGTTATACCTGATGAATTTATTTAATATATTTATTATATTATCTTTGACATTAAAGGATTTTTTTATGGGGGTTAGTAGATAAAATAATTTATATATTAAAAAGCATAGATATAGATATATGTAAATTCATTTTTCACCACCAGTTTCCACTTGACTTTTATACTAATAATTAGGTACTGTAACAAAGAAACTGTTATTACCATTTAATTACGGTAGAATTATTCATGTCCTTCTAAGATTTAGGGAATTAAATCAAGAGTTTTTTTTTTGTTTTTCTTTATTCCACTGCCTTTTCCTTTTCAGGTGTGGTTGTAAATGTCGTATAAGGGGAAATTATTCTTACGACGTGTGTGGGATTTCGAACCTACACTTTCTCGATGTTTACAGCGTATTTTACGCACTAATCCACTATGTGAGCGAGGCCCTTATCAAGAGTTATTTTTGGCAAATTTTAATAGGTGATTGACTGTAGTTTTCTTAAAAATTATTCCTTTTTATCTGACTTTTCTATCTATTGCATGAGAACATGAAAACTTCACGTGATTTGAAGGAGTTAAAATATATCTACAGTAATTAATTTTAAACTAAGTATCTATAATAATATCTTTTACAGTTGTCGATTTCTAATCTTAAGAAACATCAAAATGGGACAATTTATTGATTGTTCATTAAAATATATTATTTATATTGCAATTATCACTTTTAAATTACGATAGTATGTTGTTGTGTTATTGTGTTGCTTCATATTATTTTAATTTTTTTGTTTTTTTTTTTTTTTTTGATGAATTCAAACAAATCATCTTGTAATATTAATATTAAAAAATTGTCAAAAACTTGTTTCAACATGATCTAAAATTTATCATTAATTTTAAACTAACCAAAATTGGTAAAGTAAAATTAATGATTATTTTATATAAATATGTATGTACATATGTACATACATATGTATGTACGTATTTGTTAATTTTTGTCGCTTTGATAATTATAATTATGGTCTTCATTTTTAGCGTTTTTTCTATTTTGATTTTTAAGGTAATAAACCAATTATTATCAGCTAAAAAATAAAAATTAAACATTTTTTACCATACAGAGAATTAAAAAAAATAAAAAATAAACCTCAAAATGACTCAGATCAAAAAATTTTTTTTTAATCAAAAAAAAAGACAGGTTTAACCACGTCTTCTATATTTTATGGATAAAATTAAATTGAATTTATATATAAAAAAAAAAAAAAACAGTTAATTGGTATAAGGAGTAAAAAAAAACGTAGCATAAATAAGCATTTTCTAATGATAACTCAAAAAATAGTTAATGTAAAATTTTTTAGTTACTTTTAATGAATCAATAACCATTTTTGGTTTTAATCTTTAAACATTATTAATTATTACTATTTTTGTTAAAAAAAAAAAAAAAACCATACCGAACTCATCCAAATATCATAAATATACCATAATTAGGTCATTTGAAAAATGATGTGTGTGTGTGTTATGTGTCTAAGAAATTGTTGATATACAAAATATTTTTTTTTAGATACATGTACCTATATGTTATTTTAGTTGTAATTTCAGTTAAAATATAAAATTAAAGGTTTTTTTTTTTTTTTTTACTATGGCACAGTAACAAAAAAATTTTTAAACTAATTAGATATGTAAATTTTTATAGATAAATAATTTAAAAACTGATGAGTAAGTTACGCTAATGGAGTCATTTTTTAATGATATTTTTATAAGCAACCGAATAAATTATAAACATAATAACAGTAGATATTATTTAAAAAAAAAAAAATCTTATATGATCAAACAAAAAAATATATAAAGCGAAAATTGCATTTATAAACTATTTTACCCACCGTTTTGAGTAGCTGGTTACCGCAGACTTGCAAGGCAAGGCAATCGGTATACATACATATTGCATATTATGTAGGTTGTCAAAATATATTTTTTTACTGTCGGTGACATCGGCGACGTTTTACAAGTCAAAGTGTCAAAATCTGCAATAAATTAAAAATTTGAGATACTGATACGATTCATTTAGACTCTAGAGTGAATACTGATCTTTTAATTTATTATTTAATTTATAATTAAAATTTTAGATTTAAATTATATGGTATTGATATATTTATTAATATGTGGCTTTATATTATTTATTATACTGTATTATTATAATACTGTACATAGCTATAATTATAATTATAAAATATGAAAAACGATTGGAGGATTTTTGTTTTATTACAACTTTACAACAGGGTTCAGGCAAGAATATTATAAAACTTATAAATTTTTAGAACATTATTGAACATATATGTTTTACTATCCTTTTCATCTTTTGATAGTAGTATTTCGTGAACATGAGAAAACGATTCTGAAGGACTAGAACACAAAAAAAAATTAATATAAAGAATTAAAAACCGAGGTCAATCAAGCTCCTCATAGTATACTTTGATATGAAATTTTTATCTTCGTGCAATTATTTAGCTCTTATTTTCTTGTTGAGCATTTCTTGTGTAGCATTTTTCTCTCTTTAGTTAGTTACGCATTTGCTTGTTCGTTCATAATTTGTTATTTTTTTAAAAACTAAAAACAATATACATATGTATGTATTATTTTTCTTTTATCTTAATTTGTTTTTATATTAATTCTTTTTTAAACTATTTTAAATGCACATTATGAAATAAAAAATTTATTTTGTTTTAATTTTTGTTTATGATGTTGACTTGACTACCAAACGTCACTTTGGAATATGTCAAAAAAATGGTAGTTTATAAATTTTAAAAGATCTGTAAAATTAAATATGAAAGCTGGACTAATGGTTTGAATGAAAACTCAGAAAAGCTTCGTGTTCACATCAAAAAAAAAAAACATCTATTTATAATCAATAAATTATTCATATTTTTATAAATTTTTAAATGGAAAACTCCTTTTGTTTTTTTTTTTTTTTGTCAGTTTCAGCCATATTTGTTTCGTAGGAAAATGTCAAATTACTTACAACAACTGACTGACAAGAAAATAATGATGCAAGTTGAGATGCAGCTGAAATTTATTAGTAAACAATTAAACATACTCATTTTTATTTTATACTTTATACATACATAGATAGAAATTTATTTTACTTCATTGATAATCTAATATTTTTAAATATCCAATAGCTTAAATTTTAAAAAAAAATGTATTTTAAAATTTAAGAGAACTGAAATGAAAGGTGAATTTAAAAAAAAACAAATTACATATTTACGATAATTTTATACTAATAGAAGAAATAAATTTTAGATCACTGAAAAAACTTTAAAAAAGTCTTTATATTCTGTACTTACATTCAAATTTAAAAAAAATTAAAAGAAAATATTACAAACTTACTACTTACATACATATGTATGTATAAAAGTCAAAAATTTAAAAAAAGGGCTGCCGGTTGACTACTTTCACATTATTTATTCTTCTCATTAACAACACATTTAAAATTATTTCTAATGCGTGACTTTCATTTCCTTATATTCCAAATGCACATACATATAATATATACATACATATATACATACATAAATAAATAATATTATAAAAAGTTCATTTTAATTTATTATTAGTGTTCTCTCATTTACTATATAAAAACTAAAACACAAATTTATTGTCCCATATTTATTCTTAACAATTCAACCATTTCTTTAAAAATCATCAAGAACGTTTCAATTCAATAACTGGCAGAACAATCACGACTCTATCATTATAACAATTTCTTTTGATTTTTTTTTATTTTGACAAGAAGAGTCCATTTAGTGTATCCCTAATAACAAAATAATTATTAACACACGTAGCTATACAGTAAAAAAATCAAAACAAAACAACAAAAAAATGCTTGTTAAAATGAAACGTATGGTGCTCCACAGTTTTAGTACATATGAATGATCATAAAATATGTGTAAACGTATACCCTAATTTTGTTCTTTTCCGAATTCTGATCTCATTCTAAAAAAAAAAACCAAGGTTTCTTACCTTATATACCTTGTTAATTAAAATTCTTATCTTGCACTGATTCCTGTCATTGCCCTCAATTTATGAATCAGATTTCCAACAACAACCAACAATATTTGATGACACCGATAATAAATGTATGGATGACCAAGAAAATGCGTGAAGGTGAAAGACATCACCATACATATATAATATATGCATATGTATATATTTTTTGTGACAAAATACAAAACTGTAACGAAATGTGAATGGCTGATTCAATAAGTGATTGATGGGTTGACAACAAAATAGTAATGATATGGAGTAAACAAGAAAAATGTATAGGTATATACGATTGTATGAATGAACTTATTCTATATGTAGAGTATTTTGTAACAAATTCTTTCACATTTTTTATTTTTATTTCTTTTGATTTTTATGGTTATTTTTTTTTTTAATGTTTTTCTTTTATTTTAGCTGATCGCGTCTTTCTTAAGTATTCCACGGTTGTTTCAATCAATTCAATCCAATGTGTTTGTCTATTAATAATTGATAAAAAAAAAAGAAAAAAAAAAAATTATAACTTTATCATAAAAAATCATAATAGGTAGTTTTTACTTTTTTTATTTTTTAGAAAAGAAAATAAAGCGATCAATCTTTAAGTCATATTATGTATAGACTATAGAGTATAATTACGAGTGTTACTAGTGGTTGGTTTTTGTTTTTATGCAGGTATATTTGAATAGTGATGAAGATCATTTAGATTATGGGTGTGTGATGACAACCTAAATTAAAAGTTTTGTTTTTATTTTTGGTTTTCGTTTGATGTGATTCTATGAGTTACATATTATATACATATTATATTCATATGAACCATTTGCTATAGTGACATAAATATTTCTTTTGGTTTTATTTTGTAGTGCGTACAAACGAAAAGTAAAAATTAAAATAAATGCGTGATGTTTTGCAATTCTGGAATACTAATTTCTGTTCAGAAAAAAGTTAAAAAAAAGTGATATAAAACAAGAAGTTATAGTTTTACAATAGAGAAGAAAAAGATATCAAATATACTCTAATTAATGTTTTTTTTTTTTTTCGATTTGATCTACTGGACAATAAATATAGGAATTGGACAATAAATATGGAAATAAAAACTACTTTACCATAAGTTATATTGTTCACGATTTATATAAAATGCGTATACTACAAATGGATTTAGGTTATTAGAGCTAGATAAAAATTGTATAAGTGAATTACGATAAACAATTAAAAGTAGTTTATAAAATAGTTTTCTTTTTTTTTTAAATTTATTTTTTAGTATGAATTTTGAATGTTTAAACTGCTATGAAATCAAGATATGACGAGTAGAAAGAAAAACCAATCTCAGAACTTTTAGAAGAAGCCATTTATTTTTTTTTTTTGTTAGGCAATATAAAAGTGTAAAAACTTGGCCTTCTTTAGCCAATTCTTATACAGTGTTAAGTAAACATTACCCTAAAGTTAACAAGTAGCCCAACTTGTGTTATTTCTCAAGAGTTTTTTTTTAAGCAAGCCACAAAAGACAATGTTTATATTATTTGGTTTTATGACTAAACAACAGAGTTTTCCTAATCTAAAAACTAATCGGAAACAAAATTTGATATCAAGTATATGATAACACATAATAGATCCCAAATGGGCTAAAGCTAAGCTGAACCATTAGTAACAAATTAATTATAAATAGGAGGGCAATAATCCGAAAGGAAAAGCGTCTCTTTCATTTGGCTGTACCTTTATAAAATGCAGTCAAGTAATATGAATAAACAAGAAAACAACAACACACCCTACAGATCAGTAGAGAACTACTTAAAGGTGAATGAAATCTTCAAAATATGTACTAGGGTTTTAAAATGGCATTTACTCGGTTATTAAGTTATATTTTAGAATTAAATTAACCGCTTAGCGATCGAGGTTTTTTAAAATGTAATCAGTAGTCAATTAATTTTAACTGTCCAGTA
Source organism: Poecilobothrus nobilitatus (assembly GCA_947095535.1). Taxonomy (NCBI): domain Eukaryota; kingdom Metazoa; phylum Arthropoda; class Insecta; order Diptera; family Dolichopodidae; genus Poecilobothrus; species Poecilobothrus nobilitatus. The sequence goes on from OX352774.1 coordinate 30,627,003, forward strand.
ATTAAAGTTAATTTATTTTAGCTAAAATTATCATCACTCTTTCTACTATACTTTCTTGTTTTTAAAGATAAAATAATACATTTCATTGATAGATTTAAAGATAATCTTAACCATCATAATAAAAATTAAAGTAATAGTTCATGATTTCTTAACAAAACAAAAAGTTGAATATATAAATTTAAATTAAAAGATTTGCTACCCAACCCATAAAATATTTTTTTTTTTGAATTTTAAATTTTTGAAATGTATAGAATAATATGTAGGTCAACATTTTTTTGATTATAAATTATTTGAATTTTTTATTATTCCTATTTTTATATTTTGAAAATTCAAGAATTTTTTAATATTTTTAATATAACTTAGTTTTAAACATGAACTGATTAGCAAATTTTATTATTAATTTTAAGATTTTTTTTTTAAATTTAAATGTCAATATTTGATTTATATTCTTTTGTTACTGATGACTGAATTTTAAATTTTATCTAAATTTGTTTTAAAATTAAAATAGTAATTTCTTCTTTTTGGCGAAGGGAGGTGGCAATTATCGGCAGACACTTTGGATCACTGGAATAAGCACTAGTTATCTATGAGTGTGTAGGAATTCAACTAACTAAACATCGCGTTCCTTTTTTTAGCATATAAAAGGTTATATGACCTTTAGTGTCCATGTACTGCCTAGTCAGTTCATGGCACAAAAAGCACCTTGCTAGTACATCTTCTAAATTATATAAATTATTCTTTCCCTTTCCAGTATTTAATTATCTACTCTAAATTTTTAAATTTTCCCAATTTTCCCTTTGGAGTAAGACTCTTTATTTTTAGTACGCCCTTACTTTTAGGGATTCCTCAATTACTTTAGTTTTATTGTCCCTAATATAATTTTCTAACTAGTAAAGCTGGTGAAGCTGTTGGAGAGGTTTGAAGGAAGTGGATTGAAGAACTTGGTAATAATAAAACTTGAACAGAGGAATGAAGAATTTAGCAGTAATAAATGAATCCCTATTCCTATTTTTTGTTTGGAGTGTAAAAAAAAAGAAATCAGACATATCTTTTAACCCTATATACCTTACAAACCTGTTATATATACCTGTTTACATATCAAACAATAGATTTTCCGGATCTATACATGTTTTTTTCTGAAGACATTTAATGGTTGCAAATAATTTATAGTGCAGGTTTCTCATCAGTTTATTTTCCAGTTACCATGCATTATCATTAATTTTAAATGTTGTTTAACTTGAAGTTATTAGTAGTATTAAAGTATTTATTAGTAGTAAAGTAGTTATTAAAGAAAATTCATTAAAACCATTTGTATATTTTAAAGAGTTCAATTCTAAAAGTATAATCCTTAAATGAAAAATAAGATTTAAAATGAATTCAGATTTTTTATTAATTGTATCTTATTTCTTATTAGAATATTAATTGAGATAATAGCATTTAAAACTATATACAATTATTGTCCTTGCCATATGAATATGTAAGAGAGCTTATAAAATGTCCTGCTATTCAAATATATAATAAAATTATGTATTTCTAAATCAAATTTTTGAGAATTAATTAAAATATTATATATATATATATATATATATTATAACTATATACCTGTAGTTAAATAATTATATTTACTTTTTATTAATTAATTATAATATTCCATATCGCACATCAGTATTATATTTTTATTAATTTGCAGTCATTCTCTTAGATAATTTTACTGGTAAACTACAAAGTACACTTTGCAACAACAAAATATTATTTAATTTTGAAATATACATAGATAGATAGATTTTAAAATCAAAATTTAATTATTCTATATATAAGTAACTGTATTATAAGTTTTTTTTTTGTTTGGGATTTAATTTAAATGTTAATTTTCAGAATTATATCAGTGAAAATTTGAAAATTTTAACCAAATACAATTAAATTTTATAATAGACATGTATACCATATAATTTAACCAATTTTCCATATGAACTGAAGATATTATATTTCTAATTACCAAATAAAGTCATTTTAGTTTGTAACCTATATTATATATAGATAGAGTTTATGTTGAGTAAAACTACAATATAAAATTTTTTCCCGTTTATAATGTCAGAAAATAAAAAAAAAGGACACCATTTCAAAATCGACACCAGAATGAACACAGGTCAACTGATGCTAAGTGCACACATTAAAAGAATAGGCAGATATATTACAAGATGTGTAAGGATTGTGGGCAGGAAGCGGAGACGGTACAACACGAACTTTGCCTTAGGTATAATGGACGGAATGGCAAAGGAAAAGAACCTTAGGGAAGGACTACTGGAAAGAACTTTTCGAAATGGGAATCAGGTGACCATCGTCTGATTTTATAGAAGCAATTACTGGCTCTACATTTATCCACTGTGATAAATGTAAGTGTCATGAATTGAGGTGTACAACGGGTTGTAAAACAACCGTGATTCAAATGGAATTGCCTATTTATCCACTACACAAAAAACAACAGGACAATGTCTGAAAATAATGGTAGACAATAAATATTGAAAAATGAAACATACATATCTATTTTACAAATTTACATATCTATTTTCATGCTGCGTCTCATTACGTAAACTTTTTTTTCTTTAGCTTTTTGGCTTTCAGAATATTTTAAAGATTCTTTTACATATTCATTCTGAATTTAGTATTTTAATGTAAATTGTAGAATATTTATGTAGTATATGATCTAGTTTTAACATATTCTAACAGACAGACTTGCAGTAAGGCTTGGAAAAAAATTGACGATCGCTTTACAGATCATAATGGCTAAAATATATTCGTAGCGATTTTGCCGGGTTTCAAATTGTACATAAACAGTGTTAGGTTCTAATAAGGTTTCGAATAAAAGCAATAATCTACTGAATAAAGTTTTGTAAAAATTTTCTACATAAAATATAATAAAATATCATGTGCTTGTCCAACGGAATCATATCCTATTAGATAAATCCTTTAAATTTTATTACAATAAATATCAAAATAAATTTTAGATTTATTTTATTGAAACAGAATTTTATTTTATTTCAGGTCATTAGTAAATAATTTTTTGTTATTATTTATTAAATTTATATAGAAAAGCTTATTAAGAATTTAAATCCAGTTTTAATTAGTTCGATTTTAGCTATTTAATGTTCGCGTGTCCTTTTACTACTTACACTAATAATTTTAGTATGTACGGATGCAACTTTACACTTGTCTATTATATATATGTATATTATAATTTTGATATTTTTAATTGAACATTATTAGAATTATTAAAATTATTTATTTTATTCAGATAAAATTTAATTTATTATTTTAAATATTAAAATTGTATAATAAATTTTATAGGGGGACTCGGTGGCCTAGTGGGTAACAGCGTTTAAAAATACGCTGTAAACACCGAGGGAGTGTGGGTTCGAATCCCACACACGTCGTAAGAGTTAATCCCCCTTACGACATTTACAGCCACGCCTGAACAGGAAAGGCTGTGTAGCTTCCAGTCCACATTTGTGTGGCAGAGAAATGCATTAAAAAAAAAAAAAATAAATTTTATAGTGGTTATAAAAAGGAAAAATAACAGATAAATTCAAATTAACATATATGAAAAAATTAGTAATAAAATTACTAATAAATGAAATAAATGAAATAAATAAATTGATTTCCTTGAAATTTCATAAAAACGTATAATAATTTGATACTTTTATTTAATTGAAAGCTAGGCAAAGAATCTATGATATATGTTATATTAGTAAGGATGCTCTTATATTGCTTTTATATTCTTCTTCTCTCTTTTCGAAGTGAACATTTAAATTCCTTTTTCGAAATTGATGTCACAATATTTTATTCAGCAGAAGTATGCGTATTCAAATTTAACAAAATTACGGCGCTTTGTAGAAGGAGAGAAGATTAGGAGAATCACTGGTATCACAACGGATCTAAACTGGCCTAAGTGTGCAATTGCAGCCTTTACCTACCTACCATGGGTATTCAAAATTAAAAATGCCATGTTTTCTCTATAGCTTTTTTACTTTGATAATTTATGCATATTATAACACCAAAGAGTGTATAGTTAAGAATAATCATAATAGGTTAATTTTGGAGAAATGGTTGATCAAGTGGTTGTTCAAATAAATATACAATATAATATTGTAAAGGGTGACTGTTTGGACATTTTTATAAAGATAATATTATTCCCAAATTTTAATATATGTATTATGAATTTTTTTCCTTCCCACTCTTATAAGAAACATAGGGCATCTACTAAGTTATTTATTATTCATATTTTGACTAACCTTCATTTTGTTGGGATCATTATTTTCACTAAGCCATTGATTACTCCACTGTAGTTATTATACTCTTCTATGAGACGAAAATATTTTTTTGTTCTACGCCATTTATTATCTTATATAAGAATCATTTTATTATATATATTACAATATGATATTATATGTTATATTTTTCTTATTTGATTATACATAATATTATATTTTTTATTAATCTATATAACACAACCGGGGTTTGAACCCTAGATCTTTCAAATGAAAGTCCAGTGTTTACGCACTATACCATTGGCTGGATGAATATAATGGATACGCATTAAATAAATATTTTTTTAATTGACCAAAGAAAAGATTGATCGCAAGTGGTCAAAATGCAATGCAACCAAAATTGTATTAGAGTTGACTTTTAACTGCATATTTTCTCTCTTTAGACATGAAATCAGACAATTAGATGGTGTTGTTACTGGTCACTGTCTGACCGGTATACATATTTGAAGAATGAGTATGCATGTGACACGTAACAGTAGTTTTTTCAGAAAATTTAACGCAATGAATGCTTAAATCTGTGGAACACTCTCTTTGAACTTGTCTCAATTTGTCTAGAAAGAGGCGAAGATTTAGTTAAACTCTCAAATATGAACTTAAGAAGTTTTCAAAATTTCTATCTTCAGAGTATTATTAACGCGGTTTAAATTCTAAAAAATATCGCAACAACCACTAGGTATATAAATGACTAAAAAGGTTTAAAAAGTTTGAAATGTTTCTTTTTTGATGCAATACGCATGTAAACGTTTTGATGACTTGTTTGCAAACGTTTAAAGGTCTAACAATACAAATCTAGAGTCAAGTCATTAGTTGTAAGTTTATAATTTGCTATAAATTGAACTTCTTTATCATTGATAACTGATTCAGGTCAAAAATCAAAGGAATTTTTATTTTCTAGGACTAGAACTTGTTTAAAAATTTTTAACTAATATTTTTTTTTTAGATATTTTGAGTAGCTATATATGACAATTATTTTTATTTATTCTTAAGTATAATTAATTATAGATAATTATTTGCATAATTCCTCGCAGTTTCGATAAAAATTTCCAATATGTTTACTTTAAAAAAATATAATTGGTTTTCTTATTTACTTTTCTTAAAAATTTTTAATTTTTTTTTTTTTAATTATTATATCTTATAACAGATAGGGGAAGACCCACTTTTTTGTTTTTCATTTTTAAGTAATCATTTATTCAAAATTGAATAAAATTAACCTCAAAAACTAGGATATTGATAATTTCTTAAATAAAAATTTTTAAATTGAACTTAAAGATAAAAAATAAATTAATTAAATAAGATGATTTTCATATAATCATTTTATGAACTCAAATATTATGACTTTCTTTTAAATCTTTAAATGCACATATGGAAATTTTATGATCATGGTTTTTTTGTTTTTATCATGACACAAATTATAATTATTTATATCTACACTTTTTTTTTTTTTTTTTTAAATAAATATATGGATATTTTTCATCATTAAATTGCATTTTTGATAAGTTGTATTAATAGACTTTGTTTTGGTTTTTTTGCGTGAGTGGAACTAAAAGCATTATATTAATATTTTTTTATTATATGAAATGTTATGAGATCCGTAATGAAATAAAAAATATTATTGTAACTGTCCATAAACAAATAAAATGAATAAATTTTAAGATTTTAAGATATAAAAATGGTTTTGAAGCATCAAGTGGAAAAATATACATTTTAGATTATTTGTACTTATCACTTGTTTTTTAGTTTAAAAGAAAAATAATCAGGATAATTTTAGACTTAATAGGATCTAAGTAATAGAATACAGATATTAGTTTATAAAAATGTACATTTATGTTATGGACATTTATGTTTGATTTACTAAAATAACTGTGTCATCTTTCACCCTTGGATATAAAAGAAATTTTATATATATGGATATTTTACAAGGTGTTAATTTTCATTAATGCTTTATTATTGAAGGCTGAGGTAACACGTCAGTAATCAATAGACTCCAGGTCCGGGGTGACCTTCAAAAGGTAGAAGAACCTATTTGATAAGAATTGATGTTAAGTTTCCTTAGATTAATACTATGATGGTACCATATTTTAACGAAAGAAGGTTTGAAAACTTTGCAAACCAATGTCAGAAAGTTCATCTAAAGCATCGGAAAACAAACTACTATCTGATAGTACAAATATTTCCGCCTTATGCTTGACAAACTGGGTCAGATACTGATAAAATCCCTTCACACTCTCCTTTTCGTCAATTACTTTGCCATTCCTCTACAAAATCTATAGTTAAAAATTAAAATTAACATGAATACCTGGTCTTCTAATTTGCCTACCGAAAGTAATGTTGTAAACAAATTTTTAGAAGGGGGCACAAATAATATTCAGTAAATGAAATTTTATTATTGTTTAATATTTAGCTAGTGAAGAATTTTGAAAAAGTCTTATTTTTAAATTGTATTTTACCAAGTTTAATATAAATGAAAATTATTTGGTTAAAGTTTAATTTAATATTGTCTATACTAAATTAATATCTTACTTATAATATTTTGTGCTTAAGATTAAGTGTTGTATCTATATTATAGTTTAACATAATATATGGTAATTCTCTAAAGAAAGAAAGAAAAGAAATATTTACTTTTTTGTACCTAATGGCAGGTATTTTTTATTTGATGCAAAGAACAACGCACTGTCTCTGACTGGAAGCAAAAAATCGATAAAAATGTACGATCAACAATTAATACATTCAATACGATCTGAAAAGTATCCATTTTATAGATAAATTATATTTTTAAGTTATTTATTTTAAATACGTTTAAAGGTGAGTAAGTAAGGTGTTGTGTGAAGGCCTTCCATGGTGCGTGAAGACCTCAATTAGCATTTACTTGTGCCAATTTGATCTCACTGCACTCACGTGACGTGTGTTTTGTAGTTGTTATCGGTTTTATATTCAACCCGAGCTATTCAGATACGAAATCAATTCTTTGATTTTGTGTGTTGGAAAGTTCGCTCCTTAGCTCTACCAGAACGGTTTAATACGTTAAAAACTATTACCAAATTTTTCATATAATATATATATATTTTTTTTTACGAGGGTTGGTGGAAAACTCGAAAGTCACCAAGTCAACTCGAAAGTCACTGCACGCACTTCCTCAGGGAAGTGTTGGACTTTAACCAACCAAAACCACCCCCCTTTTAAAACCAAACTTCAGAATGGAACCTTTAATACAAATGTACAGTGTGATTTTCGGGATAGGGATGTGGGAAGGATAATTGGGAAAATTGGAATTGGAAAATTTGGATTATGGGGTAGGACAATTTGGAGGGGCATTTTGAAGAAAGATGTTAATGTTCTTCTTAAACTTAAGTAAATCGTACACATATGAATTACTAACTTTACGGAACACATGCGATGGTATATGGTTCCACAAACGGCACGTCCCGTGACAAACGAATTTTCAAAAGCATATATATATTGACATTAAATGAATTAATTTAATGATGGTTCATTTTTTAATTATCTTAAGTGAAATTTGAATTCAATTCATTTATTCGAATAAATTTCATATATAAATTAATTATCTTTTATATTATGTTAGTGTTTATGTTTATGTTTAAAATGTCTAAAAATTATGCATTCGATGTTACAAGTTATGTTTTTTTATTTTTCTAATAAAAGAAAATTAATATATAAATAATTTTCATTCAATATTTTATTAAATTAATGCATATACTTGTAATTTACTATATATAGAGTCTTACTTTAGTGTCTTTTTGATTTTCTTTCTCTTTCTTATAAAATGGCCTTCTTAAAGCATATCATTGAAAAGTCATGTCTACTGAATTAATGAGAAAAATTTACAATAATTTTTTTTTTTTCAAAATATTATTTTGTAAACTATGCACATATTTTGAAAATTATTGCCATAATATTCGTATATACATATGGAATGGAAGGAAGAAAAACAAAAAAAAAAACACAAAAAGAACGATTTTCACTAAAAAGTTTCTTTTTTGTTTTGTTGTGTCTCGTTTTTATCTTCATGTTTTTCCATAACACTGAATTAAAATTTTTTATATTGGAATAATTTAGGGGAGAATGGAATTAACGCGTGCGTTTAGCAAATAGTCTTAGATGATTATAATGCTTGTTTTTTTTTTTTTTTTTGCAGATTGAACCGAATACACTAAAAACCTGATTTAAATTATTTCATGTTCATGTTTTTTTTATTGTGTTTTTTTTTTGTTTTTTTCATTGTGGTCATGTATCTATCAGTCCACGGATAAGTTTTAATATTCATTATAAGTAACAATGAATGTTTTTCTTGGTGTTAATTATGAAAAAAAAAGAAATATAAAAAAACAAAAAAAAAATGATAGAAAAATTAAATTGCAATAACTAGGAGGGCGATCTTAATTTTTGATTCATTGGATAAAATTATTATTTCCGGTTTATTTTATTTGTTATTCTAAACTATAATTAAAAGGTGCATGTAGTACAATTTTGACAGTTTTGAAATTTATTAACTATATTATTTATAGCTGCGATTTAATTCACTCTTTCTTAGATACATTTCTAAGTTAGAGTTTCTATCTAAGTTCTAGAGATACATTTTGAAAATTTTCGTGATTTCTTTTAATCTTTTGAAGTTACTTCCCTCATATCTTCAGTTCCTTCGTATGAGGGAAGTAACAAGAAACTAAAAGTTTTATTGAAGTTTGAAATTTTTATTCAATAAATGTATGTTTTCATGTTTAGGATGAATGATCTAATTGTTAATTTTAGTTACAGTTAGGAAAGTTCTAAAGCAGATATGTGAAAATGATTAATTTGATTGTATACCCAAATTTTTAAAATATTAAATTGATGGCAGTAGAGAATAATATTATGTATCAGAACTTTTAGAGTTATTATGGCCTTAGAAACAGAAATAACTTCAAAAAAATTTGAAAGAATGCTTCAGAAAGAACTCTTCGATTTTCGCTCGGATTATTTTAGTTTTTTCCAACTATGATTGACAAACAAAGGAAATCTGCTATAAATTTGATATGCAATATGACTACCTTTCCTCAACTAATCGAATTTGCTCATATAAGATTAAAAACATATGTAAATTATTTTTTTCCCAATGTCAGTAAAATTTATTTTCAAGCAGGTTTTATTTAAAGGAATCCCTATAATTTTTTAGTATATATGGTAGTTGGTGACCATAAAAGTGTGTCCATTCCATTACAGACACGAATATTATCTAAATTAATCTTTGAAACGCATAATAAATTCTTCTGAAAATTAAATTTACTATAACTTAATTTTGAATATTAATAGAAAAAAAAAAAAAAAAATGGCAACACTAAACTCATATTGTGTCAATAACAAAAAAAAAAAAAAAAAAAACCCTTATAATGATCATTTAATGATGCACAGTTCAAAATCTATGTCAGAAAATCCTACTGTTCAAATGTTGTTTATCTCAAATAAACACTTTAGATACTTTACTATACTATTATTACTATCATCATCATAATATTGTTTTTCATTACTTATTTAGAAAAATTATAAACCACCTTATCTATTTTATAAAATCACTTTCCCGATATCCCATTGATTGCTCTATAAATGATATTTATTTATACCATATATATACCATCATTTAATCGGCTATAACCAATTATTTTCATGGTTCATGGAATATATGCACTTGATTATCTATTTTTTTTTTTTTTTTTTTTGTTCATTTCTTCTTCTTTAGGATTTTAAAATCATTTAATTGGAATGTTGTTGGTGTTGTTGTTGTTTCATATATTTCAAAACATTTAAAAATGATTTCTTTGACTCTGAAATGAAAATTGTGCAAAAATAAAAAAACACAAAAACAAGTACGTAGGATTAAAAAAAAAACAAAAACTTATATGTATCTTTAGATAAAAAAAATAAAAAAAAATTAAAAGAAAATAAATTGTATCTTGTTATAAAAAAAAAAAAAAAAAAGACCAAAAAAAAAAAAAAAACCAAAAATAAAAAGAAATAAACCAAAGATAAGACTATAAAACAACAGAATAAACAAACATTTCTGACAATATTTCTGTCCATTTTGACTTTGATTAGATTTGCTTTGACTTATATTATTTTTCAACATTATTATGGTGTTTTTTTTTTTTTTTGAATTTATATATGGTAATTACACATATTATTATGATTGGTGTTAAATGTACAAAATAATGAGTTAAAAATATTTTAATAGGAGTTTTACAGATATGGGGATGAATGGTTGTTTTATGATACGGTACCAAGTATTTTTATGCATATGGAAAACTAAAAGATGACTGAAAAAAAAAAAAAAAAAATTTAAAATCGGGTTAGAAATTTTTTTTTTTTTTTATATTTTTTTTTTTTTTTTAATTTTCTTCAATTTACACTATAGACTTGAAATGAGATCACTATGTGTATACTTAATTAGCGTTTTGTTTTTTTTATAACTTATTATTGTTTCTGTTTAAATATTTTATTCTTTTGTTTTTTTATTTTATTTTTTTTGTTTTTAATATTGACACCTTTATTGTTATATTATTCTTATATTATAAATATACCTGTTTTATTTCAATTTTATCCATTCGCTATTTATTATATGAGATGATTGATTCCATTTTAAATATAATATGTATGTACATCAACATAAATTGTTATTGTTGTTATGGTGATATCAGATCACATGTGAATATTATGTGAATTTGCTTAAAAAGGTATTTATTAGAAATCTGCTTGGTACTTTCTGGTATATAAACACTATATTATGTATATCCATATCATACATATTTATATGATATTATAGATGTTAAATTAGGAAAAAAAAGCTGTTGTTTTTTTATTTTTATTTTTTTTTATTTTTACATGTAATAGAGTTTTTGTTGCAGCAGCTAAAGTATTAAGTATACTATATCATAAATCTCTCTTTTTAATGCAAAACTAAAAAAACAAACAACAATTTTAATACCTATTAGTAATATGTATAGTATCTAAAATGTTTATCAACATAAAATGATGAATATGGGAAAAAATGATAATAATAATAAAAAAAAAAAAAAGCAAAAAAGAAGAAAATATTGAATAAAATTGAACTGAATTGATCGATTCCATCGATATCATTCATTCATCCATACATAATTTTAATATCATTTTTTTTTAACTTATGTTTAACTGTTTTTTAAATGATTGAAAAAGATTTAACGTGTTTTGTATAATATTAAAATAAAGTGCACTTTAATGAATACATAAATAAGATGATTTAAAAAAAAAAAAAAAAAAAAAAACAATAAAAACAACAAAAAAAATATTAAATAATTATTTTATCATATACTGGGATTTGATATGAAGAAGACTGAAGAGTTAATTTGATGTCAATAAAGGTGTATGAGCATATGGTATGTATATGTATAATGTATGATGTATAATGTATATATACATTATATATAGGAAAAAAAAATGTTTATATTATATGAAAAAGGATTTCAATTAAAATATTATTGGAATTTTGTATTTTCTTTTATTTATTTTTGTTTGTTTGTAATTATACAATATAAATATGACCTAAATTTTTTTGTCTAATGTCTCTAATAGAAAGAAGGAAGGAGTTGCTTTAAAAATGGTGCAATTAAATAGTTTTTCTCATTTCTTTTTTTTTTTTTTTGTTTGCTTTTTCAATCAATAGATTAAAATACTGATTAGCATTTGATCTGAATAATAATAATTAGTTTAAGCTTCTAAATTTTAATGTTATATATTGTATTTCTAATATTATAAATTGAAGACTTCACCCAGCTAATATCTAACTAAACAATGTTTAAACTAAATTATTAATGATCAAGTATCTAGATTCGAGATATTTAAGACGAATATCTGAGAATTGTAACGGATTTTTGAATTTTATTTTGCATTTTTTTTTTATCATGACGTATGATTAATAGTATCCTGACCAAATTTTTGGTGTAGGTACAGATAGAAGTATATTTGTAGAGTAATAAAAGGGAAGGTCAAGTTCAAGTTCATTTAATAAGGGGTATATTACTTTGATGGTGTTTGTAACCAATCAATGTCACTTCCAGAGTCAATTTTATCATGTCCGTCCGTCAGTCCGTCTGTCTTTTCGTTGTCGCGATAACTCAAAAACTAGTAAAGTTATATCTTGATGAAATTTATATAGTAGGTTACTAATTATGAAAGTAAGGCGGCGATTGCATGTGGGAAAATTCGGTACATGGGCCCTGCTTTTGGAAGCTAGTTCAACGAGCCCAAGAGCAAACGACCATATTTCTAAAACCAATAATATAGAACCTTCCGATTTGCTTTAAGGGTGTTCTTTAATGTTATCTTAATGTTCCTAAAATTTGAGAGAATTTGGACCATGGGTTCGGATTTTGGAGGCTTCCAAACAACCGTTAGAGCAAACGAGCATATCTCAAAACGAATAAAGATACAACCTTTATATTTGATATAAAGGTGTCCTCTAATGTTTTCTCCATGTGCCTGAAATTTGAGATGAATTGGAGTTTGAATGAATTGGTACCTGACACATGCCTGCCAAGTTCTAACAAGCATGTCTTCGAACTTAATAAAAATAGAAACTTGAAATTTTGCACAAGGGTTGTAAAACGGTTTATGTTTTTTTATCTTATATTTAATACCTAACTAAAATAACTTATGAATTTTTAATTTTATTTGAATTTTTTAGGTGTAGGGTATTAATAAGTCGGTTGAATCGACTTACTGTTACATTTCCTTATTTTATCTGAATTTTATCACCTTTATGATGACAATCATCTCATATAACCGTAATAAGAAATTGTTTTAGTTCTGAGCATTTTATTATCAATCGATAATAAATTGACATTCGTTAGTGTTATACAATTATGTATTGCTGTTTGAAAGTAAAACTAGAGTCAAAAAGTAAGGTGATTCCTAAATATGTTACCTTTTCTACCCATAATTGGTTGGTTTAGTATTAAAATTTAAAGTGTTTTCTATATTTTACTTCGTGGTTCTATGTTCTATGTTTTACTACATGGGTATGTTATACCTAATGCACATTGCCAAATTTAGAGAAGTAAAGGAACAATAACGAATATTAAAACAACGTTATATTAACAATAGACAGTAACTTCTCTTATTTTAAAATTTCCTTTATTTCTATTCTATATTTCCTATATTCCCTAATCACATATTTTCGTATTCTATTCTATATTTTATTCCTATTCTATAATTCCTAATTCCTATATGTTCCCCAATCTAGCGTTTGGATGGTTCAAGTTCAACATTACGAAAAAAAAACTAGCGCGTTGATCCCACTGGTGTTTTTAAAGTTTCGCACCTAATCTCAGAAAAAAAATAAAAAATGCCGTTAGTTTTTTAATAAAAAAAGCGGTATTATAATATTTTGTATATAAAAACAACTTTTTCTCACAGCTTTTAATTTTAGATTGCTATAACTCTTACCCTAAGTGACTTATTACAAATATTTAATAATGCTTTAGAACGTAAATTTATTTACGATTTTGTACTTTTTTTTTTTATCCTATTTTGTATTTGGTTACCATATTTTAAGCTTAAAACTAAATCAACATACCCTTTATCTCCTAAATATTTGGGAATAGACGCCTTCTTTTTATTTACAATTATACTAATTTTTGTTTATTTCGAGCTGCCAATTTATCTCTTGCTCTATGTTTGGTTAATCTTGAAACACCTTCTTGTAGCCCGAAAGTTAAAAAATATAAATGTAAAGTGTAATTTTAAACTCAAGTATAAACGTATAAAGATTTAATTTAATTTAAAATTAAAATTTTGTTACAGTGAATTTAAAATAAAATTTAATTACATATTTAATTTTTAAACTATTATGAAATAAATAATATTAATAATTTTTTTATTTTTTTCAGGTATGTTCAATTGTTATACTTCACATTTGCAATATTAAAGGAAAATATTTTATAATGGAGGCTACAATGAAATTATATCAACTATTAAATAGCACTTTAAATAAAAAAAAATAATATTTTAAATTTTTATAAAAAAAAAAAAACAAAATGTTACATCTATACATATTATGATTATTTTTCCACATTCCATCGAATTAGCAATTTTTTAATAAGAGTAATTTTTTAAGATTTATGTAATTTAAATATAGTTATGTACCATTAAATAACTGTTTAAGATAAGGAAGAAATAAAAGAGATTTATGGTAGATCTAGATATGCATTTAGAAAATAGGTCATATTCAAATTAAAAAATAAATTAAATTTTTTCTTTTAATAAGTTAAATTGAAATTTTTTTATTTTTTTTTAATTTAATTTTTCCCCATATTACAAAATATATTATCTATAATTATTATAAAGTATAATAATATGATGTAAGCACCTATAGTTTTAATACAGTTCTTACTCCATTTTATTATTTCCGTATGAACATAGTTTAAAGGGTATATACTATATAATAAATTTGTCTTTACTTTTGTGACACATTAAAAAAGACGAGATAGATTTGCCAAAGTATATAATATTCTGTCACAGAATCGAATTCTGACAGTTCGTTCTTCCGTTCATAGGATAACTCAAAAATTAATTGAGGTAGGATTCGATAATTTTTACCATTTAATTTTGAAAAAAAAATTTATTCTATGACTAGTTTAAATTATCTGCTCTAAATTGTTTCTTTATATGAATATAATTTGGTGTCTAAGCTAGATATCTGAAAATTTATCAAAACAAGTTCCGTTATATGCCGTTAGCTCTCTGCAAAATTTAATTAGTCTTGAACAGCAGATTCTTGTAGCTACGAAATTTATATGCTAATATATTGGTATTTTAAAAATGTAGACTTCGGAAATTTTGTAAAAGATGATTTAGTTTTTCGGAAATAATTCTGTTAAATTTGATTGGTTGAGCATAGCGGATTCGAATAGACGTCATACAAATACGAAATTCACATATTCTATATGTAAGTATATTTTGGTATTTAATTAAATCAAGAAATATTTTAAATTTTCTAAGAGATTATTAAATTTTATGGAAACAACATAATGTTTATATTATCTTCGTGCGGGTCACCTAGACTTAACAAAAGTCTGTTCTACTCTCTCCAACTTTGTTTTACTAGAGCTGATTTTAATGAATATATTTTATAGGCTTAAAAGTAGGTTCATTCGTTAAAAATGGATTAATTTTAATAAATTATAATACTATTAATATCGTCCCGGATATTTGTATATAAAAATAAAGAAAAATTAATATAAATAAAACATAACTGTATCAAAAGTTTTTCATATATATGCAGATGTAGAATGTCTAGGAACAGAAATATTTAAATTATTTTACTATTCATAACTTTTTATAACTAACTATCTAACGGTAGTTTTTTGTGGTCGTTTTGAGTTGTTGAGTCGTTTTAAGTTTTCAAAATTGTTTCTGTTCGTAACTTACTGTTATATCTATAAATATCTTAATCCTTTTCAACTTCAATTTTACGCTTAGGAGGTGCGGTTCGTAACTGAAACGGTTACATAAAAATTTTTACAATACAAAACTAATGTACGGACAGTGTACATATAAATAATAGATTGTTTTTTTTTTTTTAAAAGAAATTGAAAGTTCAATTCATGTGGTTATCTATTGAAAAGATGTTTCATTTAGGGTAAGTTCACGTGGAATGCATGCATCCAGATTCAAAAATTATTTCAGTTACATTTCGTGCGTACTCTTCGGTAATATTATCGAATATTTTGCATCCATATTGCATCCACTAGTTCACGAAATGCAAAACGGTGATATTTTTATTTTTAAAGTTTTATTTGAAAGTATCTAGGCTAGTATGTGTATATTGTTTTGACATTACACATACATTTACATTTTTTTACAAAATATAAAATGTGTAAACCAGAGAAAATTGTCATTTTATGTAAGAAAAACTTTTAATTAATATAAAATAAATATAATTTATTAATACACATATAAAATTGCAATTTTTTTTTTCCTTTTATTATATCCATTTTCAAAATATTTCAAAATATTTAACGTTTAAAATTTTTAACGGTTAAAAGTCTATATTTTGACGTTAAAACAAATTTGCATCTTGTATGCTTTTTTATAGAGGATGCAAAAAATTTTGCATCTAAAATGAGCGAAAGAGAGAGCATGTCATGAATACGATATATTTTTTCAATCAATCAAATGTTTGAATCCGGATGCATGCATCATTGCAAATTTACCCTTGGAATTAAGATTTCTTCTAAATATTGTATAGATCTGCAATATTTTATAATAGTTAAATAAAATTTTTATAGAGTAAAAATTGATAAAATAAAATGTCCCTCCAAATTTACTTACTCATCTTACATAATCCTGGATTTTCCTAAGTTCCTTCTCTCCCTTTTTGTCAAGAATCCTAGATACATATCTTTATATCATAAAGTATACATTTGTCTTAAAAATCCCAACCCAAAGTTTCATTTAAAAAGGGTGGTTTTGGTTGGTAAAAGTCCAGCACTATTCGGAAGATGTACATGTACAATTCCTCTGGTTGACTTTTGAAGCTGTTCAACAACTCTCGAAATAAAAAAAAATAAATGTCACAAATTTTTTACAATATTTATTTTTTATTCAATATAGTTTTTATTTGCTCTTCAATTTTAATTCTCTTTTGTAAAACTTTATTTTACTATTGTCATTTTATTCTTAGTGATTATAATTTTTTTTTTTTTTGGATAGTTGTTTCCCTTTATTTATACTTAAATTGATAGTTAGGATGAAATCATCCACCGGAAAAATCATATATATATTTTTTTTTATAAGTAAATAATAACTATTTGAATAAAAAAATTTTTATTGTCATTTTAAATATTTTTTCCATAGAGTGAAATTTGAATTTATGATGAATTCTATTCCACACACATACACATACAGTTGTGAGGATTTTTAATAAGTTTGAAAACACAGAAAACTTTTAATTTCAATAAGAAACAAAAAATTAAAAAACATAATAATAAAATTACTAACTAATTTTTTATTTTATTTTGTTTGTTAAATAATAAGGGTTACTTATAAACAATGCACAATATAATACTTTATATAAGTTACTTTTACATTGAATTTATAGAAAGTTATGTTAAAATGACACAATAAGCATAGAAATTAAAAAATAAAAAAAAAAAATATTTTGTATTATGTGAAAGTTTTATGGTTGTCGTTTAAAAGAAAGTTGGGTGCTCCTAGAAAATGTATATATTCATAATATGTTGCTAAGTGTATTTTAGAGAATAGAATATGTTTTTATTTTTATTTTTTCGTTTTCGAACTTTCATAAATAAAGTTTAAATCAAGTAATTATTAAAATTTTAATTTAAAATTATATTTTATGTCCTTGTATTTACGAAAAAAGGAGGTTTTACAGTTACTTTCATATTATTTCAAGTAAAAATATTGAACTACACACTATATATTTTCTTTTAGTTGTAATTTTTCGGAATAAATTTTGGTTCATGTGTTTGCAATTCATGTGTATTCTTAAATATTGTGTCTTGCCAAGATGGGAAGAAAAAAAGTGTGTTCGTTTGTGTTCTAATTTGTTTTCTATATTACACTTAAATAATATTGTTTTGTGATTTTAGTTGTTTCTTAATAAAGATTACAATTTGCGGAGAACAGAAATTAATTCGAAATTCAAAATTTATAAATAACTTGCTATGGAAACT
Organism: Poecilobothrus nobilitatus; assembly: GCA_947095535.1. Taxonomy (NCBI): domain Eukaryota; kingdom Metazoa; phylum Arthropoda; class Insecta; order Diptera; family Dolichopodidae; genus Poecilobothrus; species Poecilobothrus nobilitatus. The sequence continues at coordinate 30,645,046 of OX352774.1, forward strand.
ACTATACAATATTTGTGTATCTGCTAAACTGAGTCCCTTTCAATTTAGGGTAGAGCTAAATATCATGACTTTATTTAATTATTTTTTTTTTTGTTTTTTGCGAGGAACAGTGGAAAATATCAAAAGACTCCCAGAGGAAATACACGCTTAACTCGTCCGCATATTGTTGGACTTTAACCAATTAAAATTACCACCTTTTCAACTGGGACTTTAGGATGGAACCTTTAATGCAAATGTACAGTTTCCTTTATGCGATAAGAATGTGGGCCGTATTTTTAGTAAAACGGGATTTAAGAAAATTTAGGATTATGTAGGATGAGTAACAAAAATTTCAAGAGATATTTTGAAGAAAGATGTTAATGTTTACTAAATTATACATCAGTTACTGTGCTAAATACATGCGATGACATCTGATTCCTTAAACGTAAAATGCGCATAATAAACGAATTTCCATAACAAACGATATCTTAGAAATAAAGGAATGGATATTACTCACCCTTATGGTTTTGCGTAGGAAAAGTTAAGATAAGCGACAAAGTGTTTTATTTCTTTATAGAACAGGTGTTTATTTCTACACGATATTTATAATATAAGTGAATTGATAGGTATCTGTTACATTTCTGGTTTCGCGTAGGAAAACTTTGAGTGAAGCCATTAAATTTTTTATGTTTTTATAACAGGTGCATATCCCTACATAGGTATACCTATATAAAACAAAATGAATTACACAATGTACGGTAATGGCTTAGTGTAGTCAATTTCAATGCAACACTAGAATACTTGATGTGACTAATAGATCTAGTTTGCACATTGTTAAAATAACCTAGTGCTATTTCAGGGACTTCAACCTAAGTATGTGCATTATACTTCATTTTCGGTCTAATATACATTTTATAAGTATAGAGAAGATCTAATGCAGAGTAGTAAATTTACAAGCGATTATAAAAAGCAGATTAAAGTCTTTTTCTGTAAAAAGGCCAAAGAAACAATATTCAACTTTATGAATTGAATAATCCACATTGGTAACAAAGTTTCGACAAATACTCATTCAGTACTAGTTGAATTTGCTGTCTATTCACTAAAAACTTTCACTAAATTGGGTAGTGGCCTTGAATTATATTTCACTTATGAATCTTTCTTATTTTTATTTACTAGTTTATTCGATAGAGCTGAATAATATAAACAAATCCTTTACGTGCAAATTTTTACTAAAACTTTTAAGTCAAAAGTTCAATTTTATGAAATCGTATAACACGCAAAGGCAACAAATTATTAAAATAATACCTATAGTATAAATGACTATAAGATTTTGTTTATTGAATTTTTATTTTAAAAATAATAAATTAATTTTCTGCTTATTTTTTTTCTAATAAAACACGCGCACAGACTGAAGATTCAGATTAGTTAAGATTCATGTTAAAAAGGTAAATTAAAATATCCTATTTATCATTGAATGGTTTTTTTGAAAGTTATTTATTTCTACTTTTAATTTTCTATACAATTTAAATTTTTTTTTATTTTAAATTTAATTATCATAAAATTACTAAATATAGAATATTATTAGATAGTTTTTTAATTTAAAAAAAAATTTTTTTTTTTTTGTTTATCTTGATTTTAGACCGGTTAACTTTTATTTCTTTTTATTATTATTGTTGTTTCTTTCTTTTAATTTGTTTTGACTGGTGATGCTCCATATTTGTTTTGTTTCTCTTTTCGTGGTATATTATTATATTTAAATTTTTGCTGTATACCTATAGATATGTATATTTGTAATGCCGATCTCGAAAAAAAAAAAAAAACGTTTTTACCTAACAAATTTAAGATTCAGTTTCATCCAATTTTTTCCAAATATAATTTAGATGTTATTGATAATAATTCTTATTTGATGACTAGCTTTACAACACAATTTTCCAATAAAATATTTAAATTGTTCATGACCCTTAGGTATTAATGTCTCATTTAAATTTAACATCCCCAAATAACCAAAGAAATGTATTTTATTTTTATTTTAAAGTATTTAATAATCAAATTGTTGAAATTGTCGAGGGAAGCGTAGTTGAAAACAGAACCAGAGGGGAAATAAAAACAAACTATGCCGCAAAACAGAAAAGTCTGGTAACAACATATACATATTAACAATTTTTAAACTTATAGTGTAATCTCATAATAATGACGTAATATGAATAAGGTAATCTGTAATAAATAATAATGACGTAATATGAATAAGGTAATCTGTAATACATAATAATGACGTAATACGAATAAGATAATCTGTAATACATAATAATGACGTAATATGAATAGGGTAATATGTAATACATAATAATGATGTAATATGAGGAAGAAGAAAATGAATGAATCAAATGAATATTTTGAAGTTGTACAACCATAATGATTTTAGAAGTATGAAGGCAAGAAATTTTTTGGAAATAACAAAATAATGTTATAAAATAATTTTGCAAATCTTTTTAATATCACTCTGTATAAGATTTAGAACTATGACTCTTTATAGTAATACATAAGATAGTAAATCTCACATTACATTACTTATAAATTACGTAATAGTCTTTTGACACTTCTGTATCTAACGGAATAGTTATACATATGTAGTATTAACTGTCATATCGTTTCTTTTGATTAATCCCAAAATTGTGGCAACTTCTTTTTATTTATTTTTCTAATTTGTAATTTTGACTTTTTGACACTAAAAGAAATAAACTACATATTTTGTACATACCTCATTTTAATTTCGCCATTTATGGCGATTTGCGAGGATATTACATTGTAATATTTATTATACCATATATGTATAAAATTTCTCTCTATAATTTGGTACATTCTTACTGTAACAAAATAATTTTGAATTTCTAAATAAAAGTTTTAAGGCTGTCAATTATGTATCTTAAAATTTTGTAAGTTTAGAACTTGATTTTATACTGTAATATTGCAGTACATAATATAATATTATGTGAACAGCTTCAATTCTATGTGCATGTTTACATTCACCCTCTTCAGTTACAGTTTTAACTACATATTGGATACGTACATTTAATTTAACCAGTCCTTTAATATCATTTCTGATTTTTATAATTCCATCATTACTTTCATTATGGTTCCGGTTTCTTCATTAGTTTGTATTGGTCGAATAGATCGTATAGGGTAATCATAAATCTTTAGAAACGATTTATTTAATTGAAACTACATACATACATACATATGTATGTATATTATTATTTTCCGAATATTCACAGTTTTTTTTTTTTAACATGTTACAGAATAACAGAATTTTATTTTATTTTATTTTTTTAATTTATTGATAAATTCAACTTTTAATTAAACCTTAGAGTCAAATATCAATTAATATATACATACATATGTATGTATGTATGTATAAAATGTATATTATTATTTTTTTTTTCCTAGAGAAAGTTAATAAAAATCGATTTAAGAGTTTTTTTTTTTGTTTTGATATAAAATTTAAAATTCAAAAAAAAATTAACATATTTATAGCAAAAAATTTTTTTTTGTTAAGTATTGAAATTTTGTTTATTAAAAAAATTTTTAAATAAACAAACGATTTTTATTATTTACATATGCCTATGTATTTTATATTTAAAAATAAATACATATACATATAGGTGTTATTTATATATATATATAATGTATATTTAAAAATCTGTAATAAATATTGATATTATTTTATGTGGGTGACATTTTAAATTGACATTTTGCATATTAAAAAATTATAACTGTTTTTTTACTACGTTCCACAATTTTTTTTTTTGACCAAAATACGAGACAAAAAAAAAACTACCTATTGAAAAATAGTGATGGTGACTCATATTAACCACTGTGTAATAACAATTAAGGTGAATATAGGCAAAAAAAAAAAAAAAAGACAGTCAATCGAAGATTACAATCAATGAAATATGGAATATATTTAAATTTTGTTTATGTTTTTGCTGGTTTATATACATGTTACACTGGTCGGTCGATCTTTTTATACACAATATAACAATGTTGTAAAGTGACGTGACCATATTATAAGAAAGATATGGAATGATAGAGATGAACGGTAAGGTAATAAAATTTACCGTTGATGAAAAAAAGTGCATAGTAATTTAAAGGTAGTCTGAAATTGATATATAAATAAAAAAATTTTTTTTGCATTTATAGATTAGTAGGTTTATAATATTATTAGCTACCTACTAAAATAGAAATTAAAAAAAATGGTTTAAGTCTTGAATTTATTATGAAATGAAATTTGAGTAATATTTTAATTTTTTTGCGGTTTGATGTTTTTTTCTTGTTTTTTAAATGATTTTATTGGAAAGAAGAGTTTTAAAAAAATTGTTAAACGTTATTAAAAATGATTATGAAATTTATTGAAAATTAATCGAAAAAATTAATTTGTTACGTAATAAATTTATTTTTGCAAAAAGATTGTGCAACTGAAAGGAATTATCGATACATTATTATGTATATTGAAAATATACATATGTAGGTATTTATTCAGGGCTTTTTTTTAAAGAAACCTTAAATAATTTAATTTTCACTTGGAATATTCATTCAGAAAGCAAAATTATAAATACATTTTTTTATTCTTATGAAGCCGAATTAAAAGCTTTAGTTATAAAAATAAGTTTTCAATCGAATGGTTTTCTGCCAATTTTTCAATAGATACTGAAAAAATTTATTTGGTTTTTATATTATCAGATATACCTACAGCTACTCTTATTTATTTTATAATAGGATCGTATTTAGGAACAGATCCTAAACTCATATTTTGCTAAAAAATATCATATTTGTATTTTGGTTCAAAAACGAGATTATAAAAAGATATGAAAAAAAGATATATGATAAAAAGATATGTCCTATAAGCAAATTAAGTTCGATTCTGATTCATTTAGTTTGATTCATTATGTTTGATTGTCAATAACAGTTTAAATTGTTTGAAAAGTAGCAATAGTAAAAGTGAACTGAAAAAAAGTTAAACAATAAAATTAAAAAAAAAAAAATGGAGGATTTTAATTTCTGATATATTGTGATAAAATATGACAGTTTAATACATATACATATTAAAATTTAACAGGAAATTAAGAATATAATAAAAGGCTTATTTTTTGAGAAGATATTAAAAATATATTAAAAACGTTATTTGAATCCTTTTTAAAAACTTAAATTTATGTTTTTTTTTTACAAGATCTTTTTTTAAAAAGAGCTGAAAATTGCAAATATGATTTTAAATGACTTAGGAATTGAAATATGATTGTCTTTTTCGAATTTAAAAAAATTATAACTGCCCAAACGTATATAGCAAAATGAAAAAAAAAGTAAGCTATATTTTTGCACTATGTATACAGAAAAAAGAATCTCTTATCCTAAGAATTAGAAAAATAAGTATTTCGTATTAGGGTGCACGTACACTAAAATACATTTTGCAAAAATATCTTTTATTAAAAGTCGTTTTACAATAGAAGCCACCCTCGTTTTACAAAAAAGTCATTTCGAAAAGTTTCCATTTGGCAAAAGTAGACGTTTTATAAAAGGGCATATACAAAACGTTTATTTGAGAGTAATATGTTTAACAAAAATCGAATCACATATTAAGATGTTGTACCTATACATACAAAAAACGATTAAATTAGTTTGAAATAAAACGAAAAAAGACTTCATCTTTAAGCGTAAGAATGCGTAACTGTAAGATTTATGAAAAAAAAAAACGGACCAATATTATATTTATCTTAACTTATACCCATCATTTTTCCAAGTCAATTGAAAAAAATCAAATTTTTGAAATACCGTATGGATTTTTTTTTTTCATAAGGGAGGTATTGGAATATTCCAAAGATACCACGAATTTCCCCTTTGTAGTGTCAGATTCTTACTGACTAAACCCACCTTCCAATTTAGCCAATATAATGGGAAGAAACCCTTACCAGCAAAGGCAGTATATTGGCTAGGGAGTAGGGATAGGAAATGGATACGGAAATGGATAGGAAATGGATTGGGAGTGCGACTGTAAGGATAAAATGAATCCGTCTATTATTATTAGTATTTTGCTAACAGTGACTATAGCCGTTACAACAGTTACAACATGCAGTAGTATATAACCCCTAATTATATGCTACTGCATTTTGGTAATGAAAAAGGTAATTATTGAAGGCAACCCCCACTGTCACTGTAGCAGCTATTATTATTGGTATTAGTATTCTTATTAATATTTTTATTATTTTACTACAGAGTCAGGGCCATCAGTGGATTACAACGTGCAGTAGTATATAATACCTTACTGCATGATATAACCAAAGATAGCTCCACTGTAGCAGCTATTATCATTATTATTATTACTATTATTATTATTATTATTATTATTATTATTATTATTATTATTATTATTATTATTATTGTTATTATTATTACTATTATTATTATTGTTATTATTATTATTATTATTATTATTATTATTATTATTGTTATTATTATTATTATGATATGAAATTACTACATAGTTTTTATTTATATGACCTGCCCGGAGTTTAAATCCAAGACCCTTCGATGTAAAGGCTGGCGACTTAACCACTGCGCCATGAGTCAAATATCCATATGCGCAGTCAGATAGAAAATGTTTATGATAACCACTGCGCCATAAGTCAAATATCAAATGTTTTCAAACCAAACTACATTCATATTTTATATAATAATGAAAATAATTTTTGTTCAAATGTCTTGTTTTCAAAATGTCTTATTTGCAATAGGTCTGTTTGTAAAATGAGAACTTTTTTGAGAAATGATCTTTAGATTAAACGTATCATTTTGTAAAATGACCTTTGTCATGAATATGTTTTGCAAATAAAGTTTTCCCTTACTTAAATATCCTTTATAAGTTCCTATAGTAGTATTTAAACTATTGATATAAGAAAATAAATTTAAAGTATCAGAGTTTTTAATAAATGACTTTAGAAAAGAAAATATCAGAATAAACTTTTCCACATTATCTAACTATATAATGTATATTCTATGATTTCAACTTCTATGGACAAACTGGAATAAAACTCTAAATGATAACAAGTCAACTAAAAGAGTGTTAACATCAATAATAGGTCCGGTTTGTATTTTTATTTACGATTTTTTTCAAATTCAAAGAAAAAAAAAATGGATATTCAACAAAATATGACTTAATCTATTATTCTTTTAATAATGACTAAATAATATTGATTGATTAATTATTGAATTCACAAAAAAACACAAATTATTATTATTAATCGAACATTTAAAGTTAATTTAAAATTAAAAGCTGGAAATCTTACATAAACAAAAACATGAAAACATATGTATATTATGTACCTATGAAGTCAGAAATAACGAATACGTAAATCAAAATTAATTTTGATAAATTAAGAATAGTGTTCTTTTTTTTCCCCCTAACTGCCAATAAAATGTTTTAAATGTACTTTTTTTTTGAAAAGATTCTAATTTGTCATTATTTTTTTTTTTTTTAAATTAATTAATTACAAATTAAAAGAAAGGGAAACGAATAAATACAAAAAAAAAAAAATCTTAAATTCTGAATTCTAAATTCAGTAAATTGTTTTTTTTGAGTGTTGCCATATTGTATGGTTTTAAAATATTATTTATTTCTGAATGTTCTGATCTTAAAAAATGCATTCGCACCACTTACATTATGCTATCAAAATTTAAAATTCTGTAAAATGATTGACAGCCGAAAAGGTTGGAGGCAAAATATTTTGAACTCCCCCTTTAAACAAGTCAAATTGAAACAAGTGAACAAGTGAATAAAAAATTTTTCTGTTAACATGAAGTTTTGATGATGTGTCAAAGTGATAACGTAAATTATGCCATAATTTATTCTTTTCATTTTCATTGATAATGAACAAGAAAGTATATTTTAACACCCTTTTAGACCTTGTAGTAGAGCGTTAGATTTTTGAATTTTTTTTTTTAATTTGATAATGAAGATTTTTTTTTTGTAGCTCATGAAATATTTCAAGGTTTCTTTTATTATAAAATATAAAATTGCCTTGATTGGATCATTTTGATACCTTAGAAGAATAATAATAGTATTTATGATCATTATTGTGTGACTTATGGTGAATCAGTAAAGAAAATAAAAGACAACGAAAAGAAACAAAAGGCAAAAAAAAAAATTGGTTTGGTTTGAAAATTTATTAACCAGAAAATCGAGTTTAGATTTTTTCATAGATTTTAGTTGATTTTTTTTTTTTCAATACTTTGTTTTTTATTTTTTTGTGTCATAAATAATTTTCACCATTGGTACGGCAACAGATGTTTAAAAATATTATCTTTGAACTCTAAATAATAAACTTAGAAACGTGTATAATCAAAATCAATAGAAAAAAACAAAAAAAAAAAAAAAAAAGTTTTATGTCACGAAACAACTGAATAACTGATATTAAAATAATTTTTTATGACTGTTTTATATTTCGTTTTCTTGATTTTTTTGAATATTTTTTTCTTTGAAAGCTATTTATATTTATAGTTGCATTAAAATAAAGATAGTCTGTCACGTGATAGTAATAATAATTTTACATTAAAGATTTTTTTGTTTTTTTTTTTTGGTGTAATGTAAGTAAAATGAAGGGATGAAAATATCATGACGCGCAAATGGTTTATTTTTACTTGGAATTATTGTAATGAGTCTTTTAAGGTTAATATAAATAAATTAATTATTAGACATTTGAAAAATGTTTTATATTTTGACGAATGTTTGGGTGATTAACATAAAAAAAAAGTTTTGAAATATATTTTGTAAATAAAAGTAAGTTTTTTTAAAATATAGATGTAAAAAAAAATTAATTTGTTTTAATCGTTGAAAAAATTGCACAAAAAAAAGTGAAACAACAAATAAGTTTAAATCCGTCTAACTAGATAACAATAATGACCTATTCTGAAATTTAGCATGCATATTTTTAAAATAACTGAATATACACCACACCAAGAAAATGATAAAATAATCTGTTAGGGTATTAAGTTATGTAGACTATATTGTAGCTTAAAATATAATTAATCAGTATGTTTCAATAAAATGTGTCTTAAGAATACTTTCGTTTCTGTTTTCGTCAATACTTTATCCTATTTTAGTTTAGTATAGCTGCCTCACTAGATCTTTTTCTGACTTTGTATAACATATAAAAAATTATAAACTTTTATACAGTGGTCTAAATAGACACATATCTATTAATGGGTTAATATATATTTTTAAAGATATTGATTATGTTTTTTTTTTTTTTTGGTTTTTTATTTAAAGAGTATTTTAAAAAAAAAAAAGTATTAAGGAAAACTTTAATTAATTCCTTAATAGCTCCATGATTAAATCGGACTTTATCTTCATTATAATAATTCGGAAAAACAAATATTTTTTCTGTTTTTTTTTTAGGCTTTTTATTTAAAGAGTATTTCTCAAAAAAAAAGGCATTAGGAAAAACCGTAATTAAACCCCTTAATAGCTTCATCATTAAAATCGCACTTTCTATTTTTTTTTAATATTTTGGAAAGACAAAAATTTTGTCTGTTTTTTTTTTTAGGCTTTTTTAGGTTTTATTTAAAGAGTATTTTTCAAAAAAAAAAAAAAAAAACATTAGGAAAAACCGGTATTAACTTATACCTATACATAACCTATACATAATCAATGTTATCCTATGAACTTAATTTATATGAATTTATATAAAATTTGTAAAGCTTTAGGGATTTTTATTAATATAAATTGTTGTTATGGCAATTGAAAACCATAACAGATAGAAGAATCGATTACTTCATATTAAAAAGAATATAAAGAGATGAAAAAGAATTAAGATATTAAAATGTACCGTTATTCAAAAATGTTTTTTAAAAATTAAGATGTCAATTTCTTTAAAAATTATAACTGTACTTAAACTAATGATTACATTTCCAATTCTATCAATCAATATAATACTCTTAGCACTTAGCAGGTCAAGAGATATTAACAATAATTTCAATTTTAATATTAACCACTTGATGTTTCGATAGCAAATCTTGTAGTTGCTCATATAGTAGTTCATTAGAACTAAAGACACTCATGCAACTAACCTTATTATAGTCTAGATTCAATTTACCTTTGTTTTGAAGTTAAGCCACTAACAGTTTATCTTATCTATTACATACATGTCCTCTTTATGTAAATTTTCTCCCAGATTCTTATGTGTATATACTATCAGATTTATGAGAATCTGGAGATAAGAATCTGAGATATATACTTTCAATATTTTATATATTTTTTATATTTTTATAGTGTTTTTGTTTTTTAAAAATAATTTTTATCTTGTTGTCAGCTACTGTTATTTATTATAAAAAAAAAAAAATAAAAAAAAATTTTAATTTATGGCAATTCCAAGTACATTATTAATTTCATTTTACTTTCTAGTCCTTTTGTCATCAAAAGTTATAGTTGAATGGAAAAATTTATTTTGATTTCGGTATTTCGGCATTTTAATAAAGAGAAATGAATAATTAAAATTTTTAATTTTTTACTAATTAAATTTTGTGAAGTAATTAATATTGTGCTTTTATAGCTATACCAACATTTAAACGATCTAAATAAATTTCTAAAAATATTTTTTTTTATTTGTTTGTGTTTTATTTTTTTGCTTGACAAAAACTTTAAAATAAAAGGTAATAAAAATCTTAAGATGTTTAAAATTTTAAATATTTGTATTTTATATTTATTTATTTGTTTTTCTATTTTTTGTGCAATTTTTTTGTCATTAACCTTGAAATATTAAATTTTTTTTTTTTTGGGTTTTTTTTTTTTTGCTTTTGAATTAAATCAAAACAAATAAAATGAAAAGATTTTGTAGTTAGTATGCTAGTTTTTTTTTTTTTTATACAAAGTAGTTAATGAGTTTTTGTTTTTTCTTCTTTGGTTGTTGCTTTTGAAACGTTTTTATACGGAAGAGTTTAAAATAATAAAGTATCACTATAGTCCGAGTATATTTAGTTTAGAAAATTAAATATTTGTTTGATGATTTGAAAGGTTAATTTTATTTTTTTTTATATTATAAAATATATATATAAAATTGTTGACCATGACCTGATCGAATTTTTGATTTTTTTTTTTATCTTATCTTATCTTATTAAAAGAATTTGAAAATGTCTTTAAAAATTGTATCGAAATTAAACATCTTTTTCAAACATTTTTGTTTGTTTTTGGAACTGGTACTCGTATTGTGATATTTTAATCTATTCAAATGTCATTTAAGATAAAAACATCTTAAACAAAGTACCTATGTATATACCTACATAATAATAATATTTGCAAAATAATTTCCATATATTATTTGAAGTAAATTTCTTCTAATGATTTAACGAAACGCCTATTTAAAATATAATGATCAAGAACAGCTTTTAAGAGCTTTGTGAACTAATTTATTTAAAAAAATTAGAAAGGGTAATATTTAAATGGGACTAAACTAAGTGGTTTAGAGGAGGTTGAGTCAAATTCAATATATGTAAAGTGTATATATCAGATATTTAAGTAATTTAATGTATAAACATATGAGAATGTTTGTGTTGATAACAGCTATTTTCATTTTAACCAAAGTAAAATCACTAATAAGTAATACCACTCTTTTTATATGCTTTTATATTAACTCGTCGCTGTCGGTTTATTTATTTATTTATTTATTTATTTATTTATTTATTTGTCATTCTGTCACGCTTTTTATTATCTTCGTAATCTGTTAGCAACATTTATAAGTGTAGTATGGTGCAGAGAAAAGTGTACAGGTCTTGAAAGTGAGTGTAATGTGTGGACTGTGGTTCGAATCCAATTCGTATATGTGTAATTTTTTTTTTTTTTAACTCTATTCATCAATATTTTTTAAATAAAATTTTATGTATAATAGATTCAAAACTTTATTTTTCTTCTTATTCATAATTCATGCATACAATACACATGTATTTGATCTTTCCTGCTATAATAATTTAGTTCAATCAATCTTGATGTGCACATGGGTTTTGTATTAGGGTTTAGCAAAACACAATATACATATATAGGTACATATATTATTTTTATGTTGCTAAATTATTTTGATTTAAAACATTTGTTTAGGATTTAAATAAGAATATTTGTTGTCAACATTTTTTATTGCATATTAAATATGTATGGCGTTAAAAATTAATGTTTTATGTGTTTTATTTAGGAACATTTATTATGTATATTGTGTGTATAGATATACATATAAAACTTTATTCAAAATAATTCCAATTGCCAAATTCAAACTACATACATATATAATATTATTTTTGTACATAGTAAAGAATGTAAAAAGATAAGATCATTACAAAATTATGCTTTTGCGCATTACGAATTATGATTTACAAACAAAATTTTGTCAACGCAAAAAATTAAAACTACGTATGTAAGTATGTACGTACGTACATAATATTATGTTAAACTAATTTCCTAAATTATTTTGTTCCGCTCCATTTGTTTATAATTTAAATCAAGATATTTGTCAACATTTTTTACTGCATGATCTTATTAAGCGATTAGGTAGGTAGGTGTTCAAGGTTAGATGTTTGTTTGGATATACGATATACTACTAATAGTATACTATAGAAATATACAGTAAAGTACATTTATGTATATCATTTTCATTCGAGTTATGTTGTTGGATTGTAATATTTATATAATCACAGTATTTTGGTACATATTAAACCCTTCGAGGTACTTTCTTTATTTATGAATTACATACTGGAATAAAAAATTTTTACTCTTGCTGTAATGGAATCGATTTAACATCTCTTAATTTACTTAAACATTTGGTATAAAATTATAAAACGTATTTTATATCAGAAACAATAATTAATGTATGTATGAATAAAAAGTATCCCATATTTTTAAATTCAAATTATGTGTTTCATTTAAAACTAAAAAGTATAAAATAAAATAATATGTAAAAAAAATATTTTTTAAAATATGCTTTTATCGAAACCAAATTCGCCCCCTAAAAAGTAGAAAATAAAATTGATTGCAAAACTTTAGCTTTTTTGACTGTTATAATATAAAAGTGAATTGCTAGAGCAAGCATTTTGGACTGTTATAATATAAAAGTAAATTGCTGGAATAAGGTTAAATAAAAATCTAGGAAATTTGAGGTTCGTGTTTCTTTTTTATTCCAGCAATTTACTTTTATATTATAACAGTCCAAAATGCTTGCTCTAGCAATTCACTTTTATATTATAACAGTCAAAAAAGCTAAAGTTTTGCAATCAATTTTATTTTCTACTTTTTAGGGGGCGAATTTGGTTTCAATAAAAGCATATTTTAAAAAATATTTTTTTTACATATTATTTTATTTTATACTTTTTATTTACTAATCAAACTTAATATATTTTTTTACAACAAAAAAGTCTATTTACATAAGTAGGTACAACATATTTTTTTTTTGTTTCACATCCACAGTGTATAGGAAACACATAGGTATAAGTAAAAAAAAAGCAATACTATGTATATATTTTTGTAATGTAAATTTTAAAGGCGGTCCCGAATGAATTTATTTATAATTGAGTTTAATGTATTAGGTATAGGAACAAATGAAACATTTTTTTAATGTTTCACAAACATTAAAAAAAAAAACGATTTAGATTTCTTATTCAAAATTAATTAAATTATAGCACCCGTTAAAATATGGTCTTATTTTTTAGCATATATCCAAAAAAAAATTGATAAAATGTAGCTATTAGTTTCACTCTAGCTCTAACAGTCCGTCCGTCCGTCTGTCCGTCTGTTTACAAAACTTCTACACCGTTAAAGATAGAGAAAAAAAATTTTTAACCATGGGTAGGTCTAATAAAAACAACTTTTTCATATAGCTCCCTCCATTACGGAGCTACAACCCCTCAAACTTCACAAAAGCCCCATTTTTAAATTCGTATATCTCATGTTCTAGGTACTTAACATTTTTTCAATCTGAAAACACCATTCGGCTGGAATTTTTTTTACTTTTATAAATCAATATCAAAATTATACAGGTTTTTTAAGTTTAGTATTTGCCGTTAAGTAAAAACCAAATTTTGCATGATTTTTCTTTCCGGTAGGCTTTTAGATAGGAACTTGAAATTTTTTCAGACAAGAAAGAACTTCTAGAAATTATAGTATAAGTTTTCTCAGAAAATTTTTTTGTACTGTCCCCTGTTTAAGAGCTATTACGGTTCAAAAATTGAAAATTTGCTATTTTCAGACACTTGTAACTTAGGCACCTGTACAAATATTTCTTTGGCAAGACATAAAAATTAAAGGTTCAATAATATATTTTTACGTGTGTTAACTGTTTTTCTTAGTTATAATATTTGGTTCCAGATTTACAATTCCTCAAAATTACAAAAAAGTCACATTTTCACATTTTTTCTTAAATGGAATTTCCAAATTTTTGTGTAAGTCACAATTCTAAACATTTTATATTATATTTTGGAAATGTGCGCTTTTAAAAACCATTGGTTTACATTCTGCCTTGTTTAAGTTTAATATCTAATACGTCAAAGTACTGTTAACGCGAGGAAAAGTAGAAAATAGATCAACGCCATCGTCGTCTCACCCTTTTTTTAGGGTCTAATATCATTTAATTACATTCTATATTCTACTTGCACAACAGAGCGACGCGCGAGACGACGCAAGCATTGTGTGACCTCCTTTAGGATACATCAAAAATTTAAACATTACATTTGTTTAAGCCTTTTCAACATGTCTACGGATGCTTGTGGATATATACGAAATGCCTATGGATGTTGCCAAATAATGTTGAAAAGACAAAACACTCCTAACATATTATAAAATTTAAAAGACTTGTTTTAATAAAAGCAAAGCTTTAACTTGTTCTGTAATACATTAAAGAATTTACAATCTAATAAATTCTTATCATAAAAACATATATGTCAAGTTTTTAATTGAATATATATTTTATGTATTTAATTTTTTCTATATTAAAACATTATCAATTATTTACCATTAAATAATAACATAAAATCATGAAAATTGATTCTTCATATAAGTTTTGCTATTATAAATAACACTCTCTTGTATCAGTTTAAATTAAAACTTAAATTTAATATAAATTTAAAATAAATTATCGATAAAATGAAAATTATTTATGTATTTTATATATTAAACTGATATCCACCTCCTTGCACAAAAACTAATTTCTTGTTTCAATGAGACTATTTAAATATTCTATCTAGTTTGTAATAAAGATTTAAAATGATTTTCCTGTTGTATTCGTATATGAACTGAATTAAATTTAATTCCAGAATTTCCTAATAAAATATTATTTCTATTTTCTAATGAATATAACATGCAACTATTTTGTGTCGCATCATTTACACAGTTTCATGCATATCCAATTCAATTCGCATTCCTTTTAGTACCCACACATATTATTTTATATGTTAAATATGAAGTGATACATAGAGCTAGTTAATGTCCATCTATGGACAATCTACATATACATATTATAATAATTTACCTGTGTTGTTTTGTTTTTCTTAAAAGTAGGTAATCAACTATTTATCAAGTCATTTAAATATGGTTAAAAGAATTTTCTTTTCTTAATTTAGTACACAGGATTTGAACTGAATTCTTAATTTGTGTAACATCTTATAAAATAAAAACCAAATAAAAGAAAAATTAGAAAAATGAAAAAAGAAAAAAGAAAGAAAAAGAGAGAAAGAATTGAATAATATGTTGTTTATAAAACATATATATATAGCATATAGAGACTAAAATGTATACATACACTTCTGTTTAGAAAAAGAAAAACTGCACTTTATTATGGAAATTTACATGTTTTTTTTTTTTTTAATGTTTTTAACTGGTTTTTATACTTCCATGAACTTATGTTATACCATAAATTTTGCACATACGGTACACCTAATGTATACAGTGAAATTTCAATAAATTTAACAAATCAATTAATTTGATTTTAAAATTTTGCTTGTGTTCAATTTAAATATTTATTTTCTAACTACTGTACTAATGGTCCGATTTGATATATTCCTTTTGATGACATCTAGAAGTTGTTTTCAAATCTCTAATTAGAATATAACTTTAGGAAATTCTTCATCTATTCAATGCTTTTATTTTTATACTTAATTAAAGTTGATTAGTATTGTCTGTTCAGTTCGGTATCAGGAGTGATTGGGTTAGGTATTTTTTCACCATTAACATTTTATTGAAGAATAACGAAGACATTTGAGGATACTTTAAATGTTTTCTTTTATTCACTTTGTTTTTAGGATAAAGTAAGTTAAAATAAAAAAAAAATTAAAATAGTATCTAACGAATTTCGTGTTGTTAATCTTTAATTAACCCTGTATTATCATAGGGTGAAATTTTACTCAATTTAAATTTTTTTAGCTTTACTTCAATTTTTAAATATCTTTGAATATTTGTCAGAAAGGCTATTATCTATTTCTAAATTCTATTTGTTTTTATAAAATTTTGAAATATATAATAGGTGTAGCACTTATTACCCTCTA
Source organism: Poecilobothrus nobilitatus (assembly GCA_947095535.1). Classification (NCBI taxonomy): domain Eukaryota; kingdom Metazoa; phylum Arthropoda; class Insecta; order Diptera; family Dolichopodidae; genus Poecilobothrus; species Poecilobothrus nobilitatus. The sequence continues at coordinate 30,661,579 of OX352774.1, forward strand.
TATCCGCTCTATATATTTCCATAAAATAACATACCTGTCAATGAATATGAGTGTTGTAGTTCCATGAGGATCAATTTGTGGATTTTTCAATGCAAATGCAAACTTTCTTCGAGTAAAATTTCACCTACGAGTAAATATAAACTTGGGTAAAAATTCATTCAAAGACTTTTTTAATAAATTTTTCTAAATCGAAAATTTTGTAATGTTAAGGAAAATTAGTTTTGTCCAAATTCAACTGTATAATATGACCCAAGTAACTTACATTATTATATGAAATCAGATAAAATAAAAAAAATTTCTTTTCATCTTTTTGATTTTTTTTTTTTTCTAATATCTGTACTATTAAATTATAAGATCTTTCCTCTCAATATTTGCATATTTTTCGCAAAGATACATCTATAAGCTATAAAAAAGAAAAGAAAAAGTCATAAAATACTAAAAAAAGAAAATTTGCAAATTATAATATTATACCACCCGATGTGGTCGTTTGTTCTGTACTGTAGTTGCGTATTTAATTAGTAAACTATTTTTAATTTTTTTCGTATTTTTTTTTAACTTTTGATTATCGTTTAGTTCAAATCTGTTTCAAATTTAATTTTTATGTTTTCAATATTTATTTAAATATTTATTCTTTTTTCCTATGCCTTTTTTTCGCTTTAGAGAATGAATGTTATATAGAATGGGTTATATTTTTAATTAGTTTTAAGAAAAAAAAACATTATAAGAAGTAGATTTTAGGGAAAATTAAGTTCTTGAGTGCTTTGGATCCGATAGATTTTGAACAGTTTAAAAATTTGATATCTAATCATTTTAATGAAAATTTAAAAATTGAAGACAAAATCGGTCTAGTAGAGTCTTGCTTCTTCAACAACATCTAATAACGAATACTGCAGTTAATGACGAATATGACACCAATTTAATACAAAATAATCTGTCAAAAAATAAAAAAATTTGTTGTTCTAAAGCTTCATTTCTTCAACAGTAGAAATTTAAATTATTAAAGACTATTTAAATTACGATCACACATTTTACTTCATTGTTGCTATTTTCATTTACATTTTCCTGCACTATCACTAAAAAGATGCTAAGTTTAAAAGACATGTTTATTAATATGAAGAAAAATATATTACTTACCATATATAATAGGATCACTATATGTTGGTCATATTCTGTTTTAATAAAAAGAAAATTCAAATTTAATTAAATGAACAACAATGTGAACATATATCTATATACTGAAGTAAATTTTGGATTATGTACAAAAATAATAATATATATATGTATATGAAAAAAAAATTCCATGATTATTTAATTTCCTGTTCCACAACAACATTTTCACATAATTTGTTTTGCATTCAAAATAATTTTGATATAACATTTTGTACGAATTGATTTTTTGGTATTTTTAGTTTTCAAAAATAAAAAAAAACAATCTCTAGATTTTTTGTTTTGAAAATTGGATAATATTAGAAAAACCACATTCCAATTAGAGTTTTTTTTTTTAACATGTTAATTAATATTAATGATATTCAAATATTTCGATTCAATATTTTAAGGATATTAATTTGCATTTTATTTAATTGACATGTATTTGCTTGAACATAAATAAGTTGCCAATTAGGATAAAAATTATTTTGAATTGGCAGTTTTTTTTTTTTTTTAAGTTTAGCTTTAATGTATCGTAGCTTTAATGTCAAACTATAACTAAAATTTAGGCGTCTATGTGAAAAATACGATTATTTAAATCTTGTTGTACAAAATTTATTCCTTTGCCATTAGTCGATTTTGTTGATACAATGATGTCAGATTCTTCTATACTGGGTAGACGTTATAACCTATCTCTCTATCTCATTAGTTCAGATAACAGCTTACAACAAATAACAACTTATGATTTTAAGTGATAATAACAACATTTTCCCTTTTTAATATTTAGTAGTGCCTGCATTAATTGATTAGAAAATTATGTAATTTATGTGGATCAAATTAAAAATTGCGTCCTACGTCGAATCGGCGATCGTATATTGTTTTTCCTATTGTTTAATGCCTCCCTGAAAATAATTGTAACGCAACACTAGCGAGGCATCAAATGCTCATTTTTACATCGTGGTGGTTCAAAACTGTTTACGAAAACTCATTAGTTGTGAGTACTGCTAAAATGTGGAGCATGCTATCATTCCAATGTGTTCCCTCTTATAGTTTTGTTTTATTTTGTAATTCGCAACTTTTCAAAAAGAATCTGTTCTGTTCCATTTCTTATCTCTTATTCTATTTCTCTTCCCTTCAATTCCCCCTTCCCATTACCGAAACCTACAATTTGCTGTTAAGAGGAATCCAATCCTGAGTTTGGGTGTGTGTGAGTAAAAAAAGAAGACTATTATATTATGTAAAATAACAAAAAATAAACCATTCAAATAGATTATGTAGATATATATATATATAGCCAAAATTAATGGTCAGAATCTTTCCATGAAAATTTTGTCATAAATTTTTTATTTAAACAAAAAAAAAAACAAAAAAAAAAATTTTTATCTAATAAATTTACTATTAATTCACTTCACTTAAGTCACATTTTACTTAGTGGAATATTAATTTGCATATAAATGTGATTCTTACCACATAATATAGTTAAACTATACCTATTCAATTCTAATCTAATACATAACAGTCTGACCTTTTTTTTTTCAAATTTTTTTATTTTCATTTTTTTCTTTCATTCTCTTGAAATGATTTACACCAAAAAAGATAAGAAACACTAATAAGAAGCAGTTATTAAAATAGAATACGGAAACTGTTGTAGATTGGAGAATGAGGTGAACAAGAATTTAGAAAAGAAGAAGTTTATTGCATCCATTTCTTAAAATAAAAAAAAAAAATAAAAAAAAAAAATTGATATAAGAATTTACAACTATCGTAATATGCCTTAAAGAAAGCCATTTACAGAAAAAAAAAAAAGAAAAAGAAATTGGCAGAGAAAGAGAAAGAAATAGTTTATACGAGTAATATAAAATAAAATGATAGACAAGCAAGGAAAATCTACTAGAAATGAACATCCAATAAACATTATATAAGTCAAATAAAATGCATATTTATTATTAACAATATGTATGTAAATTAGAAGAAGTCAGGTTATATCAGACTGATATATGGTTATTGTGTTCTGTTATTTATTATTTTGTCATCCTATATATACATTTTACTATTGAAAAACAACGGGAGCTTTATTATTTGGTTGTAAATGAAGTAAAATTGTTTGGACCAATGATTATAACTTGACATAGTTTTTTTTTTTATTTTCAGCTAAATAACATTATAGAGTTTGTTTGTTTGTTGACTGATATAATAATATACAATATACATACATATATATTATATGTATATTTGTATATAAATTGTATTGAAAATTGATATAAAAATGATTTTTAAGAAAAGATACTGCAGTTAATGACGAATTTGACGCCAATCTAATACAAAAGAAAAACAAAAAATAAGAATAAACTTTTGTTTTGAGTGTTCTTTGAAGTAAAAAAAAAAAAAACAACAAAAAAAAAATAAATTGAATTAAAAAACCCACAAATTTCAAAGAATTGAACTTAAATAGAAAAAAAAAATTAAATTTAAATGTATTTAAATAAAGTTTTTTGTTCGCCAGAAATTAAAAGAACACGATTTGCTATCATTTTTTTTTGACATTTTCTATAGGTTTTTGTTTTTGCTATTTTTTTTTTTTTTGTACTATATTATTATCATTTGTTTTATTGTTTTATTGCATCAAGCAGTTTTTTTTCCCATTTTCATTGCAACTAAAACTTAAAAGATGATTATCTTGAAAAGAAGAAAAAACACAATAATAAAAAAAGAACCGTTTTTAAAATTTTTTTTTTTAATAGAATAGTACCGTAGGTAGAAGTCAATTTACAATAGAATATACGTAATTATTACATAAAAGAGCTATTAGTACTGTCAAAAATAATGTTAACAGTTTTGTCAAACTGACATTTAATATGAAATAGAGTTTTAATATACTTAAAGAATAATATTGAAAAAAATTTACAAGTTTTTTTTATTTCTAATAAATTTTGTGTATAAAGAATTGACATTTTTGGGTCAAACTTATAATAATATCGAAATTTTGTTGCGTTATAGATTTATGATGTTTTTCAAAAATTAATAATATTGAAGAATTGTTTAAACCTAATAAGTAGACACTTGTCTTTTTTTAAGGTAAAATGAATAGAAACTTTTAGATTTTGTTTTAATGATAGGTATTGTATGTACTTGATAACATCTAATTATTACATAATAATTATATGTATATTATATCATTCAAAATTTTATAAGATGTTATATAAAAATATTTATGATGTTTTCTTGTGATGTTATATAAAAAGATTTGTTATATTGATTGGACTTCTCATTTATAAAATATTTTTACAGAAATAAAAAAAAAGTACATATTATTTACGTATAATTTTTATAAATACCTATTGCAAAAGCAGAAAAAAAGTGCATTCGGAACAGCTGATAGAACTTATTTTTTAACCTAAGGGAAATTAAAATCTTCCAAAGACACCAAGGATATCCTCTTGATAGTGTCAGATTCTTACTGACTAAATCCACCTCCCCCTTTAGTCAATATAACCGGACGAAACCTCTAACTGCTAAAATAATATATGGGCTAACGAATAGGGGTAGGAGAGAATTGGACAGGAATGCGAAAACATTGAACTACGAGTGGGATTCTAAGAGAACAATAAATCCACCCATTTTTATTACTATCATTGACGATAGTCATCAAAAGTTACAACATGCAGTAGTTTATAACACTTTCCTGCATAAGGTAATAATTGAAGGTAAACCACACTGTCACTGCCGTAGCTATTATTATTTGTATTAATTATAGTATTAACTATTGATATTATTATTATTTACTAGAGAGTCATGGCCATCAGTGGATTGCATCGTTTAGTTGTATATAATACCTTCCAGAATCATTAAACCAAAGGTATAGCTCCACTATAGCAGCGTTTATTAATATTATTATTAATTATACGATATGGAATATTACAATTACTATAACTTATTTTTTATATGACCTGACCGAGATTTGAACCAATGACCCTTTGAGTAAAAGACTGGCGACTTCACTACTACGCCATTAGTCAGATTTTCTATAAATTTCTGATATAGGTTTGAACGAACGACACTCCCATCAAATGTACATATTGAAAAGTTGCAGAATCTCACACGCACATATACATACCTAAAAAATTTCAGAAGTTAAATGAGACCAAAGTTCGAATTAAATTAAAAAATTGTTCGCTTTGTACAGACTAAAGAAAACAAATACCTAATAAAAGATTTGAAAGTTATTTGATTAATTTGAAATATCAAAATAACATTAAATAAATAATAATATTTAATTTACAAAATGTCTTATGTTAACTTTTACTAAACTCATATTATAAAATATATGAATCTTTAAAAGCTGTTAGTATTAAGTATTTCATGAATTTATTCAGTAGATTGTGTGGTTTTCTTATAATGGTTTTACATCCAGTTGAAAACTTAGATTTTACTTGATCTATATACAAATCATTTTAAAAAAAATCAGCTATCTCCACCACAGGACCGATCGCCACTACACGAAAAGTACAATGCCAAAATTTATAGATTTTTTTACATAATACTTTATATCAAAGCAAAATAACTGCTAATAATTTAACAACATTTTCTTTTATTCAATAACAATAATAAGCAATGAAATCGTAAAAATATATGTGCATTCATTCATACATCCATTTTTTTCATTCAAAAATATTAGAAGTAAAAAATAATAAAAACTAAACAAATACAAAACAAACATAAGATTAATATTGAATCTGCTAACAAAAATTTTACAGTTTTAATTTTATGTCATCAACAAAAGAATAATATGCATAGATGTAAGGACATACATATGTATGTACATATATAAATTTTTAGAAATATAAAACAAAAACAAAAAAAAATTGTTCATATAAATGGAGTGTTATGTATGAAATTTTTCCTTAGAAAAAAAATTAAATAAAAGTTAAAGTTAGTCGGATTAAAAAATGTTCTATGGCAAAGTTGTTCCTCTTTATATGTGTAGCAACTTTTTCTTAATAATGTTTCTCATAAAATTTTTCTGTTACAAAATATTCTTAAGAAACTTAAAAAGTACACTAGTAAACTACCACTTGCAGTTGTCCGAATTGCTCCAAAAGCTTATCAATCCGAGATATTTACGTCGAAACCTTAAATATTAAATTGTAAAAAAATCTGTGCAGTCGTTTAAGCTGTACACGTGTCCACAGACATACCCACAAACACATACACACAGCCACAGATACACGGACATCATGCTAAACATTTTTTTACAGCGATATTTGCCAAAATCGCGGGTACAAATTTTTAGTATGAAAACAATACCTACCTTACACATAATTGTATGCGGTCGGTAAAAACCTTAAGTTCTATTTAAAAGAAAAAAACAACAAGGTAATTAAGACAGGTAATTAAAGTTAAAAAATTATAATTAAAGATTACACATAAAATTTTAGTTGTCACTGTAATTTTATTTTTTTTTAGATACCTAATCTAAATTATATTATAAAAAATTTATCTCACGTTTCAACAATAAAACTAAAAAAAAAATAAAAACAGAAGAAAATTTGAATATTTTTTTTTTTTTTAAATTAAATTAAAACCGTTAGATATTATTATTGTAAATAAACATGGCTTCAGTCTAGGCAATATTGTCAATTAAATTTTATTATTATTTTTATTCTTTATTTGTCTAAAATTGTATATTTTATATACGAGCAGTTGACGAAAGATAAAAATTCATTGAATTGTAAAAGGGGAAATTATTTGGGGTTTTTTTTCTGTCTTACTACTTATTTAATAATGATAAAATTTACATTTAAATTTTTATCTGTTAGATACAAACTTTTTCCTAACGGGTATAATAAATACATTTAAAATTTACAAAATTCTGTAACTGTAAATAAGAAAATATACTTCCATTTTAAAAAATTAATTAAATCAAATTAAATCATACAATATGGGTTAAGGTACTTTTTGCTTTTTAAGTAAATATTGCAGGTGCTATAATAGGTATTTATCAGTTTTTTTTTTTTTTTTAATAGATTGAAAAGACGTGACTTTTATTGAAAATGTTTCAAAATTAAGAAAAGAAAACAAAAATAGGTAATATCTCTGTAATTTAAAATTTATATTGGAAATTGTGCTTGTATATTCTTTTATATTTATATATATATACATACATATAATAATATGTACATATTTATGTAGATATGTATTTAGGACTTCTAAAAAAAAATAAGAATATCTAAAATCAGTGTTAAAATTTTGTTTTTTTTTTTTGTGCGGCAGGTGTAGATCTAATAAACAACAAGAACACCTAAACTCCATTGATAGTGTTAAATTTTTATCTATAGAAATCACCTCCACCCATTGCCATAATAATGATAAAAACGTCTTAATTGCAAAGCAATATATTAGCTTTGGAATAGAGAAAGAAAAGGAAATTTTAACTTTAAATTATAGTATAATGGGATTTAATAGCAGATTTTAGTTCTAGTATATAAAAATTAACTTCTTTCTTGAATTTCTGTACATTAGATGAATCAGAGAACACATGTCCCCGATAGTGTATTAAATAATATCCCGTTACAAATTTTATAGTGAAGTGTGCTATAATTAGTTGCCATATTTTGTGATTCATAGTTCTAATAAGTCACTATAATGTAATTATGCTATATTCAACAAATAGTCAGTTCAGAGAAATTTTAAACAAATAACTAACTCCAGCTTCAAATGATTTATTAAAGTTCTGAACCGAACGATATCATAAAACAAAGAAGAACTAATCAATATATGATAAATCTTTCATATGACTTTTTCCATTGCGTATTAAAATGAAATAACAAGTTTCAATTTAGAACGGTATGTTAACAGTTAACCTTAAGATATAATATGTGTGTGGTAGATAGTACTAATACAAGAAACTTATGATACAAAGATATAAAACTTTTAAATTTAGTTTTTCTTTTTAATAGTTTTAAAACCACTACTTTTTCAACTTGTCACAAGTTTAATTGTAATTAAACAATCTGTTCAATTGCAAGCTATTAAACTTGATTAATGTCCACCTGTTTACAAAAAAAAAAAAACTACTAAATATTAAAAATCTAAAAGCATTTTTTGGTTATACATATATATATACATATATAAATGTATATACATAGGTATTAGGTATATTACATACAATATTATTTTCTACTAAAATTTTCTTATCTTAATCTAATTGAAAATATTGTTAATATTAAAGAAAATATGTTTAAAATTGTTTATAACTATGTTTCAACATGTTTTATGTAAATGATATGGTATTTAATTTTCAGAGGCAAAAAGTAGCTCATAAATTAATTACCTTGTTAATTTAATTTATTTTATTTTTTTCTAATTTTTTTTTATAATTTATAACCAAAAATTTTACAACCATTACATGAAATTATTATTATTATTATTAAATTGAAAATTGGTAAAATTAATGGAGCATGTAAAAAACTAAGGTAACCACACTTAAGATTATATTATTTATTGTTAACAAATTAGAGAGTTCATTAGTTAACAAATAAATGGAACATAACAATCAATTAATTTTTAAATGCGTTAAACTCTTAAAAGATTTTTTTTTTATAGTTTTGTGGATTTATAGATTTTATTATATATGTATAGAGGTATTGCCAAATAGAAAAAAAAAGAACAAAATCAGTTATCTTGAAACATGCTTTAAATTGTGTTTAAGAATTTACAGTTTTTGTTTCTATACATTTTTTTTTTAAAGGTGGAAGCGAGAAATAAAACTTTTAGAAATACATTAACTATATACGCATTTTCCTTTTTTTTTTTTTGCTATATATACTAAGTCCAATATGTGGGATTAGATAATATTATTACATAAAACGAACACCAGTTATGAATAATGAATATTAGGATGAGAATTTGAAAGAGGAGGTAAAAGAAGAGTAATGAAAAATTTGACGACAAGCCTCTTAAAAGAGTAAAGCAAAGAAGAGTAATATTGTAGATGTAAAGATGTTAGTTCCATCTACAAGCCAACGATCTCTTACCAATAATAATTTTTTTAGAATTCTTTTTTACATCTACATACAATTACTCTTATTTGCTCTACTCTTTCAAGAGCAATACAAACTTTGAATTATTGTATGTTGAGTTTAAAAGATCCTAATGTATAATAGAGAGAGGATTGATTTTAAAAACGTCTAATGTATAATCTCTCTTTCTAGAATTGAAAAAACACAATTGGTTGGTGTCATAACGGGCCGCATTGTCTTATCGGTAAAAATACTAAAAGATTATAGGTATATGCATGTGAATCTTAACTGTAGATTTTACAAAATAAATGCTGTTATAGAGATCGTGATACACTTTAACTGCACGTCTCTTAGTCTGTCAAGAAAAAGTCGAAAATATCTAGGTAGTTTATTTTCGAAGATTTAGGTGAACTGTATAATTTGAATCTGAGAAGCTTTCAAAGTTTCTTTCGTCAGAGTTGTATTAATATGTCATTAATCTCGGAAAATTTACTACCAACTCTTGTTGAATATGTTTCGAAAGTGCACTACGAACTTTGATTCTAGATATAAAGTATAGATGATATAAAGTTTTGTGCTTAGAACCTGAGTTAGAACAAAGTTACAACATGAGAATAGGATGAAGTTTTCGTTTTATATTTTACCCATTTATTTTCGTTTTCTACAATATAGGCGTCAGCAGCACTCAAAGACCTTTATATTTTTGTTTTAATGAGAATAATTTTAGAAAGAGCATTGAAGAGGAATTTCTCGACTGTATCATTTATTTATCAATTAGGTTATATATAAGATTATTGACGTTTATGAAAAGAATATATCGATAAGAATATATATTATAATATATAATAATTAAAAAATCAACTATTTAAAAGTTTATATCAATTTGATCAAGAAAACATTTCAAAATCTGAGATTTTGCAACAAAAATTATTTATTTCATAAAATAAAGTTAAGAAAAAGAAGAAGATGGGAAAACATAACAATCAATTACGAGTGTTTTATTGTAATATAACTTGAAATTTTTGAGTATTATTTTTCTTTTGTATGATTATTAAATTGTTTTTAATTTTCAAGTATTTATTAAAAAACATTTAAAAATTACCAAAAATTTTAAATCGGTTACTATTTGTATAACCTTTTTTGTTTGCTTCTGCTTTTTCAATAGGTATTTTTAAAACTAATAAATTTTTTTTTTCTTGTAAAAATACAAATTAAAATTTAAAATAAAAAAAAAACAAGTGATTTTTCAAATACCACTTTGTATTCTTTCATTTCGTTTCATTTTTGTTATTTTTTTGTTTTGTTTTTTTTTTTTACTTAAAGAGACTTATATGCACTTACATTCTTTTGCGCTCAAGCATTTAGTCAAGCACCTTTCTAAAAAACAAAAAAAAAACCATCACTTTAAAAATTTTCCAAAGTAAATAGAAAGTGCATCTAACCATTCCCTAAATAAATAAACATAGAAAACAAAAAAAAAAACAATAATAATTTCAAAGTAAAATCAAATATGAAAAGACAAACAAAACAAAAAAAAAAAAAAAATATTGAGTATTATTTTGTAACTACTATAACCACCATTACCGATCTGACATCTACAGAACGTTAAATATAAACATGCAATCTTATATTATGCTTTTTATATGTCAAAAAATGCATTCATGTGTAATCAAACTTAGAAAAAAAAAAAACAAGGCAGAATGTAAACCAACGGTTTTTAAAAGCTCATGTTTCCAAAAGATAATACAAACTATTTATCTAAAGAATTATAACTTGCAGTTTCAACCAAGAAGTGTGACTTATGCAAAGCACTTGACTTGCACCAAAATTTTAAAATTTCATATAAGAAAAAATATGAAAATAGGACTTTTCTGTAATTTGAGGGGCTATAACTCTGGAGCTTGATATAACTAAGAAAACCCATTAACACACGTAAATGTATATTACTAAAGCTTTAATTTTTATGTTTGGCCGAAGAAAAATTTGTACAGGTGCCTTTGAAGTTACAAGTGTCTAAAAATATCAAATTTACAATTTTTTGAGTCCTAATAACTTTTAGACAGGGGGTGGTCTTAAAACTTCGATTTCTTATCTAAAAGCGTGTTGGAGTTATGAAGATAGAAAAATCATGCAAAATTTGGTTTTCACATAACGGTAAAGTTGAATACTAAATTTAAAAACTTGTATAATATATAAAGGTAAAAAAAAATTCCTGTTGAATGATATTTTCAGATTGAAAAAAATGTTAAGTAGGACATTTGATATACGCATTTAAAAGTAGGGCTTTTTCAAAGTTTGAAGGGCTGCAGATTTGTAAGGGATGGGGATACACGAACAAGTTGTTCTATAACATTAACTTTTTTATGTGACCTATCCATGGTTAAAATTTATTTTTCTCTATCTTTAACGGTGTAGAAGTTTTGTAAACAGACGGACGGATAGAGGGACAGAGTGAAACTAATAGGCATATTTTTTCAAAATTTTTTTGGAAATGTGCTACAAATTAACAATAAAACAACAAACTAAAAATCTTAAGATACCTATCACAAAAAGAAGTTTTTGTACTTTTATTTATTTTTCTTTATTTTGAATTCGAAAATTCGAAATACATACATATTTTTTTTTTGCTCTAAAGAAGTTTTAAGGCACTTTACATGCTAAATATCTAAGTCGTGTACCAGTATATTGATGTATGTATGCATGGAAAATGGTGTAATACGACATTGTGTACAAAAGAAATGAAAGTCTATATAGATATTTTATAAGATGGATTAAATTCAGCTTAGAATATTCAAAACGACATTAATAAAATTATTAAATCAGCTGTTAACGGAAACTATTTATAGGGATAATATTTATATGATATTTGCAACATTAAAACAGCAACAGTTTTGTAAACTGTCGGGCAACATAGATAGTATTAATAATATATTGTATTATAATAACCATATAGGGTAACATGGACAGACAATGCTGCAATAGTCAAACAGACGAATGAAACCCTCATAAAAAGATGTTTTGAAATAAAACTCATCGATTCAAAGCAGCGTATTTGAGTTTTTTGGAGTTCAATTTAGATCTAAGGGGAAACAAAAATGATACCTTTTTTGGAAGGTGAATCAATTGGTGTACAATTTGGAATTATGTGCGAACCAATAAACTTTAATGTCTTTTCGTCTAAATTTTTACGAAACCGATTGTTAAACCTTAAAAATTCAATTATTTTGTAAATAGTAAATAAGAGACACTTAATTTAATTGTTAAATCAAATATTGTTGTATTATTGACGACTTTTCAAAATCCCTTTTGATGATGAAAAATTTAACAAAATATTAGAAAATGAAAAAATACAAAACTCTTAACCAAAGTAAAGGTTTTAATTAAAATTATTTAAAAAATTTATTAGGTAGTTCATTTTAAGATTGCCCTACGAACTCATTTTATATTTATCTGAATTATTAATTTTTATTATATACTTATACATTCGAAACCATTAAGCATGACATTATAATCATAATAACAATTTTAAAAATAATAAAATGAAAAAAAAATGCAAGAAACGGCATATTGCCAATAGGTTTTATTCATTTTTCTATGTAAATTTTCTTAATACCTTTTATACAAAATTAAATAATAAATAAACGTATGCCCTCTTCATATACAAAAAAAAAAATAACATTATATCTATAGATTATTGGACCAATATGATTTCGCGGAAAATTTAAATAACCGTAAAGAAAAAAAATTTTTTTTAAATTTAAAATTAACCATATAAGAAAAGAAAATTTTTTTTCTTCATAAATTATTAAGAAAATATATAAAAAAAAAAACAAGTAATGCAAAAAATCAAGGGTTTCCAAAAAAGCACATTTCCAAAATTAAAAAATATTAAATAATAAGCCTAGAGTAAAGAGTTAATATATCGAAAAATAAATTTATTATAATATAAATTAGATATTTTATGGCAAAGGCCAATGGCAAAGCCACATATTTATTTTTTAGATATTTATAAAGGTTATAAAATCAGCTATTGTTTGGCATTTCCAGATTGAAAATATACCTGTGTATAAAACCTGTGTTATAACAATTTAAAAAAATAGGGCTTTTTCGAAGTTTATATAGGACTGTAGTTTCGTAACGGTTTGGGCTAAAGAAAAAAGTTATTCCACAAAATTAGTTTTTTGGCATCGGCCTATCCGTAATTAAAATTGCTTTTTTTTCAAACGGTGTAGAAGTTATGTAAACACTCAGACAGACGGACGGACGAACAGTCGGACAGAGCAAAACTAATATACAAATCTTTTCAATATTTTTTGAAAATGTGCTAAAAACAGCAAAATAAAATGAAATAAGTGCATATGCAGATAAGGAAGTAAATTACAATTAAAATCATCGAAATGGAACAATAATTTTTGCATTCATCAAACTGCAACAACTATTTATATTAATAGCAATAATAATAATTTCTTAATGACGGCAAATAATTTTAATACACAACAAAAGGTTTGAAGATTTTGTGCGATTTAAAAAAAAAAAAAAAGTAACCGCAAATGATTACATTTATACGAGTACTTCAAAATTCGTAAGAATAACAAAAAGTAATTTTCAGAAAAAAAGTTTAAAAGAAAAGAAGATCTTTATTTTATTAAGGTCAGAAGAGATATAGAGATAATACCATATAGTATATAATTTTCTATGAACGTTTAGGAATTTAACAAAAAACAACAACAAGAACAACAATAAAAAGAAAGAAAAGAAAAAAAAAAAACAAACAAACAAATAAATGAGTGAAATTGAAAACTATTAAGATATCCATTACAGTAATTAATAATGACAACAATAATAACAGTCAAATAATGGGTGATGATTATGATGATCATAATTGATGCGATCATAATTTCGTATTATATAAATTTCTAATGAAAGTGTACATTAAGTTTTGTGGTTTAACGTTTTTAGACGTTCTTTTAATTTTTATAATTATTGTATTTTTGATTGATACGATGACCGTTTATATAAATGACATAAATGATGGCTGTGAATTCTTCTCAATTTTACTCAATTTTTTTTTTCTTTTTTTTTCTTTCGGAATCTGAGATCTTTGTTTAATGTTTTTCTCAGTTTTTTTTTTTTTTTTTAATTATCCGCCATTTGTACAAAACAAATGAATATTTTATATTTATTTGATGATGTCCAAAAATAGTCAACCCATAAGTGGTTTTCTTTTTTTTTTTAGAAAATTCTTTTACTATGGTGGGTTAAAATGAAAAAAATAGAAAGAGACGGAAATATGATATTAAAAAAAAAAATACAATCGTAGTATTGTTTAAGGCTATATATAGGTAATTTACAGATTTATTCAAATATCTATATAGATAAATAATAATATTTAAATATAAATAAGAAATAAAAAAGAAATTCCGCAGTATCGTCGTATTATTTTCCATCGAATAATAAATAAATTTGTAGAACAAATGAAAGTTAAAGAAAAAAAAATAAAGATTATTTGTTTTTGTTTTTGACTGTTTGGTTTGGTAGTATCCAAATTACTTTGAAAGAAATATTAATGAAAATATATCTTTAAAGAAGATTATAGAGAATATTGTCTAAATAACAACAATAAAAAAAAAAATTAAACCGTAAGACAACAATTACAGATTTACACTATAAAATCTGATAAATTTAAAAATTTATCTTAAAGAGGGAAATGATGAATTTTAGGTTACAAATATTATTTTTTAAATGATTATTAAAAAAAAAAAGAAAAACGTAATTTTCAAACTTAAGATATAGGTAATTATTATTATTATTATTTTATATTTAAATATACGTAACTTTAAATTATTATTAGCTAGTTAGATATAAAATTTAAATGTTACAATAAAAAAAAAAAAAAATGTTTATTTTGTATATTAAGTTTAAAACATTTAACCTATAATTTTGAAATGACCTCAAACAATATTTTGTTCTAATTTTTCCTTTCTTAAATTTAAAGTTATAGAGAAAACCTTTTTATTTATTACAAGATACTTTAAAATTACTTTTAAGATATAGAATCTTATTACAATTTACTTTTCTTTTAATTTATACTGATGAAATCTGTAATTACTTTTATATTACCTATATAGGCTACCTATAGTTTTTTATTTCACAAAAGATACTTTCTAAATCATAAAATATTGATAATGATTGAAATTAAATGAATTGTAATCAAACCTAGAAATTAAGATATAATGTATAATTTTGCAAAAATATATCGGTAATTGAAGAGTTTCTCAATTTTATTTTCTGATTTTCTATATATCTTTTATAGAAATTTAAAGTTTGAACATAAAAAAAAATAGATTCTAAAAATTATAAGTTGAAAGTTAATTTTGTTGGTATAATATAAGAATAGGTGATATAAGTTATATTTATAATAATTTATTTTTACGTTAAGTGGGTTTCCTAATGGAGTTTTTTTTTTAGGAAATGGGAATTTTTTGTTTTAATTTAATGATTTTAATTAATTTTGAAATAGAAATTTTAATATATTTTTAATTAATTCAATTAAGATTCAATAATTCTGATGTAAAAGATTATTAAGGTAAAAAGGTTATTAAGGTAAGAAGGTTATTAATCTATTAATAATTGTAACAAAGTCTAGTTTTTCTTTTCTTATTATATTCTACTAGCAGAGTACCCGGCGTTGCCCGGAGTATTTTATTGGCTTTATGAAATAAAAATTATTAACTTTTATTTCTGTGTTAATATAATTTAATTTATATAGTTAACTTATTACTATGCATTTACAGATGCTGGTAGTTTATATTCTATTTTTTATTAGATTTAGTTAAATTGAATAAAAGCTAAGAATTAGAGACAATTCTTCTACAAAAATTTTTTAAAGGAATCAATAATCTATTGAGTACACAATTACGGCGAAGTGAATTTCCACAATATATTCTTTAAAATTGTGTATGGATAAGAATGTAAGGTTTTCAGTTCTTTAAATATGTGTGTACTCATTTTTGATTAAATACTATACAGAAATGTGAATATGTTTTCTAATTTAATTGATTATGTCTACAGTATTTTTAAATATACGCAATTATACATACTATATGTACATATTTCAATGATATTTTATGGGAAACATGTTATACACATGCATCTTATATAGGTAGACCCCATGTAAAGACCACATGTAAGTAATGCATTTCTGAATGATGACATGATGATTGTCTAATGGAGGAGATTGTTTCTGTTTTTTAACAACGGCCGAAAATGTTATGTTGTTAAGACTTAGACACAGTATTCTTAAGGTACTTAATAAGGTTACTTTAATTACTGTTCTATATTAGAAATTTGCATTGAAAGGTTTTTATGGCATATTAGAAACAGTATAGATAAAAGTAAAGAGTGTTGGAAATATCTTTTTAATAATAATAACAATACACAAAATTAGGCAAAATATTATTACTAAGTGCTCGTGCGGAAATGGGTTAACAAACGTTAACAAACATTTTGGCACAGGCTTAATTTAGAACCATAAATTCATGCTGCCAAATTAGACAGAAATTAGAAACAAAATTTATTTTTTGACAGTCTATCGTGTCGAAGTGTGTTAATGTACCACAACAAAATTTATTGAATGAGTTTGTCTGCCAAAGTGCAATACTTGTGCAAATTTTCAATTGGTCAAACCGTTTAAGCACAACAATAAAAAATGAGAATTTCATGGCCTGAAGCCTGATGGGTTAATGTATCGTAACCAAATCAACTCAGAAAGCTTTTGTTATAAAGACCTACACTTTTGTAAATTTTCAACTCAATTGGTAAAACCGTTCAAGTGCGACAACAAAGAAATTAAAAATTTAATTGAGCCCTGGTGCCGGAACGGGTTAATGGATTGTAACCAAATCAACTCAGTGAGCTCCTGTGGTAAAGAGCTACACTTTTGTAAATTTTCAATTCAATTGGTAAAACCGTTTAAGCGCGACAACAAAGAAATTGAAAAATTTCATTGAGTCCTGGTGCCGAAACGGGTTAATGGATCGTAACCAAATCAACTCAGTAAACTCCTGTTGTAAAGAGCTACACTTTGATAAATTTTTAACTCAACTGGTCAAACAGTTTAAGTGCGACAACTAAGTAAATTACAAAACTTCACTGACCCCTGGTGCCGAAACGGGTTAATGGATTCTAACCAAATCAACTCAGTGAGCTCCTGTGATAAAGAGCTACACTATTGTAAATTTTCAACTCAATTGGTCAAATCGTTTAAGCAGGACAACAGAAAACTTTAATGAACTTCGTTCGGCGCTCCTGCCCAAACGGGATAACGGAACTTCATAAAAATTTCTCACAGGCTTTTTTTCGAACTATAAAACCACCATACAAAATTGGACATAAATCGGAAACAAAAATTTTTTTGGAAGCCCGCCGGGCCGAATTCGGGTAACATATGGTATCCAAATTTCTTCGGCGCTCGTCCAAAGCTAAGAAGAACATTTATACAAATTTTCAACTCAATCGATCAAACCGTTCAGGCAGGACAACGAAAAAACGAAGACGCTTTAAATGGCTCTCGGGCCGCAATGGGTTAATGAACCAAAACACCATATAGCCTATAACACTTTCCGGGGTCGTAGAAACGTTCCTGCAAAATTTGGTTGCAATCGGACTGGTGGTTTTTACGTGAAAAGGGCACAAACAAACAAACAAACAGAATTTCTTCCTTATTTATTAGATTTAACAAACACTTAATTAAAAATATTAGAAAAAAAATAATCCTATTTTAAACGAAATTTTAGTCCATGGTAGTAAAATTTAAATTTCCTTTTTTAGAACTCTTACATGAAGTACATTGTATCGACAAACTTATATCTGTTATAAAATTATTTTGTTACTACCCCTTAATCAGCAAACTTATATATTTATATTATAAAGTTTTGGTAAGTTTATAATCTGATTTGATACATTTTTCTTTTTTATTTTTATAAAAAGTTAATCAAAAATAGGCATATATATTAAAACTGTATTACCTAAACCAGGACTCCTTCAAAAAAAAAACACCAATAATAAACAAAGTCCTCACGTTCTATTTTAAAATCTAATAAGTTTGTTTTCAGAATTCTGCAAGTATCCTTTAAAATTAAAATCTAAAAGTTAGTTGGGTAAGTGGGTAAGAGCGTATAAAATATAACGCTGTAAACATCAAGGGAGTGTGGGTAGTTGGGTAAGTGGGTAAGAGCGTATAAAATGTAACGCTATAAACATCAAGGGAGTGTGGGTAGTTGGGTAAGTCGGTAAGAGCGTATAAAATGTAACGCTGTAAACATCAAGGGAGTGTGGGTTTGAATCCCACACACGTCGTGAGAATGTTATAATGCTCCCTTGCGACATTTATAGCCACGACTGAAAAGAAAAGGCTGTGTAATTTCCTGTTCACATTTATGTGACAGACTAAAAAAAAAAAAAAGGTAGTGAAGTTTCAATATGTCGTGTTGTAAGATAAGTTTATTTTTATAGTTCAAGTTTCTTTATGAATTATCCTCTCTATATAGTATATAGTCTTTCTTGTTGTATCATAATTATAATATCTGTTATAAAGTCCATGTCTATAGTTGGTGCATCTACATTTATTAGACAAACTGGAATCTAATATATAATTATATAATTTTGAATTTAACTCTCAACCATTTTACTTTTCACTTTGTTTAGAATTTTTAAACATTGTTTTATGTTATTTCCATTGTTTTAATAACTTGATTTTATAATTTTTAGTGGCGTTTGTAATTAAAAAAAATTTTTTCAAATCATCATATTTTATATTCTATAGGAACAACTTAGGAAAACTATTAGATGACGTTGATGGAAATTTTATAAATGAAACATATATATCTATTATTTCAATTAAATATGTATAGAACTGAAAGACTAAAATATGCTTACTTAGTTAAGTAAATATATTGTTTTCTCCTTTCTACTCCTATAAGGAGTATAGGGCATCTACTAAGGAATTTGTTATTTTCAATATTCAGTGTCTGAAATCAGTAATTTCATTACTCGGGTGTAGGCTATTGTACAAAACAATGAAACGAAAATATTTTGACTTGTGTGCCATCTATTATCTTGTTATTTTATTATGTTATACATAAAGTAAATATATAAAAAAAGAAGAATAATAAATATATACATAGTTCAAAGAAAATCGAAATAAGATCTTAAGACGAAAGAAAGATATAATAACTAATTATTCATAACAAAACATTAATAGGTTTTAAGTAACTTTTATATTGTGAATAAATTACTATATGAATTGTACATTTAAATTATTTTTGATTTATTCTATTCTTATACGGTATTTTTTAACCAATTTATTCTCAATAGAACAAAGATAATTAATCATATTGCATTATTGTTTTAGTTTATAACAAATCAAAGTCGATTTCCTTCAAAAAACCTTTACCATATAATTTACTATAAGCAGGAAAAGAAATGAAAAAAAAAAAATTCAAAATAATATTTGATTTATTTGTTGATCAAATTAGTTAAATTGACTTTTAAATTTATAATATTACCACTTTAAGATACAATGCAAAATCTAAAAAAAAAAAAAAAGGAAAAAAAAAAATCCATTCATCATTCGATTGTGATTTATTTTCGATTTTCGATTAAATGTAAATAGATAATAATAAAAATGACCAGAGGTATTTTAAATTCATTTATTTAATTCATTTATTAACTTCATTTAAATCCAATTTATTTCTTTTATTTTATGTAACAACTCTTTTTGTTCAATTGTTATTTTCTATTCTTATAAATTTTCTTCCGTAAAAATGCCAACATTTTTTTTTTTGGTTTTTTTTTCCATGTGTTTTATTTTTTATTTTTTTTTTTTAATTTTCAGTTGTTTTTGTTGTTGTTGAAACTAAAACAGATTTTTTTTTGTTTTTTCTTACCTTCATCATATCATGATTTAATATTAACAATACAATACTTATTATTTTTTTTTTTTGTTAATCAAAAAATATTACAATTTCCAATTATTTTATCAGAAAAATTCGAAATCTGATGTCGAATAATTTAAAAAAAAAAAAATCATTCACAATAATGTTATATTCATTTATACATTCACAATTTTATTCCTTGTTTGTTATTTCTGTAATGTTATTGGCCATCTATCCTTTGCCGTCATATTTAATTCGATACAATTTTTTTTTTTTTTTTGTTTTTCTTTGCAATTGTATTGAAATTTAAAATGTCAAAACATGACATTAAGAAAATATTTAAATTGGCAGTTTAATCTTTTACCTAATAAATAAATATATCTATAGGTACATAATATGTTATTTAAAATATATGTATATACTTAAAAGTAACGGTGTTTTTTTTTTTTTGTAGTTGTAGTTTTTTTGTAATCCGGAAATGCTACTTAACTGTAAATACCTTTAAGTTTTGTTTATCTTGTTTGTTTGTTTTTTTTTTTTTTTTTTTTTTTACATACAATAATTTACTTACAATTCATCTCTTTACGTCAACTTAAGTGTAAAAGAGATAGAGAAACAAAAAACTTAGAAGAAGAGGAGAAGACGTAAAGAACTTGAAAATTGTAATATGGTTTTTTTTCTTTTTCGTTTTTTTTTTGGAAAATTGGCAAGTCAGTTAAAATAAACTTTCTCTGATTATAGGATTTATAAAAAAATTCAAATCAAATTGAAAACAAAAGAAGTGGAAAAAAAAAGACAAAATCGAAAACATCGAAACAATCAACAAAATAATATAAACAATAAAAATAATAACAAGAAAATAATATTGAAGAGTGAGAAAGAGGGAAGAGAAAAAAAAAATTATAAATATAAAAAATTAGATTTAGGGCCTGAAAACAAAATGATTTTTAAAATTTCAAACTTTTCTTTTCATTTTGTTTTTTTTTTTTTTACTTTAAAGTCAAAATTTTTTTTAAAGTAATTTTGCTCTGTGGTTGTGATTTACTTTGTAATTTTACATTATTACTCAGTATTTTTTGTCTCTTTCTTATGTTAAATAATAAATTAGGTATTTTACATTGTTTTGTTCATTATTTTGTTTTGTTTATTTTATAAAAAAAAAAAAAAAAAAAAAAAAAAACAAATAAAAATAAAATTCCAACAGTTTTAAATATAACTATTATTTTTATTTTTATTTTTATACCCACATTTATTGTTGCTGCAATAATTGTTGATATTTCTGCTGTTAACGATTTTAATTCCATTTAAATGATGGTAATAATCTTTTTGAAGTATCAATAATCAAAAACAAAAAAGTCTTTTACATTAACAATTTATTTACAAAAAAAGAAAAAAACAAAATAAAATAAAAGTTTTAAGCGGACCTCTTTTTGTGGTTGACGCAGAATTTATTCAAAAGTAACATTTAATAAACGTAAAATTTTATTAAACAACATAACCCAACTTTTTTTTTTTTAACAAAATCTTATAATTATCATAGTAAAATGTTTCAAAAGTGCATTCACATAATATGTCTATTAAATTAATTTTCAAAAGGTCGTTTAAATTGAACTAGTTATGTTAGAAAAACAAACGAAAGTCGCTGTTTTTTTTTTTTTTTTTGGATGTCAACTTTATAGCCTTATTGAAAGATTGATTTTTATGTATTGAAGATTTGTTTAATACAAATTTATTTTATAATTGTAGATAGAATTAGAGTATGTTCACGTGGGATGCATGCCTCTGGATGCAAAACATATTCCGGTTAGACTTCGCTTACTCGTAGAAAATGTTAACGAATATTTTACATTGTGCATGCATCCACTAGTTAATAGGTTGCACGTAAGCGACAAATTTTTATTTTGAGATATTTTACCTGGTGATTTTTTTTTTTATTGTTTTAACTTTATCACAAGGTTATTATTTTGAATTTCAAATTAAGAAATTATATATGTAATATATTTTGTGTATTTTTTTATCGTTTTTAAACAAAACACAAAAAAATACAATTTTAAAAACAAAATGTAATATTATTTGACGTTTTGACGTTTAAATAATATATGTTTACATCTTACAACGGATGCAAAAATTTTTGTTTCTAAAATGTGCGAAAGGGAGAGCATGCAATGAATACGATATACATATACATATATTTTCAACCAATCAATATTTAACATCCAGAGGCATGCATCCCATTTGAACGCACTTTTCCTTGATGTTGGCAAAAAGAGTGTACCCAAATCTAGAAACGTTGAGATATACATATGTATATATTATTTTAATATGGCCTGTATGTATACACCTTATACTATCGTGTTCTCCGAAAGATGTATTGAAGATTCTTTATAGATATTTTATATAATGAAAAAATTGTTGATAGAATTAATGTTGCCAGAAAAAGTGTACAAAAATCTAAAAACACTAAGATCAATATATTATTTAAATATGGCCTTTATATGATAATTACATTAATGGTGGTCCTCCGGAAGGACTTATTTTTAATATAGACGTATTGTTATCATTTAGGATCATTTAAATTAATTTAACTTTAAATATCTTCACTTATAAAATTTAATATTCAATTAATTAAACAAAAAAAAAAAGAAACATTTCAAGAAAACGAAACTTTCTCTATATATATACCATTAATAAAAATATTTTTAAAATTTCAAGGGTTTCAGTATAGAAAACATTTACAAATATATAGTTTAAAAACTGCCATATTTAGCAAAATATCTTTTAAAACAACATGGAATTGATTGCTATAGTATGAAAAACATTTTCATACTGTCTAATTAAGATTTGTTTTATTGCCAACTAAATGATAATGACTATTAAAAAAAATATTTTCACCATTTTTAGTACATGTACACAATTTTTATTTATTTGTATATTGTAATTACTGTACCCAAAGTATCTGATCTAAATTTGAACAATTCATAATGTAGGTGTTAAAAAAATTATACCTTAAAGCAAAATAATATTAATTTTTTTTTATTTTATTTTTTTTTTAAATTCTGTAGAAAGTAAAATACCTGATTTAAGTCAACCTTCAGTTATCTAGATCATTTTTATGATTTAGCTGAACGTTAATTCGTCATAGTAACGAAAAAAAGATTTAAAATTCCTATAATCATTGAGGAATGCAACTTTCCTACGTCTGTATCCATAAAATAAAATATGTAAAATGGCTAGAAGATATAAACAACCCACCTAATTTGAAATAAATTTTAAATTGAATATTTTTTTTTTTTTTTTAACTAAACATGTAATAACGGTAATAATTGAATATTGTTTCTGTATTATTTTTTTTTTTTTTTTGTAGAAAATTTCTTCCGTCAATTTAATGATTTTATGCATATTGGTTGTGTCTTTTGTTTTTATTGTTTTGTTTTTTATTTCATGAAGCATACTTTTAGGAGAAAATTATAATAATTATGAAAAGAGATAAATTTTAAAATGTTGATACGAAATAAAAATTTATTATTTAAAATTTTTAAAACTTTGGGATATAAAGATTGTTTTTTGAAGGAGGATAACACACTTTTAAATAAAATTAAAGAAAGTTAATAATTAAGTAAATTTAGAACATAATATTATTTTTTTTTCTATAAAGTTAAACGGAATCAAAAGTTTGTATAATTATATTTTATTTATTTTTCTTAACCGACTAGACTTTTTATTAAACCATATATTAGATTACAGGCACATGTTGTAGCATTGAATGAGGCCGGAAGGCATATATGTATATACTGATGGTACATATTTAATAATCCATTAAAATTTCCATTTTATTTGTTTAAACCTTCAAAATAAAATTAAAAAGAAACATAATATGTATTATGTAAAATAAAAGTGTAATTTTTAGGGAAATTTTACAATTTAAGATCAACAGATTTGATTTGCAATTATATATATACATATTGGTTATGCAAAATGTTTAAATTTTTGATATGAAAATCTTATTTATAAACGTTTCTTAACGTTTATCTGTGTATGACAATTCAATCAATTAGTCAGAGTAATGATATAACCGTGTTGTCATATTATATTTAAATTTTGTATAAAAATAATAACTTAAGCTAAGTTTTTTTTTTTGTTTTTATGGAGAGTAGGTGGGAATCACGACGAATATGTTAACGTTCTCCTTAAACCCACGTAAAATTAAAATATAATCATCCTTAATTTTAGGGAACACATGAGTTGGGAAATGATTCTATATTTGCTACATTCGAGTCAGAAACGATATTCCATCTAAGAATTTGAACTACATACAGCTAAATAGGGGATATTCTACGGATGATCCACATTTCTCTTTACAAAACTTTGAATGGACGCATCAGAATTTTTATTTCACTCCTATCAGATAACAGTTAAACAGAAAAAGAGCATTACTAAGTGTTGGAGACACAGTGAAGACAGCGTTGAAATAATATTGGGATCATTTATTAAACGAATTGTTTTATTTAGTGTAGGTAAAGTAACTTAAAAATGATTTGGCCTCTTTTAATTTCATGATTTAAAATTTGGATAATTAAAATTGGTCGAAAGAAATTAATATCTCAACTCAAAATTATATAAAATATTATAGGGTCAATTGTGTTTTTTTAATAGATTTGAAGATTAGCATTCCATTAAAATAAAAAACCAAGCAAATTATGAATTATCTTTGAATTACGTACAATATATAACCCAAATAATCACCCATATTCTTTAAGACTTATCATACGAAGAGTATCACTGACGCGATGATTTGTTATTCTGCAAGACGCTAAAGTGATGTTTTTAATTTGACGCGATATCAAATGTCAAAAGTATTGTGTGTGGTGTTTCTGCAAGACTTTTCCTACAAAGCGATACCCATTTTCTATCACAGCAAAATTCTTGTACAATAAACATCACTTTAAAAGTTCCATTTGCATAATTTGCATTGCAGCAATTCTAGGAATTATGTACCTTTTTTTTTTTAAATTTTAGTTAAGTTTAAATAAAAATATAATAATGAATATAGAGTGGAAAGGCAGTATCTATGCATATATAATTAAAAATAAATTAGTAGTTTAGTGAATCACGTCGGTCCGACTTCTGGTTCGTATAAGATACGAGGACTTCTTGTAACTTATGAATATGTACTTTCATTTACTATTTAAAAATCAAACCTTCTTTTTTAAATAATTTTAGCTGAACGTTTTAATATGGCAAAATTTTCATCTGACAGTAAATTACTACCAACATAACAAAAATTTTCACAAAGAGTCTTCGAGAATTACATTTTAAACTAGACGCTGGTGTGATACATTTTTTTAATCGCAACAGTGATGAGTCTTCAAGAATATGGGTGAATAAATTAATTAAAGTGATACAACATCAAAAATATCATTTTCAATTCTACACCCATCTTTAATATATTACTTCATATGTCTAACATTTTGAATAATTTTGTTTTATTTTTTAATTTATTTTCTCATATAAATAATATGTTTATTTTTTAATTATTTTATTTACTTTGTAATCATTTTATTACATTATTAAAAAAAAAATGAAAAAAGGTGAAAAAATGTGCAGGTATAAAAGTTAAAAAGAAACATTATTATATGGTAAAAAACGTGCAACATTTTTCTCTCACGCTACATATTTTTTTTTTTACATACCATATACTTACATTTATCACATCATCATCGTTACAATCACCACTATCCAAAAATTAGTAAAAGTAAAACGTTTTTGAACTGTGATTAAAGTAAAAAGGAAGTAAAAATTAATTTTAATTTTTTTTTTCTTTATTTTAATTTTCATTTTTAGTAAGGTAAATTTTTTTATTTTCTTGTAATAAACAGAATAGATAAAGAATTGTAATCGTGAAAAACATGGAATTTATGACCACAAAGGATTTTTATTTTATACATTAACAAGGTGTATATTAAAGACAAGATTAGATCCTACAATATTGTAGAAAATTGGTGCCTGTGTACTGCCACAAACTAAAATATTACTAATATAAATTTTTCTATCATATCATTTTAATGCTCAGATCTATAAAGATTTAATAATTTTTGAAGTATTTACCGATATTTTTAATCATCTAAAGTATGAAATTGCATTTTATATTAAAATTGTGCATTCAATCAAGCTGTACCATATACTTATTATATACCGTTGGAAAGACCTTATAATGTAGGGTGAACATTTTCAAAGTATAGTGGTTTCTAAAAACAAACAAGAAAAATTTTATGTTATACCAAACTTTTAATTTTTAACTGCAATATCTCAGAAATTGTAGCACAAATTAAGATGAAAACTGAGGTGTATATTAAAGACAGTATCAGGTTCTATAACGTAGTTAAGACTCCTGGATATTATTGTAGAGGAAAAATATAACGGTTTAAGTAAAATAATGTAAGAAAAAATTTAAAATAATAAATTTAACTTTTAAATGACCTTGCCGGTCAAAGTCATGTTTTATGAAATATAGATTATCTAACTGGATAACGTTATGTAAAATTTCAGAGCAATTGGATGCGGAAGTTAAAGAAAAGAAAAGCTGGTACAGCAACCGGTTCAGGCTTTTAGCACCTCTTGGAACTTAATGAAGCTAGGGGTCTGAAATCTTACAAAAGATGATCAAGTTTTATGTCCACAACTTCTGTAAAATTTAGTTGTGCTGATGCAACAGGTTCGGGTAGCTGCCATACAACTTCTTTTTTTAAATGAAAGTAACTCAGTGTCTATTGAAGGTAGCCATCTGAAATTTAATGAAAAGTTGTCGAGTTACATGCCAACAATTTTTGTGAAATTTGGTTGGTGTAGAACAGCCGGTTCAAACTTTTTGCACCTCTTGAAACTTAATGAAGCTAGGCTTCTAAAATTTTATAAATGATGATCAAGTTTTATGGCAACAACTTCTGTAAAATTTAGTTGTGCTTCTGCTATAGATTCGAATGGTTGTCATACAACTCCACAATTGACATAAATTATCTCTGTAGTTAATATCTGTACTAAAACATCTGAAAGTTTTTAAAAGATGCTAAAGTTTTATAGAAACAGGGTATATTACGTTCATACGGGTATCGCAGAGTTGACACAGTCTACTCTACTGCACTCTTCCTCGTTTTATTTATAAAACAGAAAAACAACTTAATTTTTTTGTGTTTTTACAAATTATTCTCTCAACTCACAGATTATCTTATTAATTTTTAATATAAAAGGTTTGTGAATTTTGAGAAATAATTTAGAAGTTGTCTGACTAAAGTTCAGTTTATGTATTGTATTTTCATCTTATTTGATCGTTAACTCCAGTTGTAAATTTTTTGATTGTAAACACTTTCTAGTTTATGAAAACTTAGGGTTTATGAAAACTTTCGACTTTCGAGCTTGTTTTTTTTTCTCATATTTGGGCTCTGTGATTTGTTGTTGAAATTGTGAGAGACTTTTGAATTTTCATAATAATTTTATTACTTTAAAACAATTAAACTTTCGAAGTTTTTTTTTCCAAAACGAACGTTCTGTAAACGAACAGAACAACGGATTTAACAAAGTAAGGGTTCTAAAGAAGAAAAAAAGTAGCAGCTTAGACCAATTTTATTTAGATAAAAATATTTTACGAAAATGTCAAATGGATAACATTCTGTATAGTTACATTATTTTAGTGAAACCATAAAAAGTTGAATTTTTTTTTTTATTTTTTAGTTATTTAACATGCTAAAAACAATCTAATATCTATATAGTAATGGGTAAATTGGGTTTATATTTCGATTGTTGTATAGTGTTTTTTTTTTTTTGTATTTCTATTTATGTTGGGTTGAAAAATAATGTTGGGAATAGCGATGTAAACACATAAATTATACTTTGTATGCTAAATTTGTATATTTCTTTTTTTTTTTTTTAATATTTTTAATTTTTTATTTTACATTTTCGTTTTCAAATGGCAATATTTATTTTTTTTTTTCGTTTTTATACTTTTTGATGAATGGTTTTCTTATATCTGTGCATTCATTAAAAATTCGATACCTAAAGGTGTAGATTGTGTATTAAAAATTGACATTTAGTTACAAGAAAAAACAAAAACCAGAAACCTCATAAATATAATTGCATATTCTTTAAATGGTGTTTTTTTTGTAGTATTTCTTATCAAGTTGGTCGGTATCAGGTTAAAAAAAAAAAAAAATTGAAAAAAAATATTGACTAAAAGTAATCGTAAAGAAGAAATTAATAGAAATCGATAGTTTGTGATTTATGTGATTTTTATGTGTTTTTATTTTTATTTATAAATTTAAAAAAAAAAACAAAAATGTTGAATGTAGGTAAAAGGTAAAAGTGTTAATCATTTTTAATTTTATAATGAGTATATATCTTTCGTACCTTTCATATTTTTCATTATAGTTTTGTAGTTTCTTTTTTACTTTTAGTTATTAGATATTTTCTAAAAAGAATAATTTTCAATATTTTTTTTTGTTTTTAGTTCATGGTTATTTTTATTGTGAATATTTAGGCTGGTAAAAGTTAAAAATTAATAGTACTTGAGAAGAATAATTTTAATAAATTTTATAAGGTTTGAAATCCAAAAAATTCAAAAACCCAAAATCTAAGTCACAAGCTTGTCGACTTTTAATAGCTGGAATTCTTTTTAGATTTTCCAATACACTTCATATTATTTTGAGAAATTAAATACATATACTTATGAACTTGAATATAGTTATGATATATTCAGGCATTTCTGAATGATTTAAATTTGAGTTTGTAATCAATTATAAAGTTGCTTTTTAATGCTTGTACAAGATGTGTTGTTATTCGCTGAAGATTTGACAGTGTTTCTGGTGTGTCGAAATGAATTCTTGATTGCAACTTCACTAACTACTTAAATTATAAGTACCTATATGCTTTCTCTTCAATTTAATGAAGACTAGTAATCCCCAGTACCTCTATGAAAAGATATCTTTTGGAAGATCATTAAGGGTTATTCATCTTATTGTTCCACACAACACAGTACAAGGTCGAAGCAATCGATTGATATTCGGCGTATTCAATCTTATGAATGAATGGGTGGCTCCCTGGTCTGCGTTGGTTTCCGGAGAGTCGGCAGTTAAATACAATAACTGGTAGTAGTTATAAAATACAAATATAATATAATGAAAATATTAATAATAATAATAAAAATACAAATCTGGTAGGGATATCTACCAAAAAGTCGGCAGAGATCACGGCTGCCGGCGAGGAGTTGGCTAATTCCACAAGGAGATTAGATAAGTCGCCAGTTGTGAAAAATAAAAATAGCTGTTTTAATGTAAATGACCCCTGATGTACCCCTGTACCGCTTATGTACCTCTGATTTGGAAACAGATTCTTAAATCTGATCCCTCAATTTTTTTTTTATATTAATAGGTCATTATTCATTATCAAAGTATTTAAAAGATTTCCCAGAAAAAATTTTTAAAATAATGGTAGTTTCCGCCCCAAATCCTCACGAAACAAATTATTGAAACCCTGATTTTGTAATCAACTATAAAATTCTCCTAATTAATCGTTTTATACTTCAATAACAAGGAGTTTAATACTTGTATTTTTTCTTATTCTATACTTTTTCTTGGATTTTGAGAGATGAGATTTAAAACCGTAAAATTTAAAAAGATTGGAATACATTTCGATTTTTATATTCTGCATTCATTGACAACAAAAAATGATAATTTTCAACAACTTTAATCTAATGCCTTAGTATTTTCAATCACCATAAAAATTAAAATCTCTCAGAAAAAATATAAATTTGATTAGTTTCAGTCTTGAAGGTCTCAGTCAAGATGTCCTTTCTATTTGATAGTTGAAGTAATTAACATAATTTAGAAAGGATATATTCAACAAGAACATAAAATATATATTTAGTATAGAACTTTCTTAAGTCTTCAGAATAAAATTGTTATAATTAAAGGGAGGAAAGGAAAAATCTATATCTACTCATTGTAAGAAGAAAACAGAGAATCAATTTCGAGTTAGCGAAGATTGTAACGATTCACTTTTACTAATATTAAATAAGAAATCATAAATTACAGAAATCTATACTTGACAAAATTTCAATACCTATATCATAAGATTCATATATATTTATTACAACAGTCATTAATTGATTTCAGTGCAAATATTATTACAACTTTTAAAATATTCATTAATTTTTAAATTTATTAAAACAATTTATTTTAAATCAAGAAAAAAAAAAACATAAATAAAATTACATTGCATTCAATATAAGTGAAATTTATCATATTATCATAAAAAGAAAACCATTATTTTTCCAAGATTTGTATATTATGTACACGTACATCATGTATTTTCATTTTATTTGACACTATAAAACATTGTTTTTTTCCCACAACTATCATAATTTTATTAAAAGTTATGTAATTTAATCCCCAACATATAATTTTTATTCATTTTGTATGTATGTAATATAATATATCTATAGATATATAGTTTTCATTTATTTTTTTCTTTGCAATATCTGATAAATTATTTTTAAAGTATCGTGATCGTTTTTGATTTTTTCTTATATAAATAAATTCGCACTTTATTTTTACATCAGCTGACAGTTAAATTAATGATTGTTGCCTGTATATTTAACATGTATATAAACATTTTATTAAATATTACGGAATTGAAAATATGATGCACAAATTTTATGAATAATTGAAGTTGTTAAAGATTTTATGAAAAATAAAAAAAAAAAAAAACAAAATTATTTTGTACATTTAATAAAAAATATTGGTGTAATTGAGAACTTTCAAAAATTTCAAGAAAAAATAAAAAATGGAAATTCATACTTGTTGCCGAAATTGTTATTTTATTCTATAATTTATTCGAATTCTAAAAGTAAAAGGATTTTTTTTTTAAGATGTTCAACATCAGTAAAATATATAGAGGATTTCGGACTGTTTTCTAAGAATTCAGTTGTCTGTATACCATTTTTTATATAAACAGTACGTTACACAGCCTTCGCTCAACTCAATCGATTTATTTTTAGACATTACATTTTACACATGTAAGAGATGTAGTCTTAAGGAAAAACTAAATGTTCCATTCCAAATGAAAAAAAAAAACTGTATTTTCATTAATCACATCAAAACTTTTAATAAATATTTCATTGGATTTCAATAAATTTATAAAAATTAAAAAATAAAATATGTAAGTCATGATCTTTTTGCTGGCAATTTCCATGTGAATATTATTCTGTGGTAATGAGTGACATTATAAATAATCTCAATGATTTTAGAAAATTCCGTATAACGTTTTGTTTTCTTTTAAATCGATCAATTTTCCCTTTTTGAAAACAAAAATCTTGTTACAATAGGAAATCCCCGACTTTATGGACCATTTTGTAAAAATGTCACTTTGTAGTAGACGTTTTTTTTTTACGGCGGACGGTAAAAAACATTAAAAGTCACTCAAAGGAACGCATCAGATTCCTCTGGATAGTGTTGGACTTTAACCAATCAAAACCACCCCCTTTAAAACCAAACTTTAGGATGGGTCATTTAGGGTTTATCGTACTTATTTGAAAACAATTATTGTTATTAGAACAAGTTATGCATAATACTATATATAATTTTTTATTATTAAATTTAAAAATGTTTTTATAGGCAGTATCTGCTTCTTTTGCTTAAAATCCTTTTTAGATCATAAAGTTTCTCTAAGCTGATTTCAAAATATACAAATACTAGAAAGTCTGGAGTTATTTTTTTGGAAAAATTCTTTTAAAAAAAAAAAAGATGTTTTATATAAGTTTTTTTCTTTTTAATTTTATACTCTTTTTAAATTTTAAATTGCCGGCAATAAAATTTAAAAATTAATTATTGCTATAAAATTGATATGTATAATAAATCAATTGTTTGCTTTTTAATTCAAACATTTTAAAATATTTTAACAAAAAAATAACAAAAAATTTTTTTTTTGGAAAAAGGAAATCAAAAGTTAACAGTATTACCCTACCTATTATAGATATTTTGAAATATTAAAGTTAAAATATGCTAAAATTACTTAAATGTCAAAAAAAAAGGGACGGTTTGTTAAAAAGTGACAGTGATTATAATGACATTACACTTTTTATTGTTTTACCCATTAGGGTTGCATTAAGTAATTAGCATTGACTCCATTACTGTTTGTTCAAGAGGTAATTTGTGCTTTTTGATTGTGTTACATGATAAAATAATTATTTTTTTTCTAAAGGGATTCAATTGTTAGTAAAATATTATACTAAGTCGGTAGAGTTTGATTTAAACTTAGCCTAAGTTAAGAAAAATCTTAAATATAAAATTCATTACTCATATATGAGTATTTATTTGTGATACAAAATGAAAAAGATGATAGATTTAGACTAATGTAATATGGAATTAGACAACGTATTGGCATATATATGAAATTCATCATATTTCACTATATTAAAAAACTAACTCAAACATATAGAAAAATTATAAATCCTATTCACCTTGTATTTTTTTCCCCTTTCTTGAAAATATCCTATATAAAGATGGAAGGACCAATGCACGCTTTGCTTGCTTTACACGCTTTGACAGTTGAAATCAATTACATTGTATCTTATGTAGCAATGACAAAGCAATCAAAGCGAAACTAAGAAAAGTCCAAAATTTATCAATTTTCAATTAGACGCTTTGCTTTATTACTTTGACGTTTAAAATAATATTTAAAACGTCAGAGAATTTTGTTTTTAAATAAATATTTGAATTATTGAATTCGAAAATATTTTGTAAATTTTCAATTGTGCAGAATTTTGTTTTAATTTTTCAAATGTACTAAAGCCCATGTATTTTGCCATCCAAATATATGTCCCTAACCCAAAATTGTCGCTGATTCTTTATTTTTTGAAAGACTTTGTAGCTTTCGTACAATAAAAATATGATGTACAAAATATGACAAATATCTTGCAAATCTTTCATTTTAAACAACGAAATAAACAATAATAAAAAAATTAAAATGTCAAATGTCAAGCAATTTAAAAGTGTTCATTGGGATTTAAAATTACTTTGATTACTTTACTTGGTTTATTCGCTTTTCAAAGCAAAGCGTACATTGGGCCTTCACCTTAAGAGTTTCTAAAGCATAGATGATTTTACTTATTGATTAAAAAAGCATGTCGAATAAATCCATTTCCCAAAAAGATATTTCGTCTAATACTATTTGCCAAAACCAAACCCTTCACAAAAAGACTTTGATCAAAATGGACACTTCGTAAAAAGATTTTCAATAAAAGGACAGAAAACTTAATGTATAGTTTTATTATTAAAATATGTATGTAAAAAAAGTAATTATTTAGCAAGGAGGAATCTTATAGTTTATTACAAAATCAGAGTTGTACACTTTTTGAAAAATATATAATGTATACACATAATAATATTCGTAATGTATATGTGTGTCATATATCTGTTTAGAAAATTGTTTCATTATGCTAAATAAAAAGTTTCAAAATATCCCTTTAACTAAAAGATATTAAGTAAAATGTCATTTTTATAATTTATATTTCAGTTGACTGTAAAAAAAAAAACCGATTACAAACAATTAAATAGAAGTAAATAAATGTCAGCATCTTATAAGATATATTTACAGGATATTTATGTTACATTTAATTGATTCTTAGGAATAGTATAACAATACAATTTACTTTATTTCTGTTGTATTTTGTAATACGTGTCTTCCGTCAAAAGAACCCTGTTAATGACAATAAAACTAACAATTTTCTTGATATAATCTTTGTCGGCTCGCAACTAAAATCAAATAAATAGTAGTAAAAATAATAAAGACGTACCGACAGAGCTTTAATTTTTTTTCTTTTAAAAGTCAAAATTAAAAAAAAAAAAAAAAAAAATTAACAAACAAAACAAAGAACATTTGAACAAAATATATCTGAAGATTTTTTGTCACATGCATCATTAAATATAAAATAACAAACAAACCAAAAAAAAAACTAAACAAAATGAAATAGAAAATCAAAAAAGAAAGAGAAAACAGAAAAAAAAAAAAATAATAAATAAAAACATTTTCCGATTCATTTATCGATGAACATGTTTAGCATCTTAATGTTAATATTGCGTAAAAATCATTTAAAAATTATAGTATTTTCCTTTCATTTAATGATACCTTACACCATTATTATCAAACCATCATGTGCAGAATCATGAATAGACCTACATCATTGATATGTTTTTTTTTTTTTTTTCAATTTTAAATTGCAAAAACAAACAAATATCTATATTATGTATGGATACAATACATATCAATATTTTAAAATTCATTGGTATGATATTGTGTTATTTTACATTTTCATACCACTGGTAAAAAAACAAAATATGTAGATAGATAGAATTGTTTACCTTTAGGATAAAAATTATATTTTAAAGCTTCATTTAACATAAAACTTCACCTGCGATCTAAAATAATAAAAAAAAAAAAAAAAAAAACAAAACAGAAAACTAAATAAAAAAACAGGTGTAGTAAAAAAGTTAGAAAATAAGAGTGATATCTCTATACTAAAATGAAAATTAAAGTTTTTAATTTTTGATTATTTTAAAAATGATGAAAAATCAAAACCAAAAATTGAAATTAAACAAATTGTAATCAACAAAAACATTAAAGATAGTAATATAATCACTAGATTTTATAAAAGTCACTGGATGTTATGAATATGAATATTTCATGTTTTTGCACCATTGTTTCTATTTTAAAGTCTGCCAATTGATTAGATTAAATTTATGTAAAATAATTTGTAGAATGTAGAAAATTCTAACTAAATTATCTGACTAAAAATATCTTCAGCTCCTATTCCTTCTTTAATATTTTGAGTCGTAATAATACATTAGTATAAATATATAATTTTATTCTGACTTCAAAAGGGATGTACAAAATGTATTGGCGGAAATCGAATGGACAAAACATATGCAACTTCGTTTCTTTTCTAATTTTTTTTTTAATTTATAGTTTTTTTGTTCAATATTTTGTGGCATAACCACTATTTTTTATTACACTAGCGCATCTTCGTGGCATCGACTCTATTAAATTGTTTACTATTGATTCGGGAATGCCTTCCCAGGCAGTTTGCAGTTGAGTGAATAGATCTTCTGCATTTCTGCAGTTATTTCTTTCTATTCGTCTGTTTACTATTTCCCATAGATTTTCAATTGGGTTTAAATCAGAGGATTGTGCTGGCCATTTCATTACTTCAATCCTATTTTCTTCAAACCATCTTTTTATATTATTTGCTGTATGTTTAGGATCGTTATCATGTTGAAATATTCACCTCAGAGGCATTTCATCTTCAGCATATGGCAACATAACATGTTCCATAATATCCTTATATTGAAATCTATCCATTATACCGTCTATTTTATGAATCGGCCCAATACCTTGTCCAGAGAAGCACCCCCATACCATTATGCTGCCTAATCCATGCTTATAAGTCGTTTTGCAGAAACGTGGATTGAACCTCTCACTTGGAGGTCGACGTACAGTTTTCATACCATCAGATCCTTTCAAATTAAATTTTGATTCATCTGAAAACAGAACCGTCTTCCATTTTCCAACTGTCCAATTAATTTTTTCTTGTGCAAACTCCAATCTAGCTCTTCTATTTCGCTCTGAAATGAAAGGTTTCTTTGCAGCTCTAAAAGATTTAAATCCACCTTCAACTGCTCGTCTGCGAATTGTCCTACAGCTTTTTCCTAAATTTAATTCATTTTGCAATTTACTGGATGATATGAAAGGATCATGTTTTATCTTCCGGATTATCATTCGATCTTCTCTTCTGGTTGTACCACGTGGCCTTCCCCCACAGTGTATAGTTTCTGTAGAACCGGTGCGATTAAATTTATTAATAATTCTACTTATAGTAGATTTATTAATATCATATTTTATAGCCAAAACGCTTTGTTTAACACCACTCATATACTCTCGAACAATTTTTAATTTAAATTGTGAAGAATACGTTTTTCTCGCCATATTGAATTAAAAGAATTTTGTTTTATTTTTAGAATTAAAATATTGGAAGAACTTTACTCTAATAACTTTAAAAGATAATTAAATACTTTATTTTGTAAAACTAAATAGATGATAATAATGCATTCATGCGTAAAAATTAATATAACGGTCAATGCAGTAATATTTTTAATAAATTTTAATTAAAGTACAGTGTGATAGAAAAAGTTGCATATGTTTTGTCCAATCGATTTTCGCCAATACATTTTAATAAATAAAATATTTTATTTTATACCTGTTAAATGTTGGAACCTGTTGGAGAAATATTTTTCATTTTTAAGTTTAATCCATTTAAAAAGGTAAAAAGAAAAACAATTGTAGTGTAATTTCTAAATTTTAAATAAAAATTTGTATTATATGAAAAAAAGTTGCGTATGTTATGGCCAACACTGTATGTTTAATAAGAAATATTGGAATTTTTTAAATACATTTGAGTATTTTGAAATTTTTACTCATAGCGTTTCTGCAAAAGGGATAAGTGCAAAATTCCCGGGGACAAAATCCCCACTAAGACAAAATCTCCAAAATGAAAATCCCTAAAGACAAAATCCGCTAAGTCAAAAACCCCAAAAACAACATTCCTAAAATAAATAATGTTTTTTTATGCATTTAAAAATTGTAGTATCAACAAATTGTCGTATTTGTTAAAATATGTAAATTTATAATATTTAAAAACAAGTAATTAGGAAGGGTTTCAAAGTTGGATTAAAAGCAAGGTTGTAGGCTTTTTTCAGAATATTTAATTTTAAAAAATAGTAATTTTTAGAGTTGGATACAAAATCTGGGTATTCCCCTGTTAAAGAATATTTATATATACATACATATATGAATATGTGATATTCGGAAAATTTTGTGTTAACGCCACCAAAAAAGCCTTAATACATCACTGATGTCAATATCAAAACATAATTCAAGTTTATTGAAAATATGAATAAAATAAATTAATGTAATTGATTATTTTTAATTTTTAAATGCATAAAAAACTTTTTGGTATAAAATTCTTTTTGGTGGTTTTATTTATGGGGATTTTATCTTTGGGGGGTTTGGTCTTGGTGATTTTGTATTGGGGATCTTATGACCAACCCTTCTGACAATCTTTAGTAAAAGTGTAAACTTAGTAATATACTGTAAATTTCAAATTATGTTTAAAAAACCGGAAAGCAAGTTTATTTCATTAAAATTCATAAAGTTTAATTTCGCCATAAAATTTTAAATAATAAATAAATAGCTAAAACGGCGTTGCATGTGTCTGGTTAATATTTTGTATGGAAAAAAAAATTCTATTAAATCGCTTAAAAAGTTATTCAAAGTTATTAAATGTGCTTCATGATCTTGTTAACGTTGAAATTGAATATTGTAAGCAAAGTAAAAAATTAAAATTTTAGTTTATGAATAAAAAATATTGTACTGCAAATCTTGAATGAACGCAAAAACCATTTTAAATATCCAAATTTGATCCATTATTTATATTAAAATATAAATAATTTATATTAAAATATCCATTTTAAATATCCAATTATCTATTAGTTTTCAAGATATGCAACCTGGATTCAAAAATGTGTATGGCAGCTATCTGTAGACTTGATTCCGATAAAGTTCTAATTTATTAAGGAACTTTACCGACACCTGGCCTGTGGTCCAAATAATTATATTCCCCACAAATTTTGGTGACAATCGTGCGTACGGTAAAGATTAGAGGTCATAAAGTAACAAAAAAAAAAAACTCTTTTTATATAACAGATACATAAATAATTTAACTGTATATTTTAATCTGTTATTTATTTTTAAGTGTGTTAAGTGCAAATATTCTTTTTGTAATAAACAATTAAATAAATTTGAATAAAAATATATTTAAATTGTTGTATTTGCAGCATATGAAAGGCAATTTATTTTTGTGAACTTTAATCTGTAAACTTGAATTAAGTTATTATTAAAGTGTCTATTAATCTAAACTTGAATTAAGTCAATATTAATCTAAATAACTATTTAAAATTATAATTTAATTATATTTCATGATATTGCATTATTTGAAAAAAGTGAAAGTATTAAATTAACTTTAGATTATACCTATAGTCTAACTAGATTTTAAAAAAAGCTGAATGTAAAATCAAAAGTTTTAAAAGATGCACATTTTCTAAAAGACAATAAAAACAGTTTAGAACACTCTGATTCGCATTAAAATTTGTAAACTTTTTAAGAATCTTATATGTAAAAAAAAAATCAGGACACACTTTCTCCAATTTTAAAATAAACCTTATATAAATAAAAAAAGCTGTTAACGCATTATGTAAAATTATAATGTTAAAGGTTTGATCTTTACATTTTACTTTGTAAAAATTTGTACAGGTGCCTATGTGACAGATATTTAAAAATAGCAAGATTTCCATTTTTGATCCCTAATATTTCTTAAATAGGAAGTGCTACAAAAAAAATGTTCAAGGCAACTTATGCTGAAATATTTTTCTTCACACAAAATTTAAAGGTTCTAACTAAAAGCGTTACGAATTTATGAAGAAAGTAAAATATTGCAAAAAATTGTATATTTTGACAGAATGTAATTTCGTAATAGTTGGGGCTACATAAAAAAGTTATTCTACATCATTAACATTTCGAAGGGACCACCTATCCATATGGTTAAAATTTCATTGCCTTATTATTAACCGTATAAAAATATTGTTCACAGACGGACGGACTAATGGTCGAATATAGTGAAATAAATAAGCAAATTTTTAAAAATTTATTGTTTTTTGAAAATGTGCTAAAAACAGGCTTTAACTAATGGGGATGATTTACTTAACGGAGATGATTGTGATTGTTTTTCTATATTTTAGTTTTAAAACCTTTTAAGATTGTATTATTTTTTACTAAATCGGAAATAAGTTTTGGAAAGTGCAGCATACAATAGATATTATGTGATATAAATGACAGATGTGAATTCATTTTTAATTAATTTATATGCAATTTGAATCTAATTGAATTGAATTGAACTTAAATCTATATATTGAATGTTCAAATTTTTATAATTATATTTTTATAAAAGATATTAATTTGAAAAGCACTGTGCATTTTTCTTTTGTTATAACTTTCAATATTAAAACTCTTTAATATGTAAATTTACTTTCTAGATAATAGAAAATCTTAAACGAATCTTAAAATAATCTCTATGTACAAATAAAATATATTAAATAATAACAGAAAAAAATTATACGGATAAACGGATATTATACATTTGTACATGTGTATTAAATTACAAATTGACGTCTGTCAAATTAATTTAAACAACGGGAAAGTATAAAAAATTTATATGTTATACACAATATTAAATAAACTATTAATTTAAAAATACATACAGATCTACTTATATTTTAGCTTGTCATTATTTAAAAATAGTGTAGTGCACATAACAGTTATAAGCATTACGTACATATAACTTAACGTATTCCATAACAAATGACAAAAATAACTGTTATTTCCCAACAACAGCTGTCATTACAATTTTTAAGAAAAAAAGAAAAAATTGACATTTTAGCTTAAAACAAACTTTAGTATATTTGGTATAGGTATATATGTATATATAGATACATATACATATATGTATATATAATATACATTTTAAAATTAATTATTTTTAAAATGTTTGTATGGATAAGTATGCGTATGTATATAAATGGTTTAGTTTTAATTTTACTCTAAGCTATATTTTCTTTTACCTTCATTTTTATTTTTTCTACTCATGTAATCGTTCGTTACAATTTTGTTTTTTTTTTTGTTTTTCGATTTTCTTCGCGAATTCATTACAATGCAATGCAACCTGAAAACTATAAAACAATAATAGTAATACCAGGTAATACTCGTACAAAAAAGTACCAATTAACTTAAGACTTAAGACTTAAGTACTTTTGTTTTTTTTTTTTTGTTTAAGTTACTTTTTGTTTTGTTTCCAAATAGTCAAAGTATTTTGTATATAGTAATTGTAATAAAAATGCTATACTAAAATATAGTGGTTTTTTTTTTTTTAGTTTTATAAATTCAAAAATGAACAAAAATTTAAATAAATTAAAAATAACAAAAAAAAAAAAAAGTTGAAATAAACGAATTATATTATATCTAGTATAAAGCACGAAACAAAACAAAACATATTGTAATAACGGTGAAAATGTAATAATCAAGCTAATTTAAATATAAAAATAAAAACAACAATTTAAATAAAAAAAATATATATAATAATAGCAGGAGTAAAATTGTTGTTAAACACAAAAAAGAAACTTTAATAACAAAAAAAAAATAAAATTAAAAAAATTATATAAATATTGGTTAGATAAGATATGCTTATTGCATATTTAAATACAATATTTAAGCTGCATTAATTTGGATAATTACAAGGTTTGAACAAACTGTAAAACAAAAAAAAAACACAAACAAACAAACAAGAAAAAAAATTTTACAAAACGGAAAATTTAAAACAAAAAGAAAAAAAACATTTTACAAAACCGGTATTTGTGTATACATAATATTATATTTTATTCTATTTTTTTTTTTTTGTTTGTTTAAATTTAGTTCAGAATTTATTAAGAAAAGAGTAGGATGATTGTACTGTTATTTTAAAACTAAACAAATAAAAGTGAAAAGGTGCTATTGTAATTCTTACTTAAAAACAATTTAATTAAAAAATTAATTACTGTTCAATTACTGTACAAAATTAGATAAAATTGAC
Organism: Poecilobothrus nobilitatus; assembly: GCA_947095535.1. Classification (NCBI taxonomy): domain Eukaryota; kingdom Metazoa; phylum Arthropoda; class Insecta; order Diptera; family Dolichopodidae; genus Poecilobothrus; species Poecilobothrus nobilitatus. Next base: position 30,702,453 of record OX352774.1, read on the forward strand.
AGTAAATTTGCATATTATTTGTAAAATATCTAATAATATGTATGTACCTATGTATTAGTGTTTCTTGATTATATTCCTTTATTATGTACATACATATGTATATTATGTATATGTATGTATATGTATATGTATATGTATGTACATATATCGGTTGTGCGGTTGATACAATACAATTATAGAACAAAGTGTTTATTATTAATAGTTCAGCTACATACATACATATATGTATGTATAAAGCTGACTTTACATTTTCAGTTATTTTTTTCCAAATATGCTTGCGTTTGTAAAAATACTGTAAGGTTTGTTAATTACTGAATTATTTATATTGGGCCCTAATTTCTATTAATTGTAGCAGTCATCATCCCTTGTAGTTTACACTTTATGCACATAATCAGCTTTATAAAACAATTTATAAATTAAAGGAAAATGGTGTTATTTGTTATTTGTGGCGTTTGGTGGCATTGCAATGCTGTATCTAAAATAGAAATAAAAAATAAATAAAAATTTAAACATAAAATTTCAGTTTGTATTCATGATGTAGAGAGAATTTTTTAAACATTAACAATATAAAAAAAAAATTCATTTGTTGTAAAGTGTATACGTATTTAGGTAAAAACCGCAAATTTAAACTAAAACTTAAAAGGCTAATGAACATGTTTTATATACATATGTATGTATTTCGATCGATAAATTCTATAGACATATTCGAAAAATGAACTGCAATTCTTCCACAAAATATTCAAAATTTCGTACTTTGAATTTCATTTATTGGATGGAAGCCTATATTGTAAAATTATCAGGAGCATGAAAATGTTATTTAATGAGTTTAAAAATTCTCTTCGACTTAAAATTATGAATGATGGTGAAATCTAAGTCGTAACAACGTTCTAGTTCGGAGTAAATTAGGTTGAACAGCAACCATATTAAACAACAAAATTAAAGCAAATTTGTGCGTTTGTTGTGAATCCAATGAATAACGTTTGGTAATGAATTTTTAAAGTTCTTAAATTTTTGCTTTCTATGCTTAAAGAAATTAGCCTATTTAAAAAAAACTTATATTTTATTTTTAACTTTTTTACATTGACAAAGTTTTGGATTTTTTCATACCACAGTCAATGATGGAACTACATTTCTATATGTACATATAATTTTACAATTCCAACTAAACCAGAAATTTTGTCGTTAATTCTTCTATTCTCTTCGGATTATGAACTGTTACTTTTATTTTGATGTCTGATGCTATTATTTTGTCTTAAATCTTGTCATTTCATTAACTCTGAAATTTCCTTCCATTTGTTTACTTTTGTATTTGCGGAAATTCAACATTCCATATAAAAAATAAAAAAAAACCAAAAGCATTAGTAAATAATTCAATGTTGCGTGAACGCTACAGCATGAAATAAAAAATTCTGCATCTTATGCAAATTTAAACAATTTTAATTTGATTTCATATCTAATACTAATAGTTTTAAAAATAATGCAATCTTACCTTAAAAATATAATTATTTTACTTTAGTTATATATAATTATACTTTTTCATACTTTTTTTGTTACACTTTTTTTTTTTTAACTATACCTAAAATTATAACACTTTTTATAAAACAAACAAAATCTTTAGATATCACCTTCAATATAAAATTGACAAATTTCTTAATTAGTATTTTATTCTTTTAATTAAAAATATATTTCAACAGTCACCCATTATAGTTAAATATTATATAATTTTAATTTATTATGACAATTTTATAAAGCAATGCAATTTGGGTTATATAAACATAACGTTGAACGTAAATGGGTTAACATTATAAAGTATGAAAAACAATAAAAAAAATGCAAATACAGAAGTGGTCAAAGTAAATTTTATACCAGTTTTTCCTGAATTTTTTTTTAGAATAATATTAATTACCTTATAAAAAAAAATGTATAAATGTTAAATCATATGTTTTAGACCTGTAACAATTTCCTATTATTTATAATTTTTTTACTTTAATTTTAAATAGATACTAATTAAAAAGTTAAATAAAGTGAAATTAAAATTGTGACTATGATAGAAATTATAAAAAAAAAAATTACCATTAGAAAAAAAAATTAATTAATTAATTTTATGTAATTTTTTTCTTTCATACAATTTTTATTATCATTATAATATTATTTAAACATAATTAAAAAAAAAAAAAAAATTTGATTCGATTCAATTAACTTTAATTGCAAAGGCAAGTTAACAAATAAAGAAAGAAAAAAAAAATTACTTAATTTGCCTATTGGCATTTTAATTTGCAATATTGTTGTTTATTTCTTTTGATAACAGATGGAGTTTGGAATTTAGTAATTATTTAAGTGAAAGGATTTTTTTTTTTCTTTTTCTGTACTGTTTATTTTATTAAAGCAAAAAAAAAAAAAAATAAATAAATAAATTAAAAAAAATAAAAAAATAATAAAATAAAACGAAAACATGAATTTAAATAATTTAATTAAATTGTGGAGGATGATTAAATGGAAATTTTAATCTGTTCATATCTTAATATAAAAATCTTTTAAAAGTTTTCTGTTAAATTTTTTATCCTGATGTGTTAAATTGGATAAATGCCGTAAGACTATAGGTTGTTTTGAAGATATTAACAAAATAAATTACATAATTAACAAATTATGTTTTAACAGTCATCAAATTGAGTTACTGATTATCAAAAATTGATTAATTAAGTATGACTAAATGTCATATAAATTGACATATCATTGTCAAAAACATTAATTTTAACATTAAACATTAAACATTTTTAATATAATAAGTAAATCATTACAGAAAGAGCTGATATAATCTGAAAAGTATTGTATAATAGTATAATATACCAATGAAATTCCTATTTATGTTGGCAAACTTTACTCATTTTTTCTATAAATATATCTAGTAACAACCCTAGTAATCACATCCATTCCCATAAATAGAAGGAGAAAGGATTTGATGGTCTACACAAGATTTAAAACTAGGGCATAGTAACTTCACATACAAATATCTGTTCAATAAAGAACCACTGCCTAAGGAAGTATAACATCATTCTTTCCCACATAATATAAGCAAAACGGATTTGTTGGTCTACAAAAGATTTACAACTAGGGTATAACAAACATCTGCTATTTATCATCTATATAATTTAAATAGATAAATAATAAAATATATAATGATAATTATGATTGTAAGCAGAAACAGAAATACACACACCGAAAAATACAACTACTAATTATCAAAAATCTATTGATTGAAAGAGTATAAAATCTGGTAAAACTTTAAATATCTTTGATCTTTGGTCTTAGCTGTATGGAGTGTTTGGTATTACGAAAAAGAAATAAAATGCATGCAGTTAAGTAGTAAACTTACTAATTTAGAAGTACATCGGTGGATCACATTCAAAATTAAGTACTTGAATATAAGATTATTGAAAGTACATATTAGATGACATTATTTCCTATTCAAAAGAGAAACTTTTATATCGAATCAAATTCAAAATACATTAGGTATAATTTGTTTAATTGGCTTTCATTTGTTAATTATATATGTACAGCGGCAGCAGCGGGTGATAAGTAACGTAACGACTTAAAATTCTTGTCTTCTACTTATAATTTTCAATTTAAACCAATCTTCATAATACATTTAAAAATATACTTTATAAATGAACCAATTAAAGTGACCTTTCATTAAAAAAATATATGTAAACTTATTAAAAAAGCCTAGAAAAAATTACAAAAAAAAAAAATGCAATAAAAAGCTGTATGCGTTGGTTGCGTTATTAAAAACATGTTGTATGTTGGAGGTGATATTTAAATAATTATTAAACACAAAAAAAAAATGTGTGTTAGCTTTAAGAAAATGTTATATTAAATATATGAACTTTTAAAATAATATTGAGATCACGAGATATATGTATAATATGTATTTAGATATAATTATAAGATATTAAAAGTAACGTTTTTTTTTATAGTTTTAGAATTAATTTTAAATGTTGTCGTAACAAAAAAAAAAATAAAAATAAAAATATATTAAAAGTGTTAAATAAATGTTTAATTTGATTTATTATTAGCACATATTCTACAGCAATCATCTGATAAAACGTATAAGAATATATTAAAACCAGTTTTTTTTACTGTCACTACAAACATCATACTTTTTTTCAAGGTAAAAAATGTTAAAAATAACGTTATATTAAGAATTAAACATGTTTAATCTATAACTTGTTATATTTTGTATTATCTTATGTTAGAATTTAGATCTAAACATATAGAGAAATGTTTTAAAAAAATAATTATTATAATAATATGATTTCTGATATATATTTTTATTAGATCCAAGGCTTACATATATATGTAGATTACGGATCAATTAAACTAACGGATTAAATAATTACAATAAAATATTGTTTAGTTGGATCCAAAGATAATTGAGATTTTTGAATAATAATCTATATCTAATTTTGTTACATAATATTTATGGATATTTTAATAAATTCAAGCTGGACCAATCATAAATTTACTAATTTACGAATTATACATTTTTTGTTCCTTTCTAACAGAGGTGGGAATATTATTTGGTGTCTTTGAAACACCTTCTTGGGTGTGTCAGATTCTTACTGACTAAACCCATCTTCCCTTTTAACAATATAATGGGATAAAATCTCTAATTGCTAATGCAGTATTTTGACCAGTTAGTAGAGATAGGAGAGGATAGAACAAGGATACCAATTTGAATGGGGTAATGGCAATGTAAGAGAACAATAAATCCTGCATGAGATGATAATTGAAAGCATCTCCGTTATTACTGTAGCAGCTGTTATTAATAAAATTTGTACTGTAGCAGCTGTTATTAATAAATTCGTAATTACTGTAGCAGCTGTTATTAATAAAATAGTAATAATAATAATATTAATTATTATTATTATTATTACTATTTGCTAAAGTGTAAAGGTTATCAGTAGCATGTAGCACCTATCTGCATGAGGTGACCAAGGTGCGATTTTCCTATACGAAAATTAGATGTAGCTGCACTGTATCAACTGTTAATATTATTGTTATTATTATTATTATACATGTTCTGAAAAATGTTAATTACAAAATTTTTAAATCTTGTGACCGAAGTTTACATTCCTATCTTTAATAAATTGAAGGATATTTTACTCTTCCGTTATAATTGATTATTTTAGCAAAATTAATGTTTTAATGTATAGAGCAAAAATCAAAAGTCTCGGAATACATACGAATTAAAACAAATTAACAAATACATGTGGTAAAATATGGTTCAAAAAGATATGTTACGTCATTTTAATGGTTCTATAGTGTATTATCTAATACACATTTTGTTTTGCATTGAACGTTTTTAAGTGGAAGCTTTAGTTGTTTTATTTCTTTAGAATTTGTGTTTAGCTTTAAAAGATCAACAGATAAAATAAGATCAGTGACAGAACTGCAAACTAATAACTGAATGGAATCAGTGTTAAGAATCACAGGTATCACTGCCAATCATTAATATTTCAAATCGCTGTAGTGTTTGTTATTTTCTCCAGAAAAGCAGCAGATTTTGTGTAACTCCCACCCAAATAAGTGCATTATATCATTTTTACTTTAACTGAAGATATTTTGATTTTAAGTGAAAACAATTTCACTTTAACAGAATATTGTTTACTTAAAGTGAAGCAATTTTTACTTTAAATGAAAATTTTTTACTTTAAGTGAAGACATTTCTAATAAAAGTTTAAGTAAAAAAATATATGTACATAATACATGCATATATATATATATATATATATATATATATATATATATATAAATATCAGATATATAAATTTTAGATTCCAATATATATGTATTACATAAATCATATTAAATTTTTATATAACATAAATTAATTAAGTAAAAATTCTTCATTTAAAATAACAATGTCTACACTTAAAGTAAAAAATATTTACTTAAAGAAAAAAAGTCTTCAGTTAAAGTAAACATGGTATATACTTTTATTTTTGACCTAATGCATTATTTATAGATATTTGAAAGATCTGATAAAGTAAAGTAAGTTTTGTAGCAGTAAAAAAACGCGAAGATTTAGCTGAATTTTTATCTCTACCAAAAAATATTATTTAACCATTTCATTTAACTTAACTTTTTTTATTAAAAAGTTAAAAATAATATTTTTCAGGTTTTAAATTAAATTAATTTGATCAAACCTGTAGTTAAATTAAATTTTATTTTTATTATAAAATTAAATTGCATTTAAAAAAAAAAAAAAAGGAAATGCAATTTAAGTTTTTTAAATAAACGATAACATTTTTTATTTTAATTTTATGACAGTTTATTTTAAATTTATTTAACTTGTGTTGATTTAAAATAAAATTTTTCCCAATTGGTAAGGTTCTTTCAAGTAGTACTCCTTGGTTTGGTTTTTGTTTTTTTTTTTCTTTTTATATACAAATTAACAAAATGGTATATATTATATTATATAGTTATAGTTATGTACATAAAAATATATATGTATGATTTATTGAAAATTAAATGAAACTTTTTAATAATAAAAATCTACTTTTACTGAGTTTTTTTGCAGACCTTCTTGTACAGGTATAAATCCTTAAAGAATTTAATTTAAACTATACTTGATTTAAAAGTTTTTATTTTTTATTTTTATAAATTAAAAATGGAAAGTTTTATTTAATTTTTGTTTTTGTATTTTAATTTAAATCTTTAAATTAATTTAAAAAGTTTTATTTTTTATTGTATTCTATTGAAAGGTTTAATTTTATGTTTGTTTAATATTTGAATGGTGTTCAGTGTTTAGTGTTTAGTGTTCAATGTTCAGTGTTCAGTGTTTAGTGTTTAGTGATCAGTGTTTAGTGTTTAGTGTTTAGTGTTTAGTGTTTAGTGTTCAATGTTCAGTGTTTAGTGTTTAGTGTTCAGTGTTCAGTGTTCAGAGTTCAGAGTTCAGTGTTCAGTATTCAGTATTCAGTTTTTAGAGTTCAGTGTTCAATATTTAGTGTTCAGTGTTCAAAATTCAGTGTTCAGTGTTTAGTGTTCAGTGTTCAGTACTCCTTTCAGTAGTCCAATCAGTGATCCTTTCAAGTAGTTCAGTGTACAGTTTTCATTATTCAGTGTTGAGTGTTCGGTGTTCATTATTCAATGTTCACTATTTATTATTCAATATTCAGTGTTCAGTGATTACAGTATTTTATTCTAAAGGAAAAGTTAAAACTATGAAAAAAATATTATGATTATGGATAAGATTTCCGCCCCAACTTTTTGAATCACTAGTTTTTAATTAACTAAATTTTGCGGTCTGATATGATATTGCTTAAAATGTTGCTTTTTAATGTAACAAAAGTTCAACTCTAAAAAAATCAAATTTGCAAAACATTTAAATATTTTGTGTGAATACACAAGATGTTGATTTTTTAAAGAATATATGATAAATTATTATTTTCGAGATGAAAAATGTCGTTAATTATGAGTTGTATTAAATTGCAGTCAAAATTAAGTTAAATATGTAGTTTGATTTGTATTTATTATCTTTCTTAATTTCCACAAAGTAGTTATACAGTTGGATTTATCAATCAATTGTTGAAAAGAAAGAAAATATATTCTTCAGGACTTAAAGTAGCAAAATGACACATAGTGATAATTGGAACGCCACTGAAAAGAACCAATTATTTATTATATTTTAATTTGCTGTTTTGCTTAGGTAGTTGCAAATGATCAAAGATAATAAACAGAAAAATAACTTTTCATCGTAAAAATTAATTTAGTACCTACCTATACGTATATTAATTAATATAATTTTAACACTTTGTTAACCGGTAACTATATACAAGGCAAGATTTTCAAATTCGAAGACGCAAAGAAAAATCTTTTCAAAGTATTTTAATAAAATATTATATTTAATGTATTAATTGTAATGTAATGTAGTTTGATTTTTCTGAGTTCGTAAGTTTTTTTTTTTGTTTTTCTTTTCACTCCTACATAAATAGCATTCACAAAGTCGCAAAGATTACGGTTTCTTGAATAATTATTTTCATTAAACGGATAATTGACTGTAGTAATTATTTTATATTTAGAAATGAGCTGACCAGAGTTTAAACTAAAGATCTTCCGATTGAAAGACCGATACGACTTCATTACTTCTCCATTTGTCAAATGACAAACTTTATAGTTAAGCCCCAAAAAATATTTAAGAATAATATATAAAAAGATAATTATATTGACAGATAAGCACATTACGTATGCACAAAGAATCTACAAAAAAAAAACTTTTATAAAATTTTAAAAAGTGGTTATAATAGCGTTTCCGAACCAATTGCACACTAAATTCTAGCTAATTGCATAGCTAATTGCATTTAATTAATTCCGGAAAATTCCGAAAAATTTTTAGTGCACTTAAACATATCGAACTAAAATAGATGATCGCATTATCTGTGAAATTTTTAGTGTACTCTCAATGACACATAAATATTCGCACAAAAAGAATAATTGTAAGAAAAGAAATGTCAAATGCTAGTGCCATATGTTTGAAAACGTTTTAAATGTCATTTTTAGAATTTTCCACAAGCCAATTTAGGAACTGTTTTAGTCATATGTTTTACGAGTTTAAAATATTTAGATTTTCGTATATCGGTATACATGGGTTAAACGGTATATCGTATATCGGTATATATGGGTTTAAATTATAATTTTTTGTTGTGAACAATTACATTTTTTTGAAAACTAATAAAACTAACAATTATTAAATCTAAAACTTGTTTAAATTTAATTAGAGTAAATTAATTTACAAAAAAAAAAAAACAGAAATAGAAACAAAGGAATCAATCAACAAATAAACAATTATTGAAATTCACTAATCAAACATGACCAATTTTTTGACTTTTTTCTTTTACAGTTTACGTAAATTTTACAAAAAAAAAAAAAATAAATAAATAAAATTTTTATTTAATTCAATTTTTTTCGTTTATTTTTTCAGGTACGTACTAATAACAATGTGTATTTTTCATCCATCTCTTTCTATTTGTTTTTTTTTTTGTTCCTTAACATAAAAATCGGATTAATCAGAAATCTTTAAAAAAAGTTTTCCCACAAATTTATTTCATATCAAATTAAGGTAAGTGAATTATTTTTTTTTTTTATTGTTTTTTTAGTTTTACTAAAACTTTTACTTTTTCTTCAATTTTTTTTTTTTTTTTTTAAATTAAGCATAAACTGAGTAATCATAAGAAGAAAAAGAAGAAAATTAGAAAAGAGTAAAATTAAATTAAAATATTTTTTTATTTTGTGTATTTTTATATTTTTAAATGAAAATGAATTCATTTGGTACGAATGAATGAACGAATTAAATACGAATGATTTTTATTTTAAATTGCTGAAAGAAAAAGATAAATAATTTAATTTTGATGAAAAGGATGAAAAAAAAAAAAAAATAAATTAAAAAAATTATATCTTTAGATAGTTAGATACATATAAGTGATGAAAAATGAAAACTTTATGAATAGAGAAAAAAAAACTAAGCACTTGTATTTAAGTATTGGAAGCTGTATTCAATTTGGAAATTTTAGTGGTAAAAAATATGAAACAATTGATAAAACCAAAGAAATAAATTATTTAAGGGGAAATGTCATTGCTGTCAATGAAGACTTTTGACAGTTTAGTGAACGGTGAATGACAAACTGTGAAAAAATTGTTTGTCTTTACATTGGTTTGTTTTTAAGTTCAAAGCAGATCATAAACTGTCAAAAAAATATCTGTAATTTCTTTTTTCGCTCAGAATAATCTTAGTTTAAATTTTGTGTTTCTTTTTTTTCGATTAGAGTGCGCTAATATCGTACTTTACATAGAGTTACAAAGTTATGGAGCATGCATACAGCGTTTACATATGCATGTAATAAAATTTTTATATTTGTTTAGAAAGTTTTTTTTTTTTTTGTAAAATCTGAAGTAAGCTGAAGTGTAAAATCTTTAGATACGTATTTTAGTAATAATTTATTTTTTAAAGTATCAAAAATATTTAAAAAATAAACGTAAAAAAATGTTAACTTGACACTTTTGACAAAATTAGGTTTCAAAATTACTTCGGAGTATTTAGAGATGAAATATTTTTAATCTGTTCTGAGCATATACTTTACCAAACTTCATTTCTGTTTAGAGCACAACTCCGAATTAAAAAAGAAAAACATTCTAGTTATGTTTATAAAAATTTTAATAAAAAGATTTATTAAGAGAAAAGTTTATATGGAGGATTTTATGTTTTTAGTTATACTTTTTAATTTTACTTTCTAATATTTACTTTAGTACACATTACACATTGCATTATTTAGAAAATTGGGGAAAATCAGAAAATATCTACTCTAACATAAGAGCAACTTACATGAGATTTTATTTTAAGATAATTTATTGAATGGCACAATCATTCAGCATATTTGTCGTCAATAGTAATTAAAACTATTTAATAGAAGTTGTTCTTAGTAGAATTAGTTGAAGCTTTGAAAAAATATTTTCTAACTAGGAAAAAGGAAAAAAATATTTTGTCTCAGCAAGATTTGTCTTAAAAAAAAAAATTACGTGATTATGATATAAATTTACAGGAATTTTATAAGGTTATTGAGGAAGGAGCTTGCATTTAAAAGTGGTTTAATCTTTTATAGGTATTCTCTTTTTTGTGTAAAATATACTATAGATACATCCTGTGTTCGAATTCTGCGAAAATGACTGCTTAGTTTTAAAAAAAATTTCATGGTATACTAAAAAATTCTAAATAATTATTTTAAATTATTTTAAAATTAAAAATTCTAATTAAATCATCAACAATAACTTTTAAATAAAAAATAAGTAATAGATGAAAGTAGTTCAAAAGTAATTATTAAAGGTAATTGAAGGTAATGACGAAACTTTGTTAAATCCTATAAAATTATTGTATTCTTATACATATGGATTATATGTATAATTTATATAAAAACGCTTCATTTATTAATCGCACTATAATACTAGCTGATTTAATATCACTTTAATAACTTTATATTATTACTTCCCAATATTTAACTTATCTCACCTTTTCTAGACTGCTTAGTTTATGTAATTAATTTTAAACTTTGGAAATGAGTTGTTATTTTCCTATATATCACTATAATTTTTGAACAACATCTCTTTTGAAACTAATGATGGTTCTTAATTTATAAATTCTTTTTGTTTTTGTTGAAGGTTTGAAGGTTATCTTTATTGTGTTTCTATTTATATTTTATTCCAATTGTAAAAAAAAAATTTGATCAACGCCTGCAGATATGCAAATATTAAGGTCGTAAGGTCCTGCACAGGTCGTAAGTGTTTTTTTCTTTACATACCCCCCTTACTATTTGATCGTAAGGGGGGTATGTAAAGAAAAAAACACTTACTAATGTAAATATATAGTATATAATATAAACAAAATAAATAATATTAGTATATAATTTAATAATAGTATAAAAACCTATAATGGCCTTAGTAGCCGATGGTTCAATAATATTGCATTACATTTATGTATGTAATATTAATATAAATAAATAAATAAAACCTCAATAACAGTTACAAAAATATTCCTTGGATGAATTTTTCAACATTTTATGAAAATATATTATAACTAGAAAATCCCCTGTGCAATTGCACAATTTCTATAGATTCAAAAACATTTACGGTATCATACTGACTTAATAAACTACCTAAAAATTTTATTTTTACATCAGCACCATTAAAAAAATGTTGAAATCACTTACTTACTTGTAATAGAAAAAAAACATAAAACAAATCTAAACACATAAAATTAAAAATGTTAGGTACAGTTTCTTAATTTATTCTCGCCGTTTTTTCGTGGCGGTAATTTTTGACAGTTTTTTAATCATTCAGAAAAAATGGTCCAAGCTAAAAACAAATTCAGGGTAAAAGTTCGTGTCGATATCTCAAAAATTGTTTGAAACACATGTATAAAGTGCACAATAAAAACAGGCGAAAAACCAACCAACACCAACCGCTATGACATTTTTTGTTTTTTGTTACATTTAAAACAATACCAATAATCGAAATTATTTTAATATTTGTTAAAATTTTACCAGATTCTCTATTTTTCTTTAGTTTAAAAAAAAAATTTTTATGTCGATGAAAAACAGTTGTTTTCGCCGCGAAATTACTTTAATTACCAAAATCACTTTCAAGTTTTTTGCGTTTATTTTTTTTTGCTTGAAAAAAATTTGCTGAATTTATTTTATTTAAATGTACTTTAGAAGAGGTCTTTGGTATATTTAATAAAAGATTCATGTCTCTGATAATGTAATTTCATAAATTTTCGGGTCCTTTTTTTTGTGACGGTCGTTTTCGCCAGCTTTTTAATTTAATGGTCTAATAATAAATTAGTACAAAATTATGAATCTATTGTGAGAGAAGGCTTCTAAAATGATATTTTCTATGTTATTTTTTCTTTTTTTTTAAGAAAAATATCCATTTCTAAAATATTTAGTAAGTTTCTGATTTCTGTTATGAAATATAATTAGCTAAGTCTGCCGAATTTTATATTAATAAAAAAAATTCAAATATTTTATGTTATATCAAAAATTCAGCTTAAAAAATCAAAATTCCAACCTAAATAAACAAAACTACTTTAAAGTCTGTTGCGAAGCTTTTACCAGCTTTTATAATAGTGAAAACAAAATCAAGAATAAAATCGGCCTATTATTTTTTTCTTATAAAGATGAGGTTTACTATAAACTTTGCTCACTCTCAATTTTATTAAGAGTAGCTATTTGTATTTTTTTTTTTTCTAAAACAAAGATTGAAAACGCCAACAGAAGATTAATAATTCATTTTTAATTTACCGCTGCGACCAGTTCATAATGGACGTGGCGGTCAAATTTAAAAATTAAAAATTTGCTGAATTTATTTTGATTGAAAATGTGTTTTTTAAGTATGTACTTTTCCTTTTTTGACTATACTCACTTTTAATGAACGGTTTGTGTCTTTGGTAATACTTCTAGTGGAAAATTTGGTCACTCGTAATAATATTTACTAAATTTATTTATATTTTTAATGAACGGTTTGTGTCTCTTGATAATACTTTGAGTCAAAGCTTTGTGTCTCTGGTAATAAAATTTTAAATTATTAAATAAATATACAGAAATATTATCATTGCCAGTTTAGTTTACATTCAGTGTTAGTGTTTTATTATAGATATAAAATATATTTTTTTACATGTTGGCAAGGTCTCGCCAACATCTTGTGTATTATATTATAGATACTTATGTAAATATTGTAATTCGCATTTTTTTATTAAATCAAAATGTCGTTAGATCACAGTCTATATTATGTGGCTAGAACAACTGCACTATATCGAACGACTGAATGTGATAATTTGACAGAAACAAATTTAATATTTATAAGTAAGTAAGTATCTACAATATTGCTGGCAAAAGTATACAATAATAAAGTTTTTTTTTGTTTTTTTTACTATTATTTATTAAAAATATGTCGTGATAAGTATTTTCATAAACTTTTTACAAATAAAAAAAAAAGGAATTTTTTGGAAATTTGAAATATGTATCACTAAAGGACAATAATATTATTATGAAATCGTATTTTTTTTTTTTTTGTATTAAATCTGAGCGATCTGTTCGTAATCATATGACTTATTCCTTATCTCAAATCAAGGTAATTTTCATAATAAGGTGTTCAGATCTATTATATACCTCTATTATATAAGTTTCATTAAAAATAAAAACAAGGCAGAATATAAACCAACAGATTTTAAAAGCGTATATTTCCAAAAGATAATACAACCTGTTTAGAATTGTGGTTTACTTCAAAATTTGAAAATTTCATATAATAAGAAAAAATGTAAAAATAAGACTTTTTTGTAATTTTGAGGGGCTGTAAGTCCCGTATTCTATATAACTAAGAAAAACCGTTAACACACGTGAAAATATATTACAGAAGCTTTCATTTTTTATATCTTACGGAAGAAAAATTTTGTACAGGTGCCTAAGTTACAGGCGTCAAAAAATAGCAAAATTTTCAATTTTTGTACCCTAAATAGCTCATAAACAGGGGGTGGTCCAAAAAAAAAAAATTTCTGATTAAACTTGTACTAATTCTAAAAGTTCTTTCAAAAAATCCCCCAAAATTTCAAGTCTCTGTCTAAACGCGTGCCGGAGTTATGAATGTAGAAAAATCAGACAAAATTTGGTTTTCACATAACGGTAAATTTAAATTCCTGTCGAATGGCGTTTCCAGATTGAAAAAAATGTTAAACAGAGCATGAAATATACTCTGTAATGGAGAGGACTCTGTAATGGAGGGGACTACATGAAAAAGTTGTTCAACATTAATTTTTCTTATGAGACCTACCCATGGTTGAATTTTTATACCCGTATGAACTATGTTCAAGGGTATAATAAATTTGCCATTACGTTTGTGACACCTTAAAGGAGTCGAGCTAGATATAGTGTCAAAGGTATGGATCGGCTCAGAATCGAATTCTGAGTCGATTAAGCCATGTACGTCCGTCCGTCCGTCCGTCCGTCCGTCCGCACGATAACTCAAAAAATAAAAGAGCTAGGGGGCTGAAATTTTTTTTACGTCACTTTTGCAAAATTGTTAGTTTTGCTATTTAAATCCAACATTTTCGGTCGGCGGGTTCGAGTAGCTGCCATACAACTTCTATCTTTATATAGAAATAACTCAATATCTATTCAAGCTAGGTTTCTGAAATTTTGCAAATGATGATAAAGTTTTATGGCAACAACTTCTGTAAAATTTGGTTGTGCTGGTGCAGCGGGTTCGGGTAGCTGCCATACAACTTCTCCGTTTAAATGAGAATAACTCAGTGTTTATTGAAGCTAGGAATCTGAAATTTAGTAAAGAGGTGTCGAGTTACATGCCAACAACTTTTGTAAAATTTGGTTGGTCTAGAGCAGCCGGTTCAGACTTCTTGCACCTCTTGGAACCTAATGAAGCTAGGCGTCTGAAATTTTGCAAATGATGATCAAGTTTCATGGCAACAACCTCTACAAAATTTGGTTGTGCTGGTGCGACGGGTTCGGGTAGCTGCCATACAAAATCTCTTTTTAAATGAAAAGAACTCAGTGTCCGTCCGCACGATAACTCAAAAAATAGAGGAGCTAGGAGTCTGAAAATTTTTTTACGTCACTTTTGTAAAATTGTTAGTTTTGCTATTTAACTCCAGCATTTTCTGTCCCCGGGTTCGGGTAGATGCCATACAACTTCTTTCTTTAAATAGAAATAACCCAGTGTCTGTTCAATCTAGGTATCTGAAATTTTGCAAATGATGATCAAGTTTTATGGCAACAACTTCTACAAAATTTGGTTGTGCTGGTGCGACGGGTTCGGGTAGCTGCCATACAAAATCTCTTTTTAAATGAAAAGAACTCAGTGTCCGTCCGCACGATAACTCAAAAAATAGAGGAGCTAGGAGGCTGAAAATTTTTTTACGTCACTTTTGTAAAATTGTTAGTTTTGCTATTTAACTCCAGCATTTTCTGTCTCCGGGTTCGGGTAGCTGCCATACAACTTCTTTCTTTAAGTAGAAATAACCCAGTGTCTGTTCAATCTAGGTATCTGAAATTTTGCAAATGATGATCAAGTTTTATGGCAACAACTTCTGCAAAATTTGGTTGTGGTGGTGTGACGGGTTCGGGTAGCTGCCATACAAAATCTCTTTTTAAATGAAAGAACTCAGTGTCCGTCCGCACGATAACTCAAAAAATAAAGGAGTTAGGAGGCTGCAATTTTTTTTACGTCACTTTTACAAAATTGTTAGTTTTGCTATTTAACTCCAGCATTTTCGGCCGCCGGGTTCGAGTAGCTGCCATACAACTTCTTTCTTTAAATAGAAATAACCCAGTGTCTGTTCAATCTAGGTATCTGAAATTTTGCAAATGATGATCAAGATTTATGGCAACAACTTCTACAAAATTTGGTTGTGGTGGTGCGACGGGTTCGGGTAGCTGCCATACAAAATCTCTTTTTAAATGAAAAGAACTCAGTGTCCGTCCGCACGATAACTCAAAAAATAAAGGAGCTAGGAGGCTGAAATTTTTTTTACGTCACTGTTGCAAAATTGTTAGTTTTGCTTTTTAACTCCAGCATTTTCGGCCGCCGGGTTCGAGTAGCTGCCATACAACTTCTTTCTTTAAATGGAAATAACCCAGTGTCTATTCAATCTAGGTATCTGAAATTTTGCAAATGATGATCGAGTTTTATGGCAACAACTTCTGTAAAATTTTGTTGTGATGATATGACAGGTTCGGATAGTTGCCATACAACTTCTCTTTTTAAATGAAAATAACTCAGTGTCTATTGAAGCTAGCTATCTGAAATTTAGTGAAAAAGTGTCGAGTTGCATGCCAAAAACTTTTGTAAAATTTGAATTGTCTAAAGCAGCCGGTTCAGGCTTTTTGCATTTCTTGGAACTTAATGAAGCTTAATATATTCGGGTAGCTATCATACAACTCCACAATTTACATAAATATATCTCTGTGGTTCGGTACTAAAACTCTGAATGTTTTTAAAAGATGATCAAGTTTTATAGAAACAGGATATATTACGTTCATACGGGTATCCCAGAGTTGACACAGTCTACTCTACTGCACTCTTCCTCGTTTTTTCTCTATCTTTAACGCCGTAAAATTTTTGTAAACAGACGACAGACGGACGGACGGACAGAGTGAAACTAATAGATACATTTTTTCTAAATTTTTTTTTTGGAAATGTGCTAAATATATAGGGATTCCAGAGTTTTTCTTTATATTTATAACCCTACCACATAAATGTGACAAGAAAATTACACAATCTTTCTTTTTCTGGCGTGATTTTTCTGTTGTGGCTGCAAATGTCATATGGGGATTTCAGAGTTAAAATTGAGGTTAAATTCACTAAAGGATAATAATATGACACTATTAATTAAAAGTTATTATTATGTTATCATTACAATTTTTATTGCATGTTTTCATTCAACCAATAATTGAATAATATCAATTTAAAATTTTATTATAAAAGTGTTAAATTCTAAGGAAGTCACATTTTAATCTATTGTTGTATGTTAGTGTGTATGATTTTTCTGTGCGTGACTTCAGTAAAACTATGAATCCGTGTTTATGAAATTGTTTTTCCTAAATTCATTTTTCTTTATTTTTTTTCATTTTTTTAATTTGAAATTATTTTTCAAAACTTAACTAACAAAAAAATAATAGAAATTAGTTTTGTTTGTATGTTTTCAAGGAAACAAAAGTATGTATGTATTTATATATGTATTGTATTTTAAATGATTTCATTTTGAAGTTTTTGTAAAATTTTGCAACTTTTGTTTTTTTCTTGCCTCCCCAGCTCGTTGAACTAAGAATAATTAAATTTTGTTTTTTTTATTGCATTTTAACTTACATATGTTACATTTTCGTGGATTTGTTTCAAGAAAAATGGCAAAGTTTCAATTTGTATTTTTAATTTTATTTTTTTTGTTACTTTTTGTTTTTTTTTTTTTCTAGAATAAAATTAACTTAAATTATTTTATTTGTTACGTTTTTTTTTTTTTTTGTTTTTAAGATTTTTTGAGAAGTAAATAAATTAAAAAATAAATTATTTTTAATTAGAAAAAGAAGAAGAAAAAAACAAAAAAAAAAAAAAATAAGATTTGATCTTTTGATTTAAAGTAATGTTTGTTCTGTATATATACAAACTTTTTAAAATATACGAACGTATATTTACTACTATAGCTGTATTCATTAAAAAAAAAAATTTTAATTATTATTAAAACAAAAATAATTAGTTAAAAATTTGCATAATTTATGTAATAGAACCTGAATTTATGTAATACTTATTTTCAGTTTTATAAAATTAGATATGATTTCACAATGTTGTATAAAAATGAAGAATTTTATAATAGTTTCTGCTTTAACATTAGTTTCAATTGAGCTTTTTTTTTTTTTTCTAATTAAGGTGGAATTCAGATTTTGTATTTCTAATTTATGCACAAGAACCACTCTGTTCATGGTCAATTTATGAATATGACACGGGTGTTCATGGTCAATTTACGAATATGACACGGGTGTTCATAGTCAATTTATATAAATATGGCACGGGTGCTGAGTTTAATTTCTGAATAGTATGTAAACAGTAGAGTTTTGAGATACTTAAAAAATTACATTTAAAGAAGATGAAAAAAAATTAGGAAAATAGAATCGTAAAAACTTGAAGTTGAAAAACGGAATAGTAAGATAATAAAATTAGGTGAATCACCACTGCATGTATATATGTATGTATATCGGAAATAGAGGCTAACAAAAAAAAAATTTTTTTTTTTTTTTTTTAGTCTATCCCCTGCCACACTAATGTGACAAGAAAATTTCACAGCGCTTTCCTTTTCAGTTGTGACTGTAAATGTCGTAAGGGGGGATTATTCTTAAGACGTGTGTTTGGGATTCGAATTTATATTTCATATGGTCGTATCGTATGGTCGTATGTATCGTATTTTATAAGCTCTTACCCACTAGGTCATCGAGGCCCTTTTTTATAGTTACACTATAGTAAAATATTTCTAATGCCGTTTTGTAACAATTGTTTTCATTTTAAATTTTTGAAAATTTTTTAAGTATGGGCATTTTTTAAGTAACCTGTTATAAACATAAGAGGGATATAATACAATTATCGATATTGAATTCAATTGATTTGGATTTTACAAATTTTGAATATAGACATTTTTTTAAATTTTTTATAGGCTATAAAATAATGGCTTTTGATAAGTTTTGTAAACAATGTTTGATATTTTCTGATTAATTTCCGTATTTATCCAATGGCGTATAAAACGCAAAATTTTTTTATTTTTGATGATTATTGATCGCACTGATAATACTTGAACACTCCATTTCCACTCCATGAAATTTATAAGTTGAGACATTTTTAGGAGTGGAATTACCAGAGTATTACCAGAGACATCTGATCCAAAATATATGCATTATTTATGCACCATAATGCATAGTTTTAATTAATTATGTTTAAACAATGTAATTTTCTTGTTTTCTTGGGACGGAATACATTATTGTAAGAGTAATTAGTAATATTTTTGATGAAAAGTATTCTGGTAATTTTGTTTCTAACTAAATGTTATTTTTTAACAGAATACAATAAAACAATTAATTTTTATGCAGAAAAAACATGGAAATTTTAAACGACACAAAGTCGAAGTGACATAAATACCATTTAAATCAAAATGTAAGGATTTAATTAGAATTATTAATTATATTTTAATGCAAATTAGTCTCAATGTATTGCTTCGACTTATTTTCATCTGAATGGAATACAAAATTTGTTTAGTTTTTGCAACAAGTGGTGCCATCTAAAGTCTAACAATATATTTCTAAAAGTTAAAGAAAATATGGTTTTAAAATTTTGTTTAGGAGAACTTCCCATCTCTCCCCAAAAAGAAAACGAAAATTCTACAAATTTCTATATGACTTGTAAATCGAATTTAGTGCCTAACTATCTTTTAAAGTTGTCGCTTCGATTTTCAATAAAAAAAATATTTTAATTTTGGTTTCTTTTCTTATTTTATTGTACTGTCATACGACATTTTCTTCAAAGTAATGACTAATAATAAATTCATA
The DNA here is from genome assembly GCA_947095535.1 of Poecilobothrus nobilitatus. Classification (NCBI taxonomy): domain Eukaryota; kingdom Metazoa; phylum Arthropoda; class Insecta; order Diptera; family Dolichopodidae; genus Poecilobothrus; species Poecilobothrus nobilitatus. The sequence continues at coordinate 30,722,096 of OX352774.1, forward strand.
CTTTTATATTATATCAGTAATAGAAATATGATAAGGTATGAGAAAATGGAAATAATAGTTTTTAAAATCCGGCCATAACTTTTAAAAATAAAATTATTTTATAAAAGTAAAAATTCAAAAATAATTTTTAGTTAGCTATAACCATAACCTAGATAAACTTGGTTCTTTAAAATATAACGAAAAAAAAAAAAAAAACAAAAAACTTTTACAAAAGCAAAAGAAGTGTAAAAGTAAATATTAAAACCCATTTTTTTTGTTTTTATCTTAAGATACCTCTTATATTATACTAGGTACTATTATAAAAGAAAAAATTTACTTCGGAACAATATATTAAAAAAAAAAATTGAAATTATTATAAGGGAGAAAAACTTTAACATTAACTTAAAAAATGAAAAAGAAAAATTTGAAAATTTTTTCTTAAAATAATATTTTACTTATTTTTAAAATTTTTGCCAAATTTTTTCATTCATAACTTTCCTTCATAAAGAATTTTTAAAGAACCCTCTACATTGAAGAACAAAAAGATTTTTGTTAAGGCAGAAAAAAAAAGAAATAAGAAGAAATCTGTTATTTTGTTAACTTTTTATTTTTGGTTAAAAAAAAAAAAAATAACTTAAACAAAATAAAACCTCACCTCGTCTACTTTTCTATTTTTACGTTTTTCCTTTTTTTTTTTTTTTCAATAAAATTAAAGTAAGTTTTTGTTTTAACTTTAATAAATTTTAAGAAAAGATAACAACTTTGCAATAATATAAGTAAAATAGTTAAGAAATAAAAGTACTAAAATTTCCCCTTCCTTACTTTTTATTGTAAAAATTGTGGAGGAAGAAAACTAAGTAAAATTTCAGTCGTAAAACTAATTGCCCTCATATTCCAAGTTATTATTGAATATTTTGAAAGTTCTTTGTTCAAAACTTTAATATGCATTAAGAAAAAAATAAATAAATAAATAACTAACTAAATAATTAACTATAACTAACTAAGTACGTGCCTAACTATTAACTTTTAAACCAAAACAAAACACCGAAAATAATTTTCTGTGAGGAAGCGTGGTATGAGATAAAAAAAAAAAATCGACAATGCAGAAGAATGCATAGGAAAATAAGTACCTATATTATCAGAAGTGTAAAATCCCCGAATTTTTTTTTTTTTGAACATGCATGGTTTTTTCAACGCCTCATCTTTATTTATAGAGATTGTTTTAAGATGAGATTTCAGACTACGAATATATTATGCCTTGTGGTAATAATATATTTAACTTCGACAGTAAATATTCCAGAACTGAAATAATGTATTCGATAAAAAAGATTGAAAAAACAAAATTTTTCGTTTGTTGTCTGTCTCTCAGTTTAAAAAAAATTTAATATTTACAATAGGACATACATAGTAAAGGTATCAAAAAGTATTTGTTTGGAAAAACTAAGGTACCAACGTGCAGCGGTTGTCCTAATAGCCTTAGGCCCGTGAAACATATATTTCTGGAATGTCAAGCAACTAATAAAGGGTGCTTGCAAAATTCTCGACCACATCAAATGAAACAAGTAAATATAAAGAAAGAGAAAGAAATGTCAGTACCTAGACCCAAAATGGTCTTTGTAGCCGAGATCCTTACTGATATTACTACTTACTTAAATTTCATATTTGAGCGCTGGCTTATTTTTAACATACAAGCCAATATTACAAAAAATAAAAATATTAAAAATAAATATATAAAAAAATAAAATTTAACATTTAAAAACAATTTTTAATATGAACTAATGCCGTATTACTATAGTACTACTACTACTAAATGTTCATAATCGTTTTACGTAGGGTTGAGATCTTCAACGATTTTAAGTCTATAAATATGTATAGGTTAACATACTGAAAGTGAACAAGTAACATATTTTTAATTACATTAAACTATATGAAAACATACCTAACTCTTTATGTAGGCTAAACTGTTAAATCATTTGACATTGACGACATTGATTAAGATTTTATTATCTCTCAATACTCTATACCTATCTTAATACTGAAGCGCATTTTGTTAGGCGTTTTATTTATTTGTTAATTTATAGTTTTAATATTTGCAGTTACAGTTTTGACAGTTTAATAGTAACAGAATTTCAATAATTACAGTTATTGTTAAATTAACATCAGCTATAAAATAAGTGATAGAAGTTTGTACAGTCCTACAAAAAACTATACCTTCAAACTATTCTAATGACGACAACTTTGATTTTTTTTGAGTTATAATTCATTGCTTTAAGAAAAAAAAAAAAAGAGATGCAAGTCTTTTTATTTTAATAGTCTTTCGTTTATCATTATTTTATATTATGTTTACGTACATTCAACTTATCCTTTGAAAAAAATAATAGCTTTACTGTGTACAAAAAATTTGGATTGCATCGAGATTTAAACAATAAAAGACCAAAAAAAAAAAAGAAGAAAAACAAAAGAGCAAAAGAGATCCATAAAAGGACCGCGAAAATATTACACCAAATTACTCTTCAAATTATCTCTTTTTTTTTTTTTTGTATTCGTTTTTATCTTTTAAGCACACTTTATATACATAAACGAAAGAGATAGATAGATAGATAGAAAAACTATAGAGAAAGGGTATATGATTTATTTCAATCTCATATTTTAATTTTTTTTTTTTTTCTTTAACAAAAAAAATGTAAAAAATTGTGAAACAAATGAACACTTGAAAATTGTATTGAATATTTAGTGATGCATTGTATTGTATCACTAATTCACATCAAATGCAGAAAATAATAATTAAAGAGATGCTAAGTGAAGCTTAAAGAGATATTAAGGTGATAGTAGGAGTGAAAAAAATTTTTTTTTGACTGAAATTTTCAAAACAATTTAATCTCCTCATTATTAAAATTTAATCATTGTAAAAATTATATGGTCAAACTAATGAAGGCTAAAATATATTTTGTAAAATTGACAGTGACGGCTTACAAAAAAAAAAATTAATTTGGTGTATTTTTAAGATTTAAGATATTTTAATATCCGCTATATTTTTGACACCTAATTAAGATAATTAAATTTAGAACTATAATTTGAAATACGTAAATATATAAAAAAAAAAATGAATCTCATGTCTTTCATTCGTAAGTTGTAAAAAGTAATTAAGAAATTCTTTGTTGGAGAAAAATTAATCCTTTGATAATAACCTCAGCAAAAAATTAATTTTTACTGTTAGGTAAAATTTCCCTTCTTTTGGCGATTTTAAACTTATTTTTATTCTGTTAAAGATATAATTTAAAAAAAATGTGATGACACAAAATATTGATTCAAGAAAATTGAAGATTCAAGAAAAAATAGTAAAAGGATTTCTCAATTTTACACTTAGTTTGTACCATACATTTTTTCAATTTATTAACACTACTGCAAAATATTCTATCACTTGCATCCTAAATATTTTAGAGCTTTAATGTTGCTACACAATATATAATATCAATAAAATCGCTTCTAATCAATCGACGATCACTGTATGCATTAAATAACATGCAAAGGACAATACCGTTACCAAAGAAAAAAATATATCTCTTATATATATTTATGTTGTTCAGCATCAGAGTTGATTACCATTCATTTATTTCTTTGGTAGATTACATTGTGTTAAAAAAAAAAAGAGACTAGATATCTAAAAAAGAAAATCCAATTGCCAAGATTTACTTTTGTATAATAAAATATAAGTAAGTAAGTAAGGAAATTGGAGCTGTAAATAATAGTAAAAATCTATTTTTCTTTTTGTTTTTTTTTCCTTTTGTTATTGATGCATTTTCAAAGCTTTTTTTTTTTTTTAAAAAAAATTGTATTAACAACAAAAAGTTACTCCAACAATTTTTAATAAAAGTTGAATAAAAAATATCCAAAAAAAGAAAAATAGTGAACAAAATTTCGTGTTGCGGATTTCGTGAATTCATCTTTTAATATTTTATATACGATATAATAATATAAGACTATATCCATTAAACATCTCTAGACGCATCTATGTATATATATATATAACAAAAATATTATTAACATTCCAAATTCGTTGTTATAAATGTTTTACAGTCTTTTTTTTTTATTTTTTTTCTTTTTGATTTCTTTGTGCAATGATAATAATGATGGTGCATTTTCTTTTTCAACTTTTGGTTTGGTGCTTTTTTTTACTGAATGAATTTTCATTATAAGGTGGTACCTACCTATATCTACTAACATTTCAACTACTGAATTCAGTTCAATTTTTGAAGTTTTTATTATTATTTTATTGTTTTTTTTTTTTTTTTTATTATAGAAAATGCCAGAGAACAAGTTTTTTAAGTTATTAAACCGCACGGTAATGTACAATGATGATGACTACTATGATGAAAGATCTGTGCAATAATAACTGCAATAACAACAAAAAAAAAAAAAAAAAAAACAAAACAGCATGTAAAAACAAAAACAGGAAAACAAAAAAAAAAAAAAAAGATGAAAGAAGTAATTGTACCACACAAAAGGTGGTGGTTTTAATGTTTGTCTTTTAAATTGTTTTTATTTTTGTTTTTGTTTTTTTTTGTGTTCTTTTAAATTTTCTTTACTGTACATTTTGGACTCTGTATAATAGCCCAGCACCAATATTCTTCAATTCAACCATTTTTAATATTTTATTATTGTTTATTTTTGTTATTGTTGTTGTTTTTTTTTTTTTTTGTTGTTGTGTTCATTTTTTGGTGATGATTTGAGTTTAAACTGAATATTGCGAACTACAAATACTGCTGTTGCAGCTGCTCCTTATTTTTTGTTTTTTTTTTTTTGTAATTTTCAATGCTTTATGTTAAAACTATTTTATATTTTGTTTTTGTTGTTGTTCTTGTTGTTTGTTTGTTGCATCTAGTTGTAAATCCATTTAAAATATTATTTTGCTGCTTTTGTTAGTAGTGTTGTTATTTCAATGTTTTTTTTTTTTTGTTTTTAGTGTTTTTTTTTTTTTTTTGTATTATACCAAGTTTTAATTAATCTGATTCATTTTCATTTTGGCCAATTAGGAAGAAATAAACTTAATTAAAGTTAAAGGAACAGAAACAAAAAAACAAAAACAAAAATAAAAATAAAAATATAATTATTATATAGAAGAAGAAAAAGTAAATTAAGAATCATAAAGAGTGAAAAATATAAAAGGAAAAATAGCATTAGTAAATTTAAAATCATAAAATAAGATTAAATATAGGTTTTAAACCTTTTTTTTTTACATCTTGTTATTATTATTTTATATTTTTACATAATAAGTTTTTGTTTTTTTTAATTTTAAGTTAAATATAAGATAAAATTAATATTGGAAGATGTTCTTTAAATATACATATATAAAAGATAGTAAAAGTAGAAAATAAATTAAAATTCTTTAAAAAAAAAAAAATTATTTATTTTAGAAAATTGCATATTGTAAAGGAATGCAATTAGATTTTAATTATATATGGAGATGTATAAGCTTAAGCAGTGTGGAATTGTCAGGATTTTTTGCAGTTTTTCTAGAAAAAATAAAATGTTTTAGTATTTTATTTATTTATTTAAATTTTTTTAAACATATGATATACTGCTGAGTATTCATTCAATGTGTAAGTGAAACAAAATGATTCCATAGAAACTGAAGCTTAGTAGAACATGAATATTAAATGATTTAGCATAAGGCATCCATGCTTCTTATAGGAGTAGAAAAGAAATAAAAAAATATTATATTCTTAGGTTTAGGACTCTATAAAATAAATTCCTTATTTATTTATTAGCTTAAAAGAATTAATCGCAGCCATAGAAATTCTTAAAATTGTAAGCGGTAAAAAATTTTTTCAAATGTAGTTTAGAGATTTAAAAAAAAACTTTAGAGTTTACGCATGTAGTTACAGCATGATTCAATTTCGGTTTTGAATATTCATATGGTGTATTTGGTGAGTCAAAAAAGTAAAAATTGTTTTGGTATGAGAGGGTTTTAATCCCCTTATTTGCCCAGACAATAGGAGTACCATTATATACTATTGGAAATATTGAATATTGAATTGTATATCATGAACATTGGCCTTTCATATAGATACATACTACATTTCTGTAAAAAGATGTAAAAATTTAATTTAAAACAAAAGTTAAACAAGTAATGGAAAAAACCAAGAGTTTTCAATAAAGCATATTTTTAAAATTAAAAAATATTCCATAATAAGCATAGAGTAAAGAGTAGATATATTGAAAAATAAATAAGTCTGATTTTTTTTTTTTTTTGATTAAAAACAATTAAGAAAAATCAAATCACATTTTCCTTAATTATAAGGTTATTAACACAAACAAAAGTATAATGTTGTAGCTTTAATTTTTGTATATTACTTCAAAAAAATTTGGACAGGTGCCCATAGAGAATTTTTAGTTTATGACTCCTTACAGCTCCTAAACGGGGCGCGATATAAAAATATTTTCTGACATGACTTATACTTATTTCCAAAAATCGAACTCCTCTCAGAATTTCAAACTTCTAAGTTTGAAAGATAGAAGAGGTCACAATTTTTGCAAAAATTAAGTTTCACATAACGGTATATTAAAATACCGCATGAGAAAAAGGTGATGTTTAATTGTTATTTGTTTTATTTCGCTCTAAAATGTGGTATTAAGGTATTGGATATAGTTCTGGAGACATAAACATTTTCAACTAAGGAAAAAAAACGTTATTTCAGACCCTAAATGGGGCCCATTATTTTAGCAACTATTGGAATTAAAAATATGATTTCATGTTTCCAGATGCACTTGTAACATTGAACTTATTTCATTAGAACCCCATCCTATGCCTATACAATTAGATAAACTTAAAGAAAATATTGAAATACTTTTGAGTAGTATACCTGTACTATATATGTATGTAAATGTAACTGTATATTACTTGTATGCATATCTGTACTATACTGTAGTAACTTCCTTGTCTTTATTTTAAAAAAAAATATTGAATTCAAGCATTCTGAAAAAACCATTCACCACTGATATATAAACAAATAAATATCTTGTTGAAATGATCTAATTTCCAAACTAATTAAAATTTTTCTCGAAAAGAGAATATTTTTTTATAGGATAAGTATTAAAAAATGCTTTAAAATATTTTTTTTTTTTTTTGGAACAAGCGGTTAAAGGAGTTATACATAATATTAATTTATTTTTTAAACAGAAGTTTTATTTTTTATTCTGAACTCGGTTACTTACCATAATACTTATTATGTGGTGAAATTATATTATTGGTTTAGTAGCAGCTTCCGCTTTGCAAAAATGTAATTAAATGGTTTTGTATAAACTTTAATCCTACCTAGTCAAATATAAAATTTTCGAATTTTTAATAGTTTTAATGTTTAAATTAAATATTTTGTAGCTTACTACTACTAATAATTTTATTGAAACTTTGATGTTATGGTTAAACTTAAAATTATACAGAATGTATGACTTGTGATTATTACAATTATTTGTACATATAAATAACTACCCATATCCCTGATATACGTTTACATATACTGTGATATACGCACAATATATATTTACCAAATTATTGCATGACTAATGAAAGATAATGATGCTTAGCTTATCCAAATGAAATAATTTTTTTCTAATTCAAATACTTGAGAATACTTGATAAGGAACAAGTATTTTCGAAAGTTATTTATGATACTAGGTATGTAATGAGCTCCCTGAATCAATGTCCTATGAATAAAAATAGACACACTGAATCGCTCAGATTACCGTTGAATGTTATCTAAAAGGCTTTTAGCTCAAATAAGGTTTCATTAATAAATTTTTCTAAATTTATGATTATCTGGACTGTGTAGTAAACAGTAATATTTATAATAATAATTCCCGCGACATTGAAGCTATTTTTAATTATTACCTCATACGGGAAAATGTTATATAATACTGCATGTTGTAAGGTGTTATATATTACTACATGTTGGTGACTTGCTCACTGATAGCAAAATAGTTATAATAATAGGTTCCTGTAGGTGGATTCATTGTTCTATAATTATGCCACTTCCTGTAAACCTGTCCTATAATCTCCTATCTCTACTCCCTAGTGAATATATTCGTTAGTAGTTAGGGGTCGGCATCTCAATATAAAGATTCAGTCAATAAGAATCTTACATTAAAAAGATATACTTTGTGTCAGGCAGGCAGGAAATAAATGTAAATTAGGTATATTGCATTAATATTTTAATACATTATTAAAAACATTAAAAATTTTAAAATAAAAAGTACTGAAGATCAGTGAGGATTAGTTATCCTATTTAGCAGTTTATAGCAAAGTAAAAAATTACATTTTTATTTTAAATCCATTTCTATTTTTTTGATGTTGGTACACTATAATTAAAAACTTTTAAATTTTTATAAATGTCATCAAAATAGGATCTGAAATCATTAAATTTTACTAATTATTATTAATGATTTCACCAAAAAAATGCATTTATTTTTCAATTATTAATTTTCATTGAAAGTATTTCTGAAATTAATACTTTAAATATATTTTTTCATACTGTAGAGAAATGCTTATAATGACTACCGGCACTAAATTGATTTATTACTAAAAAACAAAAAAAAAAAAAAATGTAATTTTTAGTGATTCGTATCTTACGAAAAAATTACTCTACTTAGTAATATGACAGTTTAACAAGTAATAACTAATAAATAATTAATGATTTTTCTTGTCATAACAAAAAAAAAACTGGAAATTTAAATAGGATCAACTGAAAAAAAAAAAAATTAAATAAAAATATGCATCTAGTAGGAAATTTTTTTACATCTACAACAGCATAATATTTTTTAATTAAACATTTTTTTTTGTTTTTTTTTGAATGAGGTAAAAAAAAAAATAATTGCAAAATACAAAAACAAAATTTTTTTTTTTTATAACATAATTTTTATTTTTCTTTCACTATTAAAAGAAGAAAATTTTACGAGCTTAAATCGGTATAACTTTGTATTTTACTAATTAACTGCAAAATAAATAGCTTTTTTTTTATTGATGAAGACTGATCTAAAGCGTCATCATTAGACTCTTGCTAGGTCAGCAGTGTACCTTCAAAATAAATAGTTACCAGGGAATCAAAAATCTGAAATCTGACGAGAAATTCAAATGTCGCTTCTGCAGAGCTTTTTGCAGAACATCACTTAACCTTTAGTAATTGGTCCTGCCCATAAGGTACTTATTTTATTTTTAGATCAACTTTAATTGATCCATAAAAATCTCAATTCAAATATAAATCATATAATTTATTTGATGCTTAAGTTTATGCATTTAATGCAATAACAGCTGATTGGAAAAATTTGCTTTTCAGTTCAGTACAAATATTAATTTGGATCATCTCAAATTTAATGTTGTTTCAGTAAGTATTACATTCCTGTAAAAGGCTCAGATCCCTCAACTGAACGTTCTGAATTATTTGTTAATATTGTCGGAAATTCGATCAAATTCGAACTTTACTTCGAAAAATAAAATATTTACTGATCGTATTTTCGTAAACTTCACTTTGAAGAACCTATTGATGAAAGATTTTTAAATATTTTAAGAAATACTAAATAGGATTTCCAAATAAATTGTTGGGGCTTCGGTGGCCTAGTGTGTAAAAGCGTATAAAATACGTTGTAAATACCGAGGGAGTTTGAATTTAATCCGACACACGTTGTAAGAACAATTGCCTTTTATATGGCAGGCGAATAAAAAATAAAATAAAAGGAAAAAAAATTTGTTTTCAAAATATAAGAAAATATTTAGATTAAATAATGTCTATACTGTATGGTTTGAGGATCGTATAATGTATGATCACATTTTAATAAAACTGCACCTCATTTTACAAAAAAAAGACAGAAAAAAATTTAATATTTTTTTCTTTTGAAATTCTCAAATTTTGCTTCCGCGTTTCTATTGCAAAAAAAAAAAAAACAAAATCATATTCAAAAGTAATATTTAAAACAAGTTAAAAGTAATTAATCATTGATCTATTAGCTGATCATTATTATTCTAATAAATAGTTTACTACTAGAATTTTATCACTATTTTTCATTAAAGGAAAGGTGAAATAAATTAAATTTAATTTTATGAAATTTAATATTTATTTTAGAAGGTGTTATACATGTATTCCAATTTCGTATATAACAACTCATTGAAATGAAAAGAACACAACGGAAGAGAACCGTGAAATATGCAATTGTGATGTGTTGTCAACTATATACACCAAGGCATAGCTAGTCAAAAAAATATATATTTAAAATTTCTTATACAAAATTTAAAAAATATTTTATTTTACTTCCTTGAAGGGGGCTGTTTAAGTCGGAAAAACTAAACTACTACAATATCACAATTTTCTACAATCTTAATAGTGTCTACAATTTTAAACTCTACTATGTTTGAATTAATTTTCTTTCATACGTATATATAGAATTAAACTACATTAGTCTAATCTTATATTTGTGTAACTTTTTGTTTGTGAGTTATAAGATATCAATTAAAATAATTTATTAATTAAAATTAAAAGTATTTTAAATTTTGTAACAAATTTTGTGGCAATATTTTATTTGTGATGCATAAACAAAAATTTTTGTAATAATAAAACTTGTCTGACAAATAGACACATTCACTTAAAGTTTAAAGTGGTATATAAATAATGAATCTATTTATTTCAACTCGACTTTAGATTGAAATACAATTAGAATACATAGAAATAATTAATAATTTTAACTTAGTTAAAATGCAACTATCCTATTGCAATTTGAAACAAAAAAAAAAAAATATTAACCCTCAAGTTATTCTAAAAAAAAATTTACGGACAAATTCTTTGGGTGAATTTTTACCCTGCAGTTTGTAAATATAGCTTATCAAAATATTGAAGAAATTTTTGTGGAAATTTATAGCGGAAGAAAATTTATATATTGAGTACTTTTACATTGGAAAATTTACAAATTTATATTCAAGAAACTACAGCATCCATATTTTTCCAAAATATCAAATCAAAATTTATAATATATTTTACAGAAACACCAAATACACAAATTTATATATATAAAAATTTCATGGAAAACAAAATAAATTGGGGTTGAAAATTTAATCCAAATTTTAACCCAAAAGTAGTATTTTCGTAGTAATTCGACTTATGGAAATTCGTTTGTAGTATACGAATATCGCGAATGTGGAACCATCTCCCACCTAATGCGTCCCCCAAAATTGGTGATGATTACATTTACAACGTTCAAAAATTCAAGTTGGTGGTGGTGGGGTGGTGTTTATTGGGTTAAAGTTCCACACACTCATAGAGGACTCGTAACTCGATTCCCACCTACCATCGCAAAAAAAAAAATGGTGCAGCTACTATATATTTTTAAAATTTAATAAAAATAAATAAGTAACATTTTAAACAGAGGATTACAACTGCTATTCTTCTGACAAAAAAATATAAAAAGATATAGAAAAATTACAGTTAACACCAAACAAATTTCGAATACCAATAGTTTAAATTGGGTAAAAATTCACCTAAGAATAATCTGAGGGTTAAGTATAGAGTTTTTTGTTTTTAAATTATTTTACATAATATCAGATTTTTACTGTTATATTGATTTTAATTTATTAAAAACTACAAAATCAAACTATCGATTTATTACAATTAAGAAGAAGGAAAAGCAAAAAAAAATTTGTTAATCGTTTTTTGATACATTTATCTATTTATAGAGTATGTATAAGTGAAAGACCTAATAATAAAAACAACAAAAAAAGAAAAGTAAAGTGTACATAAGATACGAATCGTGCCTATAATTAATAGTCACCATATTCTATTTAAAATTTTTCATTTACATTTACATTTTCTAATATATTAATAATTATTACATTATTATATACATCCAACTTCCAGTGATTGCAAAGTGATCTGGTGATACATTTGAATATTTTGACTTATATACGTGTTCACTCATACAAAAATAAAATTAAAAAACAATTTTTTTATAGTGTAAAAATTTTAAAGTATCTTTAACATTTTTATGTATAAATAAATAAATATCATATTTTTAAATTTTTTTTTTATACAATATAGTATAGTTTAGTTTTAAATCGGTTCAATACTCTTTTCAGATGCTGTATAAATTTTTTATCTTACCCAACTTTAAAAATATCATGGGGTCAACGACAAACAGTTTTTTTATTTTTTTATTTTTGTCTGTACCTATGTATTTGTAATTTTTATACAACTTTAGTTATTAATTGAAATCACTTATATGTAATAGCCAGTAAGGCTATTTTTTCTTTTTAAAACAAAAACCCAACTTCTTATTTATGTAGGTATATGTATATATTTTTAAATATATAATGTATTTTCAATAAAATGCTGTATTTTTAAAGTGTTATTTAATTTTTTATTTTTATTTTTATTGAAGACATGATTTAAGTTAATGTCATGCAAAAATCCCCTCGAAACTAAATACATATATAATACAATCTTTATATGACCTCATCTTAAATTGCTGCCATTTAAAAAAAAAAAAAAGTGTCAGCACCTTAAAATTACAAAAATGTTAAATATAAATTTGATGGTAAAATAAGTGGGAGAATTACAAAACGGCAAAAAAAACTGTTACTAATATAAATAAAAACGTTAAAAAAAAAAAAAACAAGTGTAAAATAAATCGATCGAAATTGGTTTCTATACAATATCTGCTGTATAGAAAAATTTTATTGTACGGAAATTCTGCATCGATTACAACATATTTATAATTATATCATGCAATAAAATTATTGCATTTGGTAAAATAAATTGTGACATTTTGTTGTTTTTTTTTTTGTATTCTTTAATGTAAATGACAATAACAGACAAAATGTCTGTTTGTTTGTTTTTTTTTTTTAGTTTTTAGTGTATAATTATTTGCATTTGTTTTGATTGTTTTTTAGCGTTTTCCTTTGAGAAAACATGGGAAAAAATGTTAAATAGTTATTATTTGACGCACAGGTGAAAGTTAAAATTATTTTTTTTATTAAAGTTTCCTATTTATTGAAATACTTGGCATGAACTTGGTTTGTTTGTGTAAAAAGAGTTTAAACGAAGGATATGGTCCACTTTTTTTTTTAAATGAAATATGCAACTATGGGTCGAATTTATAAAACAGAGCTTGAACTCAAACCTCACTTATTTAAGTATAAACCAATTTTTGTTTAACAGAACGAACTTTTATTTAAAAAAGTGAAATTTTAGTTTAAGCTCAGTTTTAAGCATTGTACAATTTTCTCGATAAGGAAAGAAAAATAATGCACTTACCAGATATGATTTTTATACTTCAGTTTTCTAGCGTGGTATTGTCAGAGTAAATTACATAGTGTTATTGCGGACGTAAATTTTAAAGCACATAATCAGATGATCTAAGATGATGAATGATGACATATTAATTTGAATATTGTTTGATTACTTATAGCTGCTTTTTTCTACATTAAGAATTGTTAGGATTTTGTATGTTTGTATTTTTTTTATATTACATAATATGTATTTTATGTTTACGCCATGTCATTTTTTTTTGTGCCGAATACATCGATTCTGTGGTTTTAATGTCGATACCAGTTTATATAGTTGATCAGTTTATTAAGACATTATCCTGTATGACTTCTTCAAGCACCTCTTCTACAACAGCTTATTTGATTGTCTGGTTTTACAACCTTAGTGAAAATGGTAATATTACCAAAATATCTTAGAAAATTTATACTTCGTAACAATACTGCAAACAAGAACATTCTGATAACTTCTTTTATAGACAATAAGATTGTAATATATCATCAATATCTCTGGAACAATAAGGAAATAAAATTGTCAACATCTCTGGAGTAATATGAGGAATCTATAAAAAAAAAAAAATATTATGAAAAATTTGAATTTTGTATATGAAGAAGTCTCTCTCCATCCCTAAGAAGTGGTTAATTTTACAAAATATAAATTTCTCCTTTGTTCAATTAATAACAGGCGCAATAAAGATAATTTTGGGCTTTAATGAATTTATAAAAAAAAAAAATACTCTCACCGTTTATTAATAATGTTATAAATTATTAAACTTTATTTTGCAATTAATTAAAAATATTATAAATTAGCTACTGTAAAAAAAAGTGTAAAATGAGAACAGGATTTAAAAATAAATCGATTCAAACCTTGAGTAGTTATTATGAGTTTAGAATGATATATGAGTTCATTTATTTGATCTTGAGATATATAATTTTTCAATGCAGATATACAATATATATAAACAATATTGTCCACATTCAAATGGAAAATTTAAAAACAAAAAATAAAAAACACGTAAATTTAAGTTATTGAAATAAAGTAAATTTTTCAAAAGTAATTCTCAGACTCAATATTTTTATTTTCTTTTACTGTTTTTGTTTGTTTTTTAATCGTGGGTGATTCAAACTAGTAAATGTACATTTATTTAACTCAATTCTTCTGAATTATTTTTTTAGTTGTCAGTGTTTAGACCTTAATTTTTAAATATGTATACGGTACGAGGTCATAAAATCATTGATCATAAAGCCATATTTCATGAATATTGCTTTATTAGCCTTTCAGATGAGTTATAAAGCCACAAGCTATAATAAATTTTATAAAACGACTGACGTAGTTTTGTAGTTGTTGAAATGTGTAAGTTAAAAAAATAATTGGGAAGGATTTTAGTTGGTTACAAATTCAAGATTTAAATAATTTGTTTAGTGTGGATTTACCATTTTAAATATTTTGTAGTTAAAATATGTATATGTAAGAGAAGTAATTTAGAGGGATTTTATGGTTGGTTACAAAATCAGGGTATTTGAGAGTAATATTCTCCATAATATTAAATTCTTTTTTTGTTGTTATAATATCTATAAAAAAATAATTAGATAAGTAAAATTTTAAAGTTGTTTAAACTAAGTAGTTTAATACATTTCTGTTTAAAGTAGTTTTAATCGAATCAGACATAACGTTATATGTTTTTATGTTCCATTGAAATGAGTCATAAAGTCAAATTCCCAATATGGCTTTACGACTCATATGAATTGGTGAAATATGGCTTTATGAGCTATGGCTTTACGACACCACACCTCTGAATAGACAGGAACTATCTAGTTTAGTTCTTAATGCAAAATTTAAAAAATTTTAGACTTCGAGTCAGTTTAAACCAAGTCTTAATTTGGAATTTTTAAAATCACAATACTTTTCTTTTAAAATATTTGAGTTTCTTTTTTTCGATGAGCACCTTAGAACTTATTTATAAATGCACTATAATGACTTTTAAAGTTGTTCTTGAAAATTTTAAACAGGGTTTTTATTTTATAATATTGTGTACATGAAAAGAAGAAAAATAAATTTTAAAAACTATTTTTATTTTGATAATATTTTAATCGGATTTTAAAAAAAACAACTTTAATTAATTGACATTGAAACTGATTTAATTTATTTAAGATATCTGAGTCATTTTTTTTTTTTTTTACAAGGTAATTCAGTTTTTCATTTGTAAATTGAAAGTCAGACTTTAAATCATTTTTGATTTATTGGAAAATCTTAAAAATATTAAAAAAAAAATTTTAAAAAGTTTTAAATAAATAAAAATAATAAATGAATTTTTTGAGCGGAAAATGAAAATTAACTTCTTTGTTTTATTGTTCTATCTTTAGAATTTTGTTTTTAATAACGAGGTTAAATTATTGTTATTTTGTAAAAAGTGATTTTAGGTTAAATTTTTTAAAATAAATTGAAAGGCAGAATGGGTTTTTTCTTCAAAATGTTAGATTAGAGTTCAAGCTCAGTTTTATGCATTCGGTGCATTATGTAAGTAATGTATGGATGCTGTAAAGGATAATAATATGAACGTATCTGTTATTTGATTATTTTTCACTTCTTTCAGTCTCAGCTATTGAAAATCGTGATATATATTATATACAGGGTGTCCGAAACTCAAAGATCACGAAGAACGAAGATGATAGAGAAGTTATACAGGGTGTCCGAAACTCAAAGATCACGAAGAACGAAGATGATAGAGAAGTTCATAACAAACAAAAAAGTGTTCTGAAGGGGGGAAGGGAGTTTATTTCTAACGGTTTCCGAGATGACGCCCTTCAAAGTAATTGCATTCACTTTTTAAAGAAATAACATCTTTGCCGCTGTATAACATAGAAGATTTGTTTAAGTGTAGGTAGATAGCTGAAGTTATGGACTTTCACACTAATATTCAAACTTTTATTCATCTTTAATAATTGAAGAGTAACAAGGTTTTAAATACGAAAAATTTTAAAATTTTTCACTGTTTTTATAAAATAACAGTAATTTTTGCATAAAAAACCGTTATTAATGTATCAATTTTATTTCATTTTCAAAATAACCTATTCATGAGCTTCAATTTAATTTTGTTCAGTATTTAATTTTGTTCAGTTTTTGGATGTTCCATATTTCCGAGACTCTTTTCACTAGAATCTTGAAATTTTTAGACAATGAAGATTTTTGATAAATCGTCTAAGGGAAAATTATTGTACTTCCCTTTGTTTAAGTGCTATTACGATTTAACAATTTGCCATTTTTAGACACCTGTAACTTGGACACCTACATAAATATGCAAATTATAAGACATAAAAGTAAAGTTTCAATATCATTGAAATTTATATTTTCATACTTTTGAAATTTGGGTATTTCAAAATGTTTAGTTTTACATACTACCTTATTATTTAAATATTATATTTGGGGAAATCTATATGTTAGTCATTGGACATTTAAAAAAATTTAGAAATTTTCTTTTAGCAATTTAGCCTAAGTATCATTAACTTTATTCTACAAATATTTTCATATTTAAAACATCTTTATTGTGCAATATTTTACAAATATTTAGATGTCCCAATATCAAATACTTATACAAGAAATGTAGCTTATATTTTCGTAAAATGTTGTTAGTCATCGGGGCCATACACTTTTGTTAATTTTTAAGTTTCAATATTATGCGATTTCCTATGAATTCCTTTACAGTTAAATGTAAATGTAAATGTTACATTTACATTGAATATACATAATATACCTATGAAATAGAATGCATTAGTCTTATGGAGAATTGGGCATTTCAATAAAAATTTTACTGTTTCAAGAATAGATTTGAATTGATTTTAAAAAAAACATAATTTAAAAAGGAAAGCAAACGAAGAACTAATACTCAAATTATCTAATATTAGAAGAGACGCCGAATGAGTGTGGGTTTGAATCTCATACACGTCATAAGAGTTATTCCCCCTTACGACATTTACAGCCATTTCTAAAAAAAATGTTAGAACCATTTGTTAAGGTATAAGAAAATTCATATATAAATAAGATATTATGAATATCATTTTTAAATTTTTGGTTTTTGGCTCATTTTTTATAGAATTCTCCATTTGTATAAATTTTCCAAATGCCTATGTTTACGGTTTAATAGAAAACCTAGCAAAATATATCTGCGTTTGAAAAATAAATTAATACAGAAACCTAAACAAATTAATACATTTTGTATGTTAAAAAATTATCTAAATGTAATCTAAAAATTTTGTGAACATAAAATATTAATTAAACATTATATTTTACAATATTTCTTTATCTTTTTCTCTCTCTCTTTATCCTTTTTCTTATTGGCCATTTTTTTCTATTTTTTTTTTAACAAATTTGTACAATTAACATTCACCTTTAATTGAAATTTAAACTTTCTAATTTTTTTTTTTTTTTTGTAGTTTTTTGTGTTTTTTTTTTTGTTAACTTCTAATTTAATTCAATTTAACTAACCATCATTTTATAATATCCGTATAGATATTCCTGTCCAATACATTATTCACACCTTATTTTTTTTACACCTGAACAAAATAATGAAAAATGAAAACAAAACTTAATTACATAATAATTTTTTTTTTGTACCTACAAAAACAAAACAAAAGAAAGAAAAATATTTTAAAAAATATATTAAGATATATACTTTATAATATGTATGATATATGTATGGCCTACCACCCACTGTAATTTTATATCATCAATTTATAACCGAAAAAAAAACAAAAAACCAAAATTATAAGGTAAAATTTACGATGAAATTAAAAATTAAAATTTTCAATGGTAAACAAAAAAAAAAAAAACTTAATTTTTTTAATTTTCTCTTTCTAAATTCATCAATTTGTTAAATCATCATAAATATTGTTATTATTAACAAAAACAACAACTATAATAATAATAAAAATAATAATATGTAACAGTAGAAAAAATCTGAAAGATAGTTACAGAAGACATAACAAATTTCTTTATTAAAAGCTTAAAACAAAAAAAAAAAAAAATTAACTTTACACTTTAACTTTTTTTTTTTTAACCTGCCTAATCACTAATCATATTTTGCTTCCCGTTTTAAAGCATGACTTGGAAATTGTTAAGAGCGTATAAATATATATAATATTTTATAATAAAAATACTAAAAATATAAAGAAAAGAAAAAAAAAAACAATCTATAAGATAGAGTTTTTTTCTTTCTTTATAGGAAGCTCAGTTGCAAAAAAGAAAATTTATTATTTTTAAATAGAAAACGAGGAAGAATACAGTTGCCTTTGTCAACTCTTAAATACCCGTACGAACCGTTAGTATGTTCACAGCCTGTCACTCTGCTTACAATATTATTGTTTAATATTTTAGTATTTTAAAATAATTTGGGTGAATTTTATAATTTCTAGAACTATGGGTTGTAGATATATTCAAACTATATGTTTATACATTCTTCAAAAACAGATTTTAACCTTCCACATAACGATTATCAATCCAAAACTTTTTCAAATATTCTATAGTACCATTTAATACTAAGCGGTAAATGTATATTAAATTTACTTAGTACAAAATAGTAAATATAATTTTAAATATTATATTATATTATATTTAAATATTCCATTGACAGAATAATTTCTTATAAGTGCAATAAAATACATATATGTATGTAAATACGGTGCTATATAATATACATCTATACTCTTATCATTCATTCATCAGTGACATATACGATATGTAAATAAACATGATATTATATAAGTATGTATGTATATCAATATCATATAAATAAAAATTCTTCAAGCAACCGTTATGTTGTTTATTTATTTACATTTTTATGTACTACGCATTATATCCTCAACAATTTCAAATTATCGAGTAAAACAAAATGCAAAAAATTAGTTAAAGAAATTTGTTAGAAAATTTGAAAAAATCAAGTAACTCTTTCGTCAATTATAAAGTAACCATATATTATTAAAAAAAGTTATTAACAGAAATAAGAGTATAATATTGAAGCTTTAATTTTTGTGTATTACTTCAAAAGAATTTTAACAAGTGTTCAAGTTACAGGTGTTTAAAAATAGGAAATTTTCAGTTTTTGACCCCTTACAGCTCCTAAACGGGGGGTGATACAAAAAAAATTTCTGAAATGACTCATACTTATTTTCAAAGATCTAACTTCTGTCAAAATTTTAAGTTTCCAACTTAAACCGTTTAGAAGATAGAAGGGTTAAAGGATTTTGCAAAATTTTAGTTTCGCATAACGGTAAATTAAGACACCGTATGCCACAAATATATATTCATTGTATATATACTTTTAAAGCTAATAACAGTAGTAATCGTTTGGCGTTTTCAAAATGAAGATATACCTTATACAACTTGTACTATAACAATTTAAATATAGAGCTTTTTTGAACCTTTGGGGAGCTGTAGCTCCGTAACGGGTGGAGGTACAAAAAAAAGTTATTAAAAATAAAATTAATATTTTTGTGAGGTGTATCAGTAGTTAAAATTTCATAGCTCTATTTCAAAAAAAATGTGGGGATCTAAAAGTTAGGTGTTCGAGAGCTACCCTAAGGTTTGGTCCAAACTCAACCAAAAAAAATAGGGAGCCTACAAATTACTCCCAAAATATTTTGAGTAAACTTCAAGATTCTAGCTTTCTTAGTTTTTGAGTTAGCGTGCTGACGGACGGACGGACGGACGGACGGACATGGCTCAAAAGTCTTAGAATTTTTTTCTGATCCGATCCATACCTTTGAAGGTATATCTAGCTCGCTTATTTCGAGGTGTTACAAACGGAGGAGTAATTTTATTATACCCGATCCTATCGTACGGGTACAATTATATGGTAATCAATGTTGACAACATTCATACAAATATCAAATGATATTTATAGTGATTTTATTATATTTTAATTTAAGTACTTATTTACTGTTCACTAATTATTTCTCTTATATTAAGATTTTGCATTATGCTTCTCGCTTCTGATAATAGAAAATTGTCGTATATTTTAGATGTTAGTCATATCTTTAGTAGAAACTCTGAGATGAGATTCAGATTTAGAAAAATATTTTTTGCAAAAAAAAAAAAAATGAGAACAAAATACATAGTATTTCTATGTTAATTAATAAATTTTAGAGCTATTATTCAATTCAAAAAAATGTACTTATGTATGTATGTAAATGTATGGGCTCTATCCGCCCGTATGAAATTTCACCCATGGATCATTATAGATCTCTTAAAAATGTTTATGTTGTTTACTTTATGTTTATGTTTACTTTTTTTTTATGTACGGCCAACTATTACGGAACTACAGCCCTTTAAAGTTTGGAAAAGTCCTATTTTCAAAGGTTCTGCTTAAACACCTCAAAAGGTTCTGCAAAAAAACCCCATGACAGAACTTTTTTTTATTTTTAAAAATCATTATCAATATTATACATTTTTTTTTTAAATTTTAGTATTCAAATTTTACGTTATCTGAAAACGTAACGTAACTTAACGTTTTGAGAAAAGAAAGATCTTTCAAATTTAGCATAAGTTATACCTCAGAAAATTTTTTTAATTAAAAAAAAACTGTTAGGGTTTAAAAAATTGAATATTTACTTGTTAGACACCTTTAATTTAAACATTTTTAACTTGGCACTTGTAGTAACAGGCTAAAGTTATCTTTAGTAAGACAAAAAAATTAAAGCGCCAATATTATATTTATATTTAAGCGTTTTTAATTTATACAGTTACAGCACTTAAAAATTGCAAAAAAGCCATATTTTCCATCATTTTTATTTAATATTTTTCCATCAGGTTATACTTAATATTTTTATACCCGTACGATAGGATCGGGTATAATAAAATTACTCCTCCGTTTGTAACACCTCGAAATAAGCGAGCTAGATATACCTTCAAAGGTATGGATCGGATCAGAAAAAAATTCTAAGACTTTTGAGCCATGTCCGTCCGTCCGTCCGTCCGTCCGTCAGCACGCTAACTCAAAAACTAAGAAAGCTAGAATCTTGAAATTTACACAAAATATTTTGGGAGTAATTTGTAGGTTCCCTATTTTTTTTGGTTGAGTTTGGACCAAGCGTTAGGGTAGCTCTCGAACACCTAACTTTTAGATCCCGACATTTTTTTTGCAATAGAGCTATGAAATTTTAACTACTGATAGATATCACAAAAATATTAATTTTATTTTTAATAACTTTTTTTTGTAGCCCTACCCGTTACGGAGCTACAGCTCCCCAAAGGTTCAAAAAAGCTCTATATTTAAATTGTTATAGCACAAGTTGTATAAGGTATATCTTCATTTTGAAAACGGCAAACGATTACTACTTTTATTAGCTTTAAAAATATATATACAATAAATATATATTTGTGGCATACGGTGTCTTAATTTACCGTTATGCGAAACTCAAATTTTGCAAAATCCTTTAACCCTTCTATCTTCTAAACGGTTTAAGTTGGAAACCTGAAATTTTGACACAAGTTAGATCTTTGAAAATAAGTATGAGTCATTTCAGAAATTTTTTTTGTATCACCCCCCGTTTAGGAGCTGTAAGGGGTCAAAAACTGAAAATTTCCTATTTTTAAACACCTGTAACTTGAACACCTGTTAAAATTTTTTTGAAGTAATACACAAAAATTAAAGCTTCAACATTATACTCTTATTTCTGTTAACAACTTTTTTTAATAATATAGGGTTACTTTATAATTGACGAAAGTGTTACTTGATTTTTTCAAATTTTCTAACAAATTTCTTTAAAACGAATTTTTTCCATTTTGTTTTACTCGATAATTTGAAATTGTTGAGGATATAATGCGTAGTACATAAAAATGCAAATAAATAAACAACATAACGGTTGCTTGAAGAATTTTTATTTATATGATATTAATATATATACATACTTATATAATATCATGTTTATTTACATATCGTGTATGTCACTAGTGAATGAATGATAAGAGTATAGATGTATATTATATAGCACCGTATTTACATACATATATGTATTTTATTGTACTTATAAGAAATTATTCTGTCAATGGAATATTTAAATATAATATAATATAATATTTAAAATTATATTTACTATTTTGTACTAAGTAAATTTAATATACATTTACCGCTTAGTATTAAATGGTACTATAGAATATTTGAAAAAGTTTTGGATTGATAATCGTTATGTGGAAGGTTAGAATTTGCTTTTGAAGAATGTATAAACATATAGTTTGAATATATCTACAACCCATAGTTCGAGAAATTATAAAATTCACCCAAATTATTTTAAAATACTAAAATATTAAAAAAATAATATTGTAAGCAGAGTAACAGGCTGTGAACATACTAACGGTTCGTACGGGTATCTAAGAGTTGACAAAGTCAACTGTATTCTTCCTCGTTTTCTGTCACTTTTAGTTAGACCTGCCTCTTTTTGTTCTTGTAATTTTGAGAGAAAAAAGAAAGCCTAAGTTAGTTCTGAGTTCTTTTTAAGAACTATTAAGGGTCAAACAATGACATTTTGCTTTTTTGACGCACTTGTACACATTTTTTTTCTAAAAGAGCAAAAATGAAAGCTTCAATTTTGAGTAATTATAATTTTACATCTGTTAATTGCTTTTCTTAATTAAATATGTCTTCGTTAAAATTGAAGAAAGTGTCTTTTGATGTTCCATAATTTTTTCTTACATATAAAATTCTGAGAAAATTTATAAATTTTGATGCACGTCACAATTGTTTTTATTCTCTTTTGTGCGCTTTTAACTACTATTGGTTGGTGCCCTGTTTCTTAAACTTCTAACATAACATGTAGGTATAGAAAAAAAAGTTTAATTGAAATTTAGAAAAGATTAAAAATAAATATTCTCTACATCAGATATTCGATTTTTTAGACGTCTCTTGTAGTTTCTGTAAAGAAAATTTTCTAAGGAAAATTTTAATCAAAAATTTTAAGAAATTTTGTTTAAAGTAGCTATTATTAGAAAAATAGGTGGGTGGCTATAAATGCTTTCAATAATATTTATTTTAATTGATTAAGTTTTAAAGAAAATAAATATTTCTGCTCTTATTCTTAATAGCCTCTATCTATTTTTTTCCAAACTCACTTAAAAATCATTTATTAATTATTAAGATTCATGAGTTTCTTTTTTATTTTTGAGTAATTCAGATTTAAATTTCATATTTAACTAAAAATTCACGAAATTCACTTAATTAGAATACCTGTATGAATACCTGCTTTGAAATATTTCTCATTTCTCAAAAAACAACAAGGCAGAATGAAAACCAAAGGTTTTTAAAGGCGCACATTTTCAAAAGACAATACAAACTGTTTAGGATTGTGACTCTGCATCAAAATTTGAAAGTTTTCTTAGAATAACAAGAAATGTGAAAAATAAAGAGCCAATCCAAGCCAAGAGCCTTTCCTCAATTTTAAAGGATGTCTACAAAATTAAGAAAAACCATTAACACAATATGTAAAATTATAAAGTTGAAACTTTTATTTTTTGCCTTTTATTTTGAAAAAATGTGCACAGTTGCCTAAGTTACAGGTGTTTAAAAATAGGAAAATTTAGTCCTTAATAGTCCTCCCCTTGTGGTACAAAAAAATACACAACTTACACTAATTCTAGAAATTCTTTCTTTCCTCAAAATTTCAAGTTTTACACAGGCGCCTCGGTGTCCTAGTGGGTAAGAGCGTATAAAATACGCTGTAAATACCGAGGGAGTGTGGGTTCGAATCCCACACACGTTGTAAGAGTTATTCCCCCTTACGACATTTAAAACTACGCCTGAACAGGAAAGGCTGTGTAATTTCCTGTCCACACTTATTTGGCAGAGAAATACAATCAAAAAAATTCCAAATGCGTAATTGAGCTGAAGTTATGAAGGAGAAAAAATCATGCAAAATTTAGTTTTCACATAACGGCAAATTTAAATACTAAATTTAAAGTAGTTGTATAATTTTGATATTAATGTATAAATGTTAAAAAAAGTTCTGCCGAATGGCGTTTTTACTTCAAAAAGTGTTAAGTAGAAATTGAAATATACACATATAAAAATGGGTATTTTGATGTGCGGTAGCTCCGTAATGGATAGAGCTACATAAAAAAAAGTTGTTATACAACATCAATTTTTTATGAGATCTTCGCGTGCTTAAATTTTCATTGTACTATCTTTGACGGTGTATAGAAGTTTTTTAAACAGACGGACGGACGAACGGAGAGACAGACTGAAACAAATAAGCACATTTTGTCAAAATTTTTTTAGAAATGTGCTAAAAATATCCGAAGGAAAAAAACAATAATAATGAAGACAACTGACAATTAATATTGAGTTAATTTTATACGAGTGAAAAAAAAAATAAAAAAAAAAATGAGTGAAAAATTTAAGATTTATCTAAACTTCTTTTTATTGTATCCAATAAACATTCCACTTGGGAATTAAAATAAGAATGTAATTCTACACTTAACTGAAAATAACTGATGATAGTATCTAAAGATAATAATAATATGTAATTTTTTTTCGCTGTAAGTTTTTATGAATTGTCGAATATATATTTAACACCTACAAATATAAACAAGTAAACAAATTAACTTCATGTACAGTACACATGAATGTTTGTTGCCAGTTTGTTTGTTTTTTTGCTTTAAAACGATTCATAATTTTTTTAAAGTCAGATTAAATTTTTTGTTGTTATTATGAATATAGCAGATATAGCTTATGATGAGTGTATAACATCTAAAGATTATGTTTATTTTTTTATTTCACTGATGCTTTCATTTTTATTTCTCCATTAGGATAGAGCCTTGTTTTGCTTTTTTATTGTTATTGTTATCGTTATTTTTATTTTGTTTTTAGTTTTTTTAATAACATGAAGAGAAAATAACAATATAAGAAGAAAAATAAAGTAAATTTTTTTTTTGCGCAAAAAAATAAAAACAAATTAATTTTTTTTTTTTTTGTTTTTATTTTTGGTGAAAATAATGGCAAAAAAAAAACAAAAATATGGAAAATTCACTTTCATTTCTGATATTTGATTTTGGTTCGTGTACAATTTCATTTGGTTAAAACTTTATACAAAAAAAAACACAAAAATCTGACATTTGTGAATATTTTCTTAAAAGAGATTTACTGTAACACCTCATTTAAGTTTTAAGGTTTCATTTTGGTTTTTCGATATAAAAATATGATAAAAGTAAAGAAAAGTATCTTAAGATTATGAATATATGTTTTAGGTTGAGTTAATAATTGTTGTTCATACTTAACTTTAAAAGAAAAATCTTTTGGTTTTTTTTTTTTTTTTTTATTTTACAAATTTCCACATAAACAAAAAAAATTTTTTTCATTTATCATATTTATTTAGTTTTTATCTTTGTTTTGTATATTTTTCGTTTTGGGTGCTGTTGGATTTGGATCTTTTTTTTTTTGTTTTTTTTCTTTGCAATTTAATGAAAAAAATAAGTTACTCTCAATGTAATTTTAGTGATTGAATTTTGCAATTAGCAGTTAATTTTTATGAGGTGAAATTTTTGTAATTATAAAACGCTTTAGTAAAAAGAAAAATAAATAAAAAAAAAAAAAAACAAAAACCTTGAATATATGCAAAGTGTATATCTATAGTGTTGGATTGGAATCAGAATTAAAGAAAGTTAACAAGTACTTTTTTTTTTAAGTGTTAATAATATTATTACATTTTTTTGATTTACTATTTTACACTATTATTTTAGCAAAAAAAAAAAAAAAAAAAAAACGCCCGCTAAAATTGTATTCTTATATATGCAAATCATTATATTATTAAATTTTAAAATTTCGCCTAAAAGTAAATAATAAAAAATTTGCAATTAATTAAGTATTTTAAAGTTAGCGAAAAAATATTTTTAAAAGGAAAGATCATGATGCTAAGAGCAGTTATTTAAAAGGTAATTATATATGTATAATTAATCGTATATGTTTTAGATATAATAGTGTATAGTATAGAAAATTTTAATCAGGATTGAAATTTTCGTTAGTGCATTACTTATTGGTAATATTAAGTTATTAGTTGTATTGAAAACTGTATATATACTACCTTTGTATACGTAGTGGGATGGTGTATATGGTTATGCACAGTAATGTTATACAAACCAATTTAATTGATGACACTAACACACCTTTATTACTAATACGTTTTTAGTAAATTACACTGTTTTTCTGTTTTTAACGTTTCGTCAGTAAGTTGAATAAAAAATGCACATGAAAAAAAAACTGAAGTGGTACTTATAATAGTAACAAGCGCGAAAAATCTTTAACACTGAACGATGTTGTTTTTAACACGAATAGAAAACTATCCTTACACCTAAACCTTAAAACGCGCTGTGCAGCTCAACTCTATTAGATGGTTGTTTATTTTTGGCTTCATCGAGCTGTTTAATACCCTTAAGAATTGGATGATGATCCCTTGATCATGCGTCCTCACTTCGGAGAGATCTTTCCAGTAGGGCTATCCGAAGATTACTTTCCTTTGGAATTCTAGAATCGGGTGTTGGAAAAGTATATATAACACTGCCTGCGTCTTCTGCCTAAAACCTCTACTAATTTCCGTGTCGGCATCTAAGTTTTAGTAAGAGCTTGTATTCCTAAATTTCATTTAAGGTTAAGTAATAAAATAAAGTAACTATATATCCGTTTTAGGTTTTTTTAATTAAAGGGAAACTACAAAGCGGCTATAAACTTCATCGTTATCCATAGTTATAAACCGGGTTTATGTGGTAAAGAATTTTTAGAAAAAAATGAAAGATTAAAAATAAAAAAAATAAAGCTGAACTAAATAACCAAAATAGATTTATGGCTAAGAAAAATTTAAAGACTATAAAAATAATTGCAAATTTAAAAAAAAAACGATTAATTTGGACAACTTTTTTAGATTTATAATTCAAGCTTATCTGTAAATTGCATGTAGTTATTTTGCTTCAAATAATATTTAGGAATTAAGCCGCATTTGATTCTTTCGTCATTACTATACCAATCTATTGATATTTAACCAAAATGTTTCACTAGATCACAAAAAAATATCAAAAAATTATTTTCTTTATTATATTAATTTATTTGTTTTTAACAACACAATATTTGTCGTAAGATCCTATACAATTTTTCATACCGTTAAGTCTATAGTATTTGAAGGTTAATGGAATATGATTATTTTAAGCATTTAGAAATAATTAGCCTGTTAAAGGTCAAAGAATATAATATCATCGATTTATTTGCAATAAAATAGACGACAAAAAAAAAAAAACTATAAAAACAATTTCATAACTTGTTACTCTGGAAGTTTATTTTGCAAATTATTATTTTGATTTCATCATACAAGCATTTTAGCACATTTATAGATATAAAAAGCCAGTAAATTGAGGTATTATTATGGTATACTAAATTTTATTAAAGTCATTAAATTCATTTATTGTTAATATTTAGCAAAACATTTATTTTTTCTTATGTTCATATTAAAATATTTTATCCGGTTTTATTTTTTTTTTTTTTCAAGTTTCCTTCAATTTTTATTTTTTTTTATTTTTTGTTAATTAGGAAATTTCGAGTCTTTAAATTATCACCAAAGATTCACAAAAATTTTTTTTACATTTATGTACGATATTATTATGTTTTTTTTTATTGTATTTCATCGAAATGGAAATCATAAATCAAAAATTAATAAATTTTTTTTTTTTTTTATAAAAATCTTTGAAAACAAATCTAAAGTTATTAATTTTCATTAATAAAACATTAAAGTAACCTACCAATAAAGTTAGGTAATGGTTGTGTAATACTCTGGTATATTATGAAAGAAAAAAGAGATATGAAAAATTCATTGTTGACAATACAAATGTCAAAATTAAATTTTAATTGTGACTTTAAGTGCATTTATGATTTGTTAATAATGGGTAAAAATTTATTTACTTGTCTGATTTTAATGGTACTAATTAATAATGAAATGTTAATCAATTTTATTTTATTTTTTTTTAAATTAAAATTTTAAATTTTATTATTTGTATTCGATTAGATAATATGGAAAGTATAAAATAATTTTTTGTGTTATTAAAGTTCGATAAAAGATAACCCCTTAACAATTGAAAAAAAAAAAATGTACGCATCCATATTCTATTTTATGTCAAGATGAAATTCTATTCACATACTGTCAAAGCAGTTAGGTTATCATTCTATTACAATATAGTCAATAGGGGGAGATGATTTTAATTAGTAAAAATATTATATTATCAAAAGTGTGTAGATTTTCTTGGTGTCCTTTGGAGATTCTTATTCCTTAGGAAAAAAAAATCTTTTAGTATCTTTTAATTAATACTTAAAATATCCAATTATTATTGCAAATTTTTTTTTCCAGGGGTCACGATAGTGTAGTGAGTAATAGCGTATAAAATATGATTTAATGAATAATTAAATCCTTAACGGTACCCGGACCTTACGGTACCCGGACCTTACGGTACCCGGAAAGGAATAGCATCTGTGCAATTTTCTTATCACATTTATGTAACAATTTAGTTTATGTCAAACTAAAGGTGCTAAAAAAAAGAAAAAATTTTTTTTCCTCATCCTGTATGCTTAGATTTGGATTAAATAAAGCAATTCAATATAAATTGATGTATAATTTTCGTTTTTCACTGTAGGATGGCTGAAATATTTCAGTGCCAAATATTAACTTTTTATTTAACTATAACGTTTGAAACACAATGTGATATATGTATTACTTTTTCACTAGAAGTGTAATTAACTTCCTAATTTTAAAAGTAAGGAGCTTAAAAAACTAGAGTTATTTTGCTAAATTAATAATTTTAGTTTTAATATATAAAGGAATCAAATATTACATTCTTTAGAATCTTTCGCTTTCGGATTTTACGTTCCACACGTTTTTTTTGCGTGAAACAATATATAAATAGCTCTTAAAATTCGTACGATCGTAAATGATCATTTGCTTTTCAACATATTTTTCCTTTGAAAAATTTTCTTGTTAGTTTACTGCTCTGTACTTTAGTTCGTCCGTTCGTCCGTTTGTTTACAGAACAATATACACAATTTCAGATAGAACAATTTATAATTTAGAAGAATGAAATATCTGCAAAATTTCAAAGTCGTTTAATGGATTCTGTGTTTTCACCACAATTTCATTGATAAAAAGAAACAATATGACAGATATATAACAAACGTTATACAAATCTATTAACAATACAAAACTGACTGAAGAGAAATATATTACGAAAAAAATTATATACCTAATACATAATAAATTGTTATATTCTTTCAGTTAGACTGGAGTTGGTACCTATAATATTCTGATGACACAACATTGTATTTAAAAAATAATAATGTATAATTAATAATAAATTAGATAATGAAACTTAGTAAAATATAATGCCTTTTTTAATTAAAAGATATTTAAATCGTTTTAAGCAATTAGTTTCAATCATAAATAAATATTTTTTTAATAAATATAAAAACAAGTTGATTAAATTTTTATTCTAATAATAAATTAAAAAAAAATTTTTAGTGTTATTATCTAGTGAATTGATAACTTTTGATTGTTGTTTGTATATCTTTTATTTAAGATTATATAAAATGAAACTTTTATAATTGAAATTGAAACAAGGTACATGATAATTTTACTAAACAAATTTTATTTTGATATAAATAACCATTTTAGCACATGAGTCACAAGTGAGTGAGTCACGTATACCCTTTATTATGATATGAGCAAAAGTTGTAATATACTGAAACAAAATAACTATTGATATAATTGTAATCATTAGACACATGCTAAAAAATCGTATGAGGTAAACAATATAAGGCTATATAAATTAAATTAAAAAATAATTTAAAAACAATCTAGCTATGCCATAAAATTAATTTGAAGACAAAATTTATTTATTTATTTATTTATATTCAGGTACCGTCGTACATAAATATGCCAGGGAGTTATAACCCCTGTTTCCTAAAAGTAATGTGGGGTGTACGTGATATTATGATATATAAAGTATATTGCGATATATGAATATTTTTTTTTTTATATTATAATTATTGTACCCAGCCGGGAATCGAACCCGAGACCTCTCATTCCCTTATGAATGAGAAGCGGTGCGTCAACCACTGCACCAATGGCTGAATAAAGACAAAATTAAGTAAGTAAAGCATATCTCAATGACTTAAATTAATTCCGTAAAAGTGAAGAGTTGATTTTGAACAACATGCTGGAAAAATTTTCATTATCAATATAGATGCACGGAAGTTAAAAATGTATATGGTGAAAAGTGTAAAAAATATTAACCTAAGGCTCTTCCTTAATTAAAAAATCATGAATTTTTTAGTTTTCCTTATAATTTATTTTCTTTATATCAATTATTTATCGTATTTAAATCAAAATATAAGATATTTAGCATGTATATTATCAAGTATAGATACTATATTAAACTATTTCGAATGGATAATAAGTAGACATTTACGGATTATAAGGATAACAACAACAAAGTTTAATATTTTTAGTTTTTACAATAAAAAAAGATATTAACTGTGTTTTTTTCATTCGGTTCGAGATCAAGGTTTAATTTATAACACGTAAAAATAACAACAAAATAACCCATATATTTATGTGGGTCAGAGTCTGTGATCTGTATAAAAAAATTTACATAAAATTGCAAAAGATGGCGTATATATAGTTTTTGATATAAAATTTGTGAAATTATTTTCTAGTTTTCAATATAAAATTTGTGAAACAAAAATATTAAATAATTTACAAGTATGTATATTTAATTTAAAATGGACGATAAAAGGTATGTAAAATCAATTTTTTATGATACAAAAAAAAAATTTGTTTTATTTGAAATGTTTTTTTTATTTGAGTAACACACATTGTATTTTTCAAACCTTGATACCCGTATGAAAAAAAACCCGGCTATTATATCTATGTATTTAGTTTAGTCACCCAAGCAATCAACTCATTTTGTAGCCGATCACCCCAATCTTATAAAATTTTAACTCTAAAACTCTAAACTCTAAAATTTTTCTTATTGTTAATACGACTTAATTAATTTTTATATATAAGTGTCAATTTAATAAAACACAAAAAATGCTCCTGTCATTCTTTCTGACATTAACCTATAGTTATCGATTAACATTTATATTAGGTGTTTAGTTAATTGGCATTCCTTATCCTCTACCTTAGGCTTAATCAATATTATTTTGTATTTACGAGGTAAAAACGATATGATTGAGTTAAATTTTGAAATATCGAAGATTCAAATCCAATCCTTAGATGGCATTTTTTGGTTTGGTTATTGGTTTATATTGTGATTGATTTTGAAACAGGATTTTCGTTGATGTTAAAACTTTTTTCTCTCCTTCAACACAAAACCTATGTACATAATATATAATATACTTTAAAAATCGAAATATAAAGAGATTTTAACAATTAAAAAAGAAAATATTTTTAGTGCATGTAACTAAATAATTGTTTTTCTTTTCTTTTTTGCGTTCAAGAAAGATTAACTAACGTAAAATGAAATGAATTTTTTTTTTTGATCGTTTTATTACAAATCTTATTTTATGAAATATTAATTTTTTTTTTTTTCCATCCGTTCAAGAAAGAAAATATATATAACAGTTGAGTGTAATTAACATCAATATACCTATAGATATTATAAAATTTTATTACGTGTATTTAAGTAATTTGTTTATTTATTTTTTTTTTTTTTTTTAATCCTCTCCCTCATAAAATTTTCAATTTTAAAATTGAAATTAAACCCGGATCCATGTTTTATAATTTAAGTTATATTAATAGTGCAATATCCAAGAGGTTACATGCTTTTTTTTTTTTAATTTATTACTTCTTATAGTTAATATCAATTTATTTTTTAAAATATATGAAAATCTTTTTTTTTTTTAATATAGTTTGTTAATTTATTGGACCATATTGGGATTCCATAATATACACTTAAAATAAAATAAAATAAATAATAAATTTTCGTATTATTTGTTTTTTTCTTACTATAACTCATATATACTTGTATTTGGATATAGTTGTATCTAAAGAGTTTATTTTTAGATTTTAAATTCCTTTCCAAAGCTGGTATTTTTTTTTTTTTTATGTTTTTATGATTTTTCATTTTTTGTTATTATTTGCCACGCAGTGAAAGTGAAAATTATACACCTTGGAGCATTCTGCTGCTTTTTTTTTTATCGCAATAATAATAAAAAAAAAATTTTTTTTTTTTTTTTTTAAATCAACAACAAAATTAAAATTATCCCGCGATTTTTCTGCCTATATGTACATATATTAATATATAATTTGTTAAAATTGTCCTCAATGTAGGTCACTAAATCATACATATAATATTATACTCGTACTCGTATAGGTACTACTATATATGTGTATATGGATATGTAATTTTGATAATAAAAAAAAAAAAACAACTTTAAAGTACGATTACATTTTAAGAGTACAATATTACAAAATTATTATCATATTCCGGATCGATATAATTTTTAAATTGCTTTCATTTTCCTTTCCATTTTACTCGTTTTTATTATTGTTATTATTTTTTTATTTTGTTTATGTCATTAAATTTTTACAATAATTATTGTGAATCATTAAATTACGATTGTGAATTTTTAATGATTATAAGTTCAATATGTTATTTTTTTTTTTTTTTTTACGATTTGTCATTGAACTATTTCTACAAATTATATAAATTTGTCTAAATATTTACATAAATGTTAAGGTCTGCAAGAATAATTTATTTATACGCCTATTATTTTGTTTAAAAATTGTTTTTAAATGTAAATTTAAATTTATTTTGAGAAAAAAGTTAATAATTAGTTTATTAAAAGTTATTTATCATCAAATTATAAAACGCATCAGCTTAAAAAATAAATTTTTTTTCTTGTTATTTTTGAAAAATTTCTTATAATAGTAAATTCCCGCTTTAACTGCTTCATTATGTAAAGGTTTGTTTTGAAGGTATCCCTGCTTTAACTCCTTAATTATGTAAAGGTTTGTTTTAAAGTCTAATCAAAACTTTATTATAATTTACTGAATTTTACTGTGTGGAGTTTTTCATTCAAAGGACTGCTCTTCGGGCTTCTCATTAATTCTTTTAAATTAAAAGAAAAAAATCCCACCTCGTACTTTAAATTTTCAATTATCGATACTTTGAACAAAACATCATAATATATGAACAATAAACATTCTATATATATGAACAAATGAAACCGGACAGATATTAATTTCAGACCAGAACTTGTACATGATTTTGATCATTTAAGTTGCTCTAAGCTTATAGAGTAGCATTTAAATAAATTATTTAAGTAACAGCGCATAATTATTTTTACATTTGACAAATCTAACGCGCATTTCTTACATCATCAAATATTGAGTCGAAAAGTTTCGCGTTTACATCTCGATCTGGTCAAATCTAAATAAATCATACGTATATTAAAATTAATGAATTATAATCATTTGTATTACGACTATGTCCGTAAGCCTTAGTGTGTCTCATACTCTTCATTCTGAGCTATTTTCTACGAGCTGGTTCCAAGTATTCTACAATTACTCCTCAATACATTCGAAAAGTCCGTCTTCGATATTCTCTAATTCTATTATTATATATTATGGTATTGCTTCATCACTTTTTATTTTTGTGTTCTTTCATATGAGCTTCCAAAATTTTTTTTTATTCTTTAATTTAATATGGGTAGACCTAACGAAATATCAGTTTATTTATTAATGGATCATTTAGTGTCATATCCGCTAGCTACAACAAATTAAATGGTAAATAATAAAATAATTTGATCACTTTTTTTTTTTGTTTTTATTTAATTTACTTTCAAAAATCATAAAAATAGATGGGTTGATATTCAAGTATTTTTAAAATTGAATTGTGATTTACTGTGCGGTGACAAGTCGAGTTTCGAGGACAAGAAAATTTGCATAAAAAGTCATTAAAAGAAAAATTAACGACAAAAGCAGTGAAATATTAAAAGCGAAAGCAAAAAATTAATAACAAAAAAACGTTTTTTTTTTTTTTTTTGGTTGCTGCTGTAAAGCTTCAAATGTCAAAGAAAAATACCGTACGTCAGCATTATAATAAAAAAAAAAAAAAAAAAGTAGTTCAACCGGTTGATCTGACCGTGGGTCAGTTTTTTTTTTTCTTTGTGTTTTGTTTTTACTCTTTTAGTAGTTTTAAGCTATTTTTTTTTCTCTTAAATCTGGTTCATGCCAAAAATATTTTATTGTGTGTACTTGAAGTTTTGTGCTATAATCAAAAATAAATAAATTGTTTATCATATTCAAATTTAAAACAAAATTTAAAAAAATGAATAAAAACAATAAAACCAAAATATAAAAGTGAAAAATGATATGAGTTAGACAACAAAATGAATTATAAATGAAATGATTTTCAAGTCTACCACAATCAAAAATAGCCTTATAGGCTAGACTCCGAAATAAAAGTAATTAAACTAAAAAAATTTCAGAAAACCTTTTCAGATAATGGTTAAATCTGTATTTTAAAGATATTACTAAGCGCTTAAAGCTCAGGACATGTTAACATTTTTTGAAAAGCTATAATAATTAGTCATTTATTGGAGAATCACTCAGCGGGTAAATCGCATTCATAAAGTTTTCAAGCAGCTAAGCTTCATTTTCTTTGCTATTATAGGAGGTTTAATATAGGAGTGGAAAGGAGAAAAAAAGTACTGCAACCAACCATTTAAAATTGTACATACATTAAATATATAAACATTAATACACTTTATATCTATTATCAATTCTCTGTACAAGAAAACAATTTCTTATTCATATTGGACATATAAAATGTGATATAGGAGCCTCGGTGGCCTAGTGGATAAGAGCGTATAAAATACGCTGTAAACACAGAGGGAGTGTGGGTTCGAATCCCACACACGTCGTAAGAGTTATTCCCCCTTACGACATGTACAGCCACGGCTGAACAGGAAAGGCTGTGTAATTTCCTGTCCAAATTTATGTGTCAGAGAAATACATTTAAAAAAAAAAAAAAAAATGTGATACACAAAAATTTCATTTTGTTATTTTATTTAAGAAATTAACTGTTTTAAGTAAAAATCTTAAAATAAAATTCCATTTTGAAGAACTAGAAAATCTCCTTCAAATCTTTCAAATAAAGGACTATTACTAATTAACACTCTAGAGTTATGAACACTTTCTGGCCAGTTAATAATGTTATATTTATTGTAAAATATCTAATCCGGACCGCAAACTAGTATACAATTAAATTATCTTCATGTCTGTAAATATAAGCTGCTTCAAATTCATTGGGTGCATCAATTTTTATTAGAGTACAATTAATACACCCACAAACTAATGGCAAGTTTAAATAATATAATAATATTAACTTATGAATAATGTATTTGTCACAAATTACGAGCAATTTTTGCAAAACCTTAAGCAACCTCATATCTATTATCAATTGGTCATGGAACTATTGACTCATTGACTAAAAATATTGAGAGTTAATTGCATTAGTAACTCTATGCATATATCTGCAAACACTTTATTTCAAAATTCCATGCATATGCATTCCATGATACTGCCGCCCTCCCCCTTTTTCTCTAACAAATGTTAGGTTAGGTTAGGAGAGGTTAGGTTAATATGATTGTTTTTAGATGTTAAAGCTCTGTTTAAGTTAATATTATTGTTATTCTATCGCATCTTCAACTCTCCTCTGCAATCACCTCACTGCTAAAATGCTTAATACATTCACTGTGAATACGTTTTTTCGAGTTGTAATAACAATTAGTAAACGTATTTCTCTTATAAATTATTGTAAGTTACGGTGAACCATTAAGGCTTTATGTAACCTTAAAACCATTATGGCTTACTCTAAGTGTAATGAGACATGAAACCATATGATCTTATGTCTCATTTATTAAAATAAAAAATTTATTTGAAAAACAACACAACATTTATTCAAAAACTTAAAAACAAAAAGCCATTTACAAAAATAATAAATTTTCAACAGTCAAAAAATTTATATATGTACATATATATATACACATTACATTTTTTTTGTAAATATGTATTAGTTTTTTACATAATATATTGTTGCAGAATTCTCTACAATTTGTCTATAAATTATACACAGAACAAACACTTTTCATTTTTCATTCAGGGCATAATTTATAATGCTTACATGCGGTATTAATAATACTGTTCTCTCGGGGCAGCTTAATGAAGTCATACGCAATAAAATCATTATGGCTTTATTTCGCTTTTGAATGCAGAAATAAAGCCATACGTGCCGGCTTTATTTCACGGCGTTTGTTCTCTCATTCTAACAACATATTTCAAACAACATCATATTATTTGTATTTTTAATTGATGCAGAATTTCCAGAATTATTTTCACTGTCGCGTTATGTCGTTACAATTTCAGAGTTGCCATTGTCACAAATTGTCATTGTTATTGTCACATATACATATTTTTTTAAACATAATATTTAATTATAAAATTTAAATATTTTAAATATAGTTTTAAATTAAACAGAAGGAGAAGGGAGATGGGCGGACGTGTGCGTACGTCGTCGCACATTCGATTCGAATGGCGTGCCGCACCCCTTTTTAAATATTATATATAGTATTGTCTGGACTCTGTCTATCTATATATAAATTTTATTAAGTTTTTAAAGATTTTTTCTACTTACATATTCTGCATGAGAAATGTGTACTATAAGATTTTACTTAAATATATCACCAACAGGAACAATTGAAAAAGTACAGTCCATTAAATATTTTCTTGGTTGATCATTTGAAATTTTATTTATTAAATTGTAAAATTTTGAAGAAAATTATTAAATTTCTATTTGATTATTTTAAATTAATGAAGAAAACAACATTAAAATAAAATAAAATTATATGGCTTTATGTCTCAAATTTTTATAGAACGATATGGCTTTATGTCTCTCTCAAATTAAACTTAAAGCCATACGCGAAAAAATCGGAGTTATGAATTTATATCTTATTTGAGTGAGACATAAATCCATAATGATCTTAAATTGAATGGTCTTCGAATGGCCTTCATTTGTAAATTACGTCACCCTACGATTTTTACGATTTTTTGATGAAACGTCACCGTTACGATTTTTTGATGAAACGAAAATTTTCATAAAATTTATAAATTTTTAAAAATTGGCCTCAGATTGAAAAATTATTAGGAAAGAACTTTTATCGTGGGAAATTAAATTTGTAACCATAGAATAAGATTCCAGTATGCACTTCATTCACATTAGTAATGATTAGATAGATGTTCTTTTATTTCATTAAATTTTTATATTGTATACACATCACTTTTTAGTAAAATCAATTTAAAATATTTGCAATTTCTTCAAACGTTGATTCTTTCATAAAAATAAAAACAACATACTATTTCTAGAAAAATTCCTATCAAAGTGTTAAATTCTTTACTTTAAATTTTAAACGATTTTGTGAAAAGATATTATCACCATAACCATAAAAAAATTATCATTTTAAATGGTGTTATTGAACTCATTAATGACTCTGCTACATCATTACAATTTCCCATCTTAATAAATTCAAATTATTTTTCTAAAACATCAAAATTTTTTTTTTTTTTTTTTTTACAATATTTTAATCGATGCAATACAATTTCATGTTTTTGTTTTTTTTTTTTTTGTATATCTATTAAATGTCATCATTTATAATGTATGCAATAGTTATTTTATTAGCATAAAATATAACAGTGCTAGCTCTGACTAAATAAATTACTTATAACACAATATATAACAAATCGTATATCGTTCTTTTTGCAATAAATGAAATATTTCTAAAATAGTGACGATGCTGTATTTTGAATAAAAAATAAATAAAATGAAGAAACAAAAAAACAAAAAACAAAATAAATTGAACAGAAAAACACAAAAAAAAAAAAAAAAAAACATGAAGTTACAAGTACAAGTAACAACATGATCCATCAACTACATATAATATAATGTATGCTTCAAATTCATCTAACAGTAGCATATAATATAAGAGTGATTGCTTAAACAATTTTTCAAAAAATCTTTTACTATATTTATGTTTTATACTTCGCGTATTATTTATTTTTTCTTCTATTGATTATGTATCCATCATTTATGGAACATGTTTGAAATATTTAAAGTTTTATGTACATAAATATATATACAAAAACATGACAAACCTTTTTTTTTAAATTTTTTTAAAATGCATGAAGTTTATGTAATATATATATAGTCCCTAGCTTTATGTTTTAAAATTTTTATAACATATCTCTTGATAAAAATCTATTTTATGGTTTATCAACTAACGCGAGTTGATTTTTCTTTGCAATTTCTACCGAATTCAACTTCTTTTTTAAATGTTATGTAACAATTGTTAAGCTGGATTCAATGCTTCAATAAATTTCTTTCGAACTATTTTTTTAAAAAAGAATTCTAACGCTAACGATTTATTGCTTCAGAACATTTTGTTCCGAACTTAAACTGTTATATACATAAAAAAAATTTCACTGCGGAAAGTCTGTTTTCTAATAAATTTTTTTTAAATGTGAAAAATGTCAAAAAAATTAAAAATGACAGCAAAAAAAAAAAACCGTTCTGAACTAAAAAGTTAAAGTTAAATCAAAGAAGAGAGACAAAAAAAATGTTCTGAACCTTTTTGAAAGTGGAGAGAATTAAAATTTCCATATAAAAAACATGCGCGCGGATGATTTCGTAACAAATGTACTGAAGTAATGAATCCAGCATAAGAGTATAATACTTTAAAAAACTTATCGCTTGCTAAAATCCCTGCCTTACCTTTTTACTTTTCGTATTATAATCCACATTAGTTGTCTAAAAGTAAAAGAACTGTATGTACATTAACTATACTCTAGTATTCTAGAATTAAAGAACTCTACATTAAATTCTTAAGTCCTGTTTTTAAGATCTGTTCATATTTTATTCTCTTTACATTTGTACTTTTAAAAATATTTTATAATGAAACATAACATATTTGACATTTAGTTGCTTGGAAACAGGAATTATGTACATCAACAAAATGTCTGTTTTCCTATGTAATACCATCTGCAGATGTTGGTCTTATGTTGGTCCATCTGCGGGTGTTATAACAGACCTCTGACTATATTATAGTAGATTCCACATTCTAGATATGTCTGTAATGTTTTATTTTTTGTAAATTTAAAACTTAGATAGCAAACCAACGACTAAAACATAAAAAAAATTTAAGCATCACCTTTGCAACAAAACAAGTTAACTGAACAAAAATTGTCACTGCTATTCTGTAGGATTAAATAGAAGCCACCTTCTAAATTCGATTATAAACGTTTTTTTTAACAATTCGATGTCTTGAATTAGGTGGTACTGAATAGAAAAAAAAACTGATAAACTCCACGACATTTTCCATTTTACAAAGAATGATTCGCGCATAAGGATTTTAAACAAATGCACACATCGTGTTAAAAAATTGT
Organism: Poecilobothrus nobilitatus; assembly: GCA_947095535.1. Classification (NCBI taxonomy): domain Eukaryota; kingdom Metazoa; phylum Arthropoda; class Insecta; order Diptera; family Dolichopodidae; genus Poecilobothrus; species Poecilobothrus nobilitatus. The sequence continues at coordinate 30,761,883 of OX352774.1, forward strand.
TTCGCTGTCAATTACATATATATGGAGATTATTTCCATAATGTTACAAATATTTATAGATTTTATTTAACTATTCATTATAACAAAATGAATTATGATAAATATAAACAACAGGTAGAAAAACATCAGTTCTCTTTTTCTATCTATGTTAAACATTTTCTAAAATATTCTGTAAAGTCATTAGAATCCACAGAATCATTTTAAAACAAAATAAATTCTTATGTTATATTATTGTTTAGTTCTTCCGGTACAAGCCAAGAATTACATATAAATTTTAGCATTCTCAAGAATAAATATTAATCTTCAGATCTAATCAAACTTAAGTTTAACAGTTTGAAAAGGAAAAAAAAAAAAAAACACGAACAGAAATGTTTCTAAGGTGTGGCAACAATTATAGTTATATATCGATTTCATGATTAATTGAAAAATTAAAACAATGATTGGCATGTATGTTGTATATTATAATGATATAATTTCCAATGGTGTTATTTCCTTATTTTAAAGTTATCTAAACATTACCATTTGATTGTATACAGTGATCTGGGGTATTTGATTAAATATTGATGTTTCATTTAAAATCAATTTCATTAGTACTTAATCGTTTTGCTGTTCATTTGTTTTTACTGTTTTTTAGTTTTTTTTAAATAAATGGCATGCTTTTTTTGAGGTAACACTTTACGCAACGTCAACACGCTGATGAATTTTGAGTTTTTGTATAAAACAAAACAAAAATCGTTTTATTGGATTGCTTCAAACACTTGAAGTTAAGAATAAATAGTATGCAAGATTTAAATTCTTAACGGAACTACAACATAAAATCAAAGTACCTACAAATATTGATGATCGTTTGAAGTTTGTTAAAAAATTATAAATTGACAGGCGTTAATTTGAAAAATTAAAGCTTTTTGAATAGGGAAATATAAAATAATTTTTTTTTTTCTTTTTTAGTTATATAGTTTCATTATATAATTAATTATTTTTGATTAATTTTTTATAATAATTAATTCAGAAGAGTGTTCACTAGATAACTAGTATAACTTGCCATTAATAAGTGAATAGTAATTTAAAATTGGTTTTTGAAGTTTCCTGCCATTTTGTGATAATGCAAACATAAAAAAAAAACATTTTTTAATATAAAAAATCTAAAAACTAATGAAGTTTTTGAAGTTTTTAAAATATTCCATTATTATGCTATAAGAATTGTACACAAATTCTGAGTGTCTAACACTAGATAATATAGCCTCCATAACTATAGGTGAAAAGATCCGTAAACTAAGTGAAACGAAACATTTCTCAATTTTTTCACAATTTTAAAGTGAATTAAAAATTACATGAACAATTGTTGAAGGATTACTTTTTGAAAAAAAGGTGTAACAACAAAGTGATAGACTATAATAGTCTTGTAACAAATGCAAGACAAAGTTTTCGAGTGCTACTTTTAAAGCTTTGTAAAATTCTGGAGCCAGTTTCAGTTCATTGTCTTATAATTCGTAAAAATTTTTGGAAATTTAAAATAAGAACTGGCATGATATACTCCTTCAAGGTGATATAAATCAATTGAAATGCACTTAAAAAACAACTTAATTACAAATTAATATTCATATATAGCCCAATAATGAGATTTTTTTTTTTTGTTCTTGGTTCATTTTAATTTTAGTTGAAATAAATAAATAATATACAAATGAGACCCAACATGTTTAAATTTCAAGTTAAGGTCTAATATTAGCAGTAGTTTTTAAAACTTCTATAATGTCAATAAATTGACACCTAAAATAAAAACATTTCGTATGCCATGTAATAAATTTTACTGCAATCTCTATTCCGAAGGCAAAATCCTTTTGTTCTAAAGGAGGTGCGAGATCTTCTAAAAATTCCAAGAATAGTGTCTTGATATAGTATTAAATTCTACTAATTAATTACATCTCTTTACCCCCCCCCCCCCTCCTTTTAAAACCAAACTTTAGGATGAAACCTTTAATACAAATGTACAGTTTAGTTTTGTGGATAGGGATGTGGGAAGGATAATTGGAAAAATTGGAATTAGGAAATTTGGATTATGGAGGATAGGTAGAAAAATTTGGAGGGATATTTTGAAGAAAGATGTTAATGTTCTTCTTAAACTTAAGTAAATCGTACACATATTAATTACCAACTTTAGGGAACACATGCGATGATATCTGGTTCCACAAACGGGACGTGAGCATGACAAACGAATTTCCATAAGATGTATTTCGCCATCTTGATAACTCTACATGGTAAGGATGAGCTTCTGTTGCCCTCTTTTTTTCTCGTTGGAAAACTTTAACTAAGGATTAAGATTACCTGACAACAATGAATCCATCTAATATTATTAGTTTTATTTTGTTAATACTTACGGAGTTGTCAGTCAGTTGTAAGATACAGTGTTATACAACAAGTTTCTATGTACAAGGTAATAACTGGAAGCAGCTCCACTGTCTGATATTTAAAATCTTTTAATATGCCCTTATAAAACTTTTTATTATACAAATGTTAAACAACAAACAATATTGCTTATAAATATATATTTTACACCACTGCATTTTGCAATATTAGATATTATTTGCAAAAAACTTATTGAAAGCATTATATAAAAAATACAGATTTAAAAAATAGGTGAGTTCATAACTGAAACTCTTATAACAAAAAAGTAAACAGAGTTTTTTAAAAGCATAAAAATTATTATTAAACAAAAATGCTTAAATATGGGTTCAATGGCATCTATTTGTTTTTTATTTTATCATTTGAATATTTTAACTCCTAAATGTACCTAATATTATTTCTCTTTAGTCAAATTTTTAATTTAAAAACAAATGAAAATATTTCTTTCTACATCTACGAGTGCAAATTAATAAAAAAAAAGGAAAAAAAAAACAAACTCACTTTTCTATTGTCTTTTCTTAATGAATTCATTTATATAGTTATTATTGAAATAATAAAGAAAATAAAAACTAAAACTATTTTTCTTTTTCTACATCACTTTTCATTACAACTTTTCAACTGTAAATAATTAAACAACACACCTAGATTCCAATTTTACAATAACTTTTGTATATATACCTAATATTTTTTGTTTATCTATTCAAACTCTGATCATATTAAAAAAAAAACTCAAATTGTTATTAAAAAAACTTATTTAAGTCGAAAAATAACTATTGGAAAAAATGCTGAATCATAAAACTACAAAAACAAACAAAAAAAAAAAAAAAAGAACGAATAAAAAAGACCATATATAAAGAAACAGAAATGATTAATGGACAAGTTCTATTACCAATTCAATATCTACAATACTATGTGCAATTGCAAGACAAACCACAATGAATGCATTCACCTTTTTTCTTCTATTTTTTACCTTTTCCAACAATATATGATTCATCATTACAAAATATTTTAACAATATTCTGTTCTTGGTGATTAAAAAAACCAAAAAAGAAACCATCAAACCCATTATAAAGAATACACTTAACCACTGAACCTAAATTGCAACAAAAAGCAAAAAGGAATGTACCAAAACAATCAACTGTATTAGCCCAATCGTCCAATCTCAATTTAGAGTCCTCAGTCCATTTCATAGAAGAAAATGAAATGAAAAGTAATAAAAACAATAATATTCCAAAATTTAAAATAGATTTTCTCAGGATAACCCATTATTGGATAAATGGAAAATAACAAAAAAAAAAAAAAAAAACAAAAAACCAACACACACACACACAGAAATTCATATTAGTTTGGTTTTTCTTTTGTTTCAAGAGAGTAATGAAAAATCATTATTATTCAGTAATATTCCAACTTAAAATAACAACCTAGAGGTAGTTTTTTTGCTTTGTTTTTTTGTATCTTTATATCTATAACCAATGATGATAATATGAAAACAAGTGAAAAACACAAAATCAAGATTTGAGTTTTCAATTTTATTTTTATTTATTTTTTTTTTTTTTAATTTAAATTTTGCGGTTTTTAATAAACTTGGGAACATTTTTTTTTTTTATCATTTTTATTGGTTTTTGTATTTTTTCAATTCGAGCTGATTATTTTTTATTATTCACCTGTACAAAATTATGAATAATAATAAAAAAATAATAAAATATTAAAAAAAAAAAAAAAACTCAAATGTTTTTTATTATTTTTGTTTTTTGTTTTTTTGTTTTTATTTATTTTTTACCACACGAAAGTATGTCAATTATTAATTTGAATATTTTTCGCGCCCAAATGAATATAAGTAAATAAAATATAAGTAAGAGTTAATATTAATTATTTGATAGTAACACATTTTATTAATATTACCTAAGTATGTGCATTTTGTTTTCCTTAATGGTTACAGTGCAACTATGATTGTCTTGTATTTAATTTTACTTTAAGCTTATCTGGACGATTTTAGTTTTAAGAAGTTAAAAAAATATCAATGGGAAGTGGCGTATCCATTTATTCTGTACGTACTGCCTTTACAAATATTGCCATTTTTTATTTTTTTCTAGAGTATTCTGAGGGAGTTAAGATATAAAGTTTGCTATACATGCTATATGAATGTTGTAAAGTCAAAAAGTGGAAATTTTTCAATTATGGTCTTATATCATTTTGTTTTTGATTTTCAAAAATTGTAGTATCATTTTAAAGAACTTTTCGAAAACCAAATTTGATATAGTAAATTTTATTATGTTTACAAACATAAATAATATTATGTTTTAGGAGTATAGCAGGAGGAGTAATATGGCAAGTTCACTTGCTCTGTTCGATTATAGATTCCTCTAAGGCACGCATTGTCCTATCTTTATATTTCGAAATTTTCTTAAATAGATTTTATTTCAATAGATTTTGTAGTAATAAATTTTCTAAAAAAATATTTTGTATGCATGATTTTGTTATGTAGAATTTTGCAATTAACGGTTCTTTAAAATTAATTTAATGAAAGTATTTGATTTTATTTCTTTTGCAATTATGTTTAGCTTTATGATGAGCTTAATTTTTTTTTTCTTTTTCAATCCGCTATTATAACTTTGTTTTCCTTATTTGAAAGAGAATTAAAGCCCATCTGGCTACATCAGCATTTTTTTTTTCATTACAATAGACTTTTTAGAGCATCAGTTTTTCAACCTAATTCCCCAATGTCAGTTTTCTTTGTGCTGATTTGACTCACTCCATATATTTATTTCCTTAATTATTATACTTATATCTTCCAATTATACAACCAACTATGCAACCCCAAATCTCCAACCATAATAGGTGCGTGGCATACTAACTGTTTTTTTACCCTATACTTTTCCTTGTCAAAAGATGAAAAAAATTGAAGGTAATAACGATTCTGAATCATTACTTAATAATTAAAATTATTCTATACTATTTCAAAATTCTCATTACTATCCTTCGACTTATCAAGAAAATCTTTGTAGGTTGGTTGATTGATTTCTTAGAGCATCAACGGAATTATAAAACAAGAAAAAAAAATGATAAAGGATTATTATTCGAACCTTAATTTGAGCTATAAGTTTAAGAAGATTTTAAATATATAATAAGAGGTACGAGGTAAAAGGTTTAATCAGAGATACATTTAGATATTATACAAGTCGATATAAGGTTTGCTTAGGTTAAGTTATCTAACTGAAAACAGTTTGAGTTATAAATCTCTTCGTTCCGTTACCATACATTTTTATTACTTCTTAGCCTCATGTATACCTTGTATACCCACTGTTCAAATAGTTGATTGTACTATCTGTTTATTTATATATTTAGACTACATTTTTGTAAAATGAACATTCTTAACAGTTTGTATTTTTTGATTATATATTGTTCAAATGGGTATAGGACAGTTAGCTGAAAGATAAATTGAAAAATGGTTTTTTTTTGTTAAATTTTTTTTGGCATACAAATATATATGTTTCGCACCTATTTAACAAAATCGAACGGTTAACTAAAATATTTTTGACTAAAAGTGACATTTGACAAACATAAATTTAAAAAGTCAGGATATTTGTTGTAAAAACTATATTTTAACATTTATAATAGTAGAAGATTTTTTTCGAACGAACGCTTGTATACAGTACACTATCATATTATATACATTTTTTTCTTTAACTGAATACATTTTTAATTTAAGTGAAACTGTTTTACTTTAACTGCAAATTTTTTACTTTAATTGAAGAAATTTTTACTTTAAATGAAGATTTTTTACTTGTGAAGACATTTGTAATAAAAATTAAAGTAATAAATTACATATAATACACATTTACATATATATATATGCATATATATAAATATCAGATAGGTATATAAATATCTCGTGCAAATATGTACAATAAAACAAATAAATATACATAAATATGTAACTGTATATTAAGTATTTATATAACATAAATTACTACAGTAAAGATTCTTCATTTAAAATAAAAATGTCTTCACTGTTTTGACTTAAAGTAGACAATATTCACTTAAAGTAAAAAAGTTTTGAGTTAATGTGAAAATGGTATATTATATTTGTAGTACGTGTTAGGTAGGTGGAAAGGTAGTACAGTATATAAGTTGATTTTCTTTTTTTTAATATTCTGCAAAAAGTAAATAAAATTTATATTTTTGGCAAGTGTTCTATAGGCTAAAAGGACGATTTAGATATAAGTATATTTAGAAAGTTATTTTATTAATAAAATAAATATTATAAATTCGGCCCTTAATTATTGACCTTTTTCTCCTTCTTGTAAAATGACAGTTTATGAAAATTGAAAGTTTGTTGGAAATAGTATTCGGTGAAAGAGAAATTTTCAAAATAGAATTTGATAACTGGTCCGCTCCCTATTTAAATTAATAATACTCCTTTCCGTACAAAATCAAAAATTTTTTTTTTTTTTTATTGCATTTCTCTGCCACATAAATGCGAACAGGAAATTACACAGCCTTTCCTGTTCAGGCGTGGCTATAAATGTCGTAAGGGGGAATAACTCTTACAATGTGTGTGAGATTCTAACCCACACTCCCTCTGTGTCTACAGCGTATTCTATACGCTCTTACCCACTAGGCCACCGAGGCTAATAAAATCAAATGAAAAATTGTAAAATGTTTGAATGTTAACTTTTTAATATGAAAGCTAAAAACTAACGAAAAAAGAAGCTGAAGAAACAGACAAACTTTAAGAAACATTCAATTTTCGTTTATAAATCAATCAACTCTAGATGAAAAAAAATTTTTTTACAAAATATTTTAAGCTTTGCATATTAAGTATATATGTATATGTACATATATGGATGGATGTACACGTACAGACAAATTTTTCTATTTGCACAAATTGGACTGTGTAAATTATTAACTACTTGCACTTTTTTTTTTTTTTTTTCATTAAAAACCTACCATCATTTGCATATGGATTCTGATAAATTCATATACGATTTTAAATCTAAATAAGAGGACAATGATCTGATGATGACTATTTCACTATATGTATTTTTTTTTATTATTAAAATATATGTTGTATAAAAATTACTAAAACTTTTTTTTTTTTTTTATTTCATTTTTTTTTTCTTATTGATGTTTGATCACTTATAGACAGGTGTTAATATTTAATATTAAAATTAGATAGATACAAATTTTCAATCTATAGATACGTAAGTAAATATTAAAATGAAATATATTTGGTTAAATTTCTAAAAAATAATTATGTATGAAAATAAAAAAACAAAGCAAAAAAATTTAATTTTTGAGGTGAATTAATTGAAGAAAATAAAATAAAATGAAATATATAAAAATTTAATGGTTTTGCTGCAATTTTACGAAAACTTTCTCTATAGATACATATAACTATAAAAGATACAAATAGAAATGACTTCATATATACATTTGTCATAATATATGATTAATTTTTTTTTTTTTTTTTGTACTAAAATCATTATTAAGTTATTATTATTACTTTATTATTAATAGTATTTAAATCCTTGGATAATAATTTTATTTAAATGGCTAGATAATTATTTAATTTTTTTTTTTGTGAAAGTAATTAATAATATACTAAGATGTTTAAAAAAAAAAATTTAAATTATTATATAGAAAAAATTTAATTGACAATAAATTTTTAAATAACAATTTTAAGTTAATAAAAACTTAAGTTATGACTGTAATTTAGTTTAAAAGAAATGGAACTTAATAAAATATTAAAATTTAACCCTCATGTTATTCTTGGATCAATTTTTATCCAATTTTAACTTTTGGTTTTCGAAATTTTTTTTTGAGTTTACTGTTTTTTTTTTTGTTTTTATAAAATTTTGAAAAATATAACAACTATAAGATTTACTACGTAAGCTATACTCTTGAGTTAAAGTTTAACTCAATTTTAACTTTTGGAAACCCAATTTTTTTTTTTTTACTGAAATTTTTATTTAACTTTGTGTTTGGATTGAAGTCCCCAAAAGATCAACTGCGTGATTGACTTGTAATTTTTAGAGCTAAAACTACACTAAAAACAAAAACTGGACTTTTATTTTACGATGGAGTCTCTAAAGGTGTCAGTTAGACTTTGAAAACCTTTGAAAGCTTGAATATGCACCAATTTTTGTCACCAAAATACGGTTATGTGAAAACATTTCATTTAAATTTAAAAAGCAATCCAGTTTTTGATTTTAAAGTCATCTTGTATCTGCATTACGATCACAAGATATGTAACAATTGTTAAACAGAATTGATATTTTGATTAGCTTAGCAAATACTTACAGTATTTTAAATAAATTGCAAACAGAATATTTTTCAAAGGACTAATTGAGACCTTTATGGGCTCCATTGCCAAATAAAAACCGCGCTGAAGTTATTATACCCTACACTTAAAGTATAGGGTATATTAACTTTGGTATGGTGTTTGTAACCACCAAAAGGAAGCGAGTTAGATATGAACATGTATACATATTCTGAATCAGGATCACCTCCTGATTCGATTTAACGATGTCCGTTCGTTCGTCCGTACACACAATAACTCAAAAAATAATGATGCTATCTTGATGAAATTTATACTGTAGGTTAACAATGACTAAAGCAAGGCGGGGATTCCAAATGGGCGAAATTGGACCATGGGTTCGGATACCTCCCATACAACTCCCAAAACCGAATACGCATATCTTAGAAATTAATAAAGATAGAAACTTAAGATTTTGTAAGAGGGTATGTTTTCCTGACTCTCTGATATCCCTAAAATTTGAGATGAATTGGAGCGGTTGTTCGGGTACCTCCCACACAGCTTCCAAAACCGAACAAGCATATATTCGAAATTAATAAAGATAGAAACTTCAAATTTGGTACTAGGGTGTTATTTCCTGAATCCCAGATTTGTCCAAAATTTGAGATGAATTGGAGGAGTTGTACGGGTACTTCCCATACAAACCCCAAAACCGAACAAGCATATCTTCGAAATTAATAAAAATAAAAACTTCAAATTTGATACGAGGGTGCTGTTTCCTGAATCCCTGATTTGCCTAAAACTTGAGATGAATTCGAGGGGTTCTTCAGGTACCTCCCATACAACTCCCAAAAACCGAACAAGCATATCTTCGAAATTAATAACAATAGAGACTGCAAATTTGATACGAGGATGTTGTTTCCTGAATCCTTGATTTACCTAAAATTTCAGATAAATTGGAATGGTTGTTCGGGTATCTGCCACACAACTCCCAAGACCAAACAAGCATATCTTCGAAATTAATAATATGAAAACTTGGAATTTGATATAAAAGTGTTCTACCCTGTTCTGATGATGTCCCTAAAATTTGAGATGAATTGGGGTGGTGGTCCGCGTGCCTTCACACACTTCCCATGACCTAACAAGCATATTTTCGAATTTAATAAAGATAGAAACCTGAAATTTTGTACAAAGAGTGTAAAAGCATTTATTTTTTTAGCTTATATTAAATACCTAACTAAAATAACTTATGGATTTTTAATTTAATTTGAATTTTTTAGGTGTAGGGTATAAATAAGTCGGTTGCATCGACTTACTGTTACTTTTACTTGTTTGTTTTTAGTATAGGTTCAACCCTAAAAATTACAAAGCAATTGTGCGGTTGATCTTTTCAGAAGATTTTCCTTTTAACTTCTTGAGTAGGTATATACGAATTTGTAAGTTTACCAATACAAATTTACTCAAGATATTGTAATGACTTTTCTTTGGGGAATATTCCGCTCAAAATTTTTTTAATATTTTTATACGTTATTGAAAAACTGGGTAAAACTTTACCCAAGGAATTTTTGGATAAATAAAATAACTTGAAGGTTAACTATAAAACGAACTGAAGAAGTTATTATAAAATAATTTATTATAATATTTGTTGTAATTGGGTTAAAATAATAATAGTAGAAAATTAATTAAATTAAAAACGGAAATAAATTTATAAACATTTTGATTTAATTTAAACTTTAAAAGTAATTTTTAAGTAATTTAAACAATTACACCTTTCATTATATCAAAACTTATAAGTATTATTTTAGCTAATAACCGAGAGCAAGTACCTATATATCTAAATAATATTAATATAATATAGTGTGACTCTTTTGAACTAGAATTTTTTAAGAAAGGTTTTAATTTAAAGAAGAAAAAGATAATAAAATTTTACCACTATTAATTCAATTTTATTACTAAAATTTAACCCTCTTTCTCTGATTATTTTGTAAGGCTAATCAGAGTTATCTTACTATTATGACTACAAAGAAAGGATAAACTGAGTATTTTTCCACACGAATAGTTATATGATGTTTTTTATGGAATTTTTGTATTATTTTAACTCATTATATATAGGTCTTCATTTCAAGTCATCATTAATTTCCATTAACAATCTATAAGATATTATTGTTTTGTTATAAGTACTTTTTTTCAGGGTTATTTAAATAATATCAATAAAGTTTTAATGCTTTAAATTTTAATAGAGAAGTTTATGACTCACTTTATGTGCCTCATGCTCACATAAAATAAATTATAACTACTAATGGAGGTTATAAATTTTTTTTTTGAGATTTGTTTCTCTTTAATATTATATTTCTACGTATCACAAATTCGATGGGGGCTTATGACTTCGTATATTATGAATAAAAAGTTCCATCGGAGTAGTGATGGGATTGGAATCAATAAATCGCCTGTTTATTACGTTGAATTTATTAAATGCAGATTTATTAATTCTATGGATAATTATATAAATAATTTAAGCACGTTAGCAACTTTATGAAACATGAAGAGATTTTCAGATATCAGATATTTAGACAAAACTATTTTTTGAAACATAAAATTCATAGAAAAGCTTTTCTTTCAATCGCAATTTCAGATTTCAGCCATTTGGCACTTGTAAATTTCTTCAAAAAGTTCAAATTGGGATTTGTTAAAGATTAGTGTCAGTAATATACAGATGAATGAATAAATATAAAAATTTTTTTTTTAAAGAAAACTGTATAAATTCTGTGATTTTTAATAATCTTGAACTGAACTTTTCTAGTTTTTTTAAAGATCTCTACTAAGGTACAGAATGTTTCTACTCAGATTTGTACTAAGGTATAGTATAAAAGAAAAAAAAGAAAGAAAACCGAACTTACTAAAAAAATTTTTGAGTAAATGACATCAAAGCGTCAAATTAGAACAGTTATAGTGACATTTAGGTGAGTAAATTATATTTGGAACACTTAATTTAGACCATAACGTCACTTAAGACCATTGAACATTTTTAGAAGGTTGAACAAAATATCTTTTTTACCCTTTTCAGTACTAGCAGTTCCCAGTCGAAAATGCTCTGAACTTCTTGTGTTGTAATTGTGAATTGCGGCATTTGCTTGTAGTTTAATTTAGATTGCTATTGATTAAGTTATTGGATAATTTGTAAATTAGCTTACAGTTTTCCGAAAATATTTTTTGTTTGACAGAGAGTAATTTGTAACCGGAATAATATACATAATCAAGTTGTTGAGTAATAATAAGATAGTCTGGACAGGATTTTTTTTGGCTCTACGGTTAATAAGTACGGTAACTGAGTTTATAATATTTTTGCAACCCTTACTGCAAATTGTGATTAAATACCGTGTTTTAGACTTTATGCTAAAATAAAATACTAACTTTACTGTGTATTACTCTTAGTTTAGGACAACTTTGGTTAAATATTTTGCTGTTTTTACTCTTTTTATCGGTTGTTGATTGACACTTTCTTGGATAGTATGAAATCAGTTTTAACGTCATTAATCTGTTATAATGTAACCACTCGTTGACTTTATGTAAGTCACTATTAATGTTTTCTTCAAGTTGGTTAGTGTTTTTGTTTTTATATAAAATATCTTATTAATATCTATAAATTTCTAAAATTTTCTTCTAATCAAAATAAAACTTATAAAATTAAAATTAAATAAAAATAAAAAATAACAAAAAAACTTGTGGAATATGTGTCAAAAATTCGAATCAAAACAAAAGTTCTATAGGTCTATATATGAATCAAAAGTGGCACGCTTTTTAAACTTTCATATTACACATTTATTATGATTTCTTGTATTTATGTTATTTTATTCCAAAAAAAAAAAAGTAAAATTATGCGCGATTTAATATGTTTTTAATAACAAAGCCAACATAAAAAATAAACATAAAAAACTCTGCATGTTTTTTTTTTTTTACAAGTTTTATACAAGTTTTAATTCAAAAATAATAGTGAGAGAGAGAGAGAGAAAAAATAAATTCAAATCTAAAAAACCAGAATTTTGATCAAACCAAAATATAAAAATGTAAAAAATAAAAATTTTTTTTGTTGTTTAACATTTTGTTTGGTATCGGCCGGTTTTGTCTTTTTATACTTGTAAATTTGGTTAGTTTATGGCATGCGTCACTACAATATTATTTAAAAAAAAAACAAAAAAAAAAGATCTAATTAGGGGTTGACGTAAAAACAGTAGCAGTATAAGATATAAGATATAAATGCAGGTAAATTGTATTATACAATATTTTCTGTTAACTAAAAAAATGGTATTATTTTGTATTCAGGTGTACAATAAATTGATTATTTCTATTAATATCTGTTTATTAAATAAATTTTCTTTTTTTTTTTTTTTTGGTTCTTTTTATTTTTATATGCAAGAATAATTTTTTTATTTAATGGAACATTTGTAATTTTTCTTTAATTACTTAAGTATTTTGCTAAAATTTAGTTAATTGAATTTTTGTATCTGTGAAGGAAAGAATATTTAATTTATGTTATCTATATTAAGTTGTTTTTAAATTTTGTATTCACCGGTTAAAATGTTTTAACATGTTTTCAAAAATATATAAAAATCTGATTATTATTATAACTTGGTCCGTTAATCTGTTTATAAAACTTCTACACATATATCTTTTAATATGAATATGATGAAGTAATGCAATTTTAACCATAATATGGAGAAATCTTATAATACTAAATAAAATAACAGTTATAAAACATCTTTTGTATAAAGCCTCACCTATTACGAAGCTACAATTCCGTTAAAGTTAAAAAAAAGGCCAATTATATCTGAAACACTGTTAGTGAGAACGTTGAATTTTGAAAAGAGAAATTTTTTGAGAGTTAATATAACTTATCACCGAAGTTTTCGTATTTCCTCTGTTAAAAAAAATATTTCCTCAATAGAATTTCCTTAATTGTAGTGTTTTTTTTTTTAATTTTCCAAAGTTTTTTTTTTTTCAAAAAAGATCACAAAGCTGGGAGCCTCGGTGGTCTAGTGGGTAAGAGCGTATAAAGAACGGTATAAAAACCGAAGGAGTCTGGGTTCAAATTCAACACACGTCATAAGAATAATTCCCTCTTACGACATTTACCGCCATGCCTAAAAAGAAAAGGCAGGGTTATTTCCATGCCATATTTATGTGGCACGAAAATAAATTCAAAAAAAAAAGGCACAAAGGTAGTCAAAATTTTAAAATGTTTTTTTATTGTCTTTTTGTAAATGTGTGCCTTTGTCCTTAAGTTTGTTTTAGTTAAATCTTTAGTTTTATATATTACTATATTAGCTAAACATTTTATTGATTTTTGAAGTCTGTTTTTTGTATATTTAAGATTTAAATTACAGAAACATAAATAAAAACGGATAGATATATATATTGTAAAGTAAGTATGCGCTAATTTTTGAATTTCTGACTCAAATGTCATATTGGCATCTAAAGGACCATAAATTGGTGTTGCATATATATTGCATAGAATATGCATATCATAAATAAATATATAAATGAATTTTGGATTTAATTATATGTATAACTTTCAATCTTAAGATCTTTTAAACAAATCAAAATACATTATTGATTAAATAATTTGTAATGTTTAAAGTGATTGGCTCAATGAAATTCTTGTTCAACTCTTATATTTGAAATATGTTCATTTCATCATTTCTATATGTTATAGTTTCTTTAATTGGGGGATGATCGATTCATTTCAATTTACATCTGTCCTTAATTCTACATAAAAAAGTCGTTCATCAGCGTGTTTTTCCTTTCACTTTTAAATTGTTTCGAATTGAAGGTATGTCGCAATTGAAGGTATTCGTACTGATATATAAGGTAAATTAGACACGTACTATTCCACGTAATTTCCTTTCGACATATTTTTAAGAAATTGAAGAGGACATTGAACTATTAATTGTTACCATTCTTAAAAATTTTAATTACAATCAATTTGTTAAAATTTGAAAATATTAAGCTTTGTTATAAAAAAAAAGTCTTAGAATTTATTTCAAAAATTATTAAAACATAATATTTTAAATTCTAAATTTCTAATGATTTGTTTGTAATTACATCTAATACAAACATATACATATATAAAAGTGGTGGTTTTTGTTATGATTATACCTTTTTTACTTTAAGAAAAAGTATGTCCATTTTAATACTTTAAGAAAAAGTATGTTCATTTTAAGTAAAAGTTTTTTCTTTTTAAGTGCAAGTATTTCCTTTTCAAATGCAATATTTTTGTATTTACATAATTTGTCTCATAATAAGTAATTTATATACATAATTAGGGTGATTATAGGGTGATTCGTAAGTAAGTGCATTAACAAAACCATCGGATAGGGGAATAATGTATAGACAAAAGTTTTGTAGGCAGATTAGATTGTAGGCCCAATAGTTTTGGAGCTGTGGGGTTCTTAATGGATTTTTGATACATGTTTCTTTGATTAAAATGATCATAGCTTCTGCTACAAACAAATTTGAGACAGGTTACATAAGATATACATAAGTATTTTTTTTTTAAATTTTAAAACAATAGAATTTCAATCAAATAAAACTTTTTTGGAAATAAGCTTAAGTTAACAATCAATTGTTGCACTTAAAAGAAAAAACTTACTCTAAATAAAAAAATTCTTGCAAATAAAAAGAAAACTTTGCATTTAAAAAGAAAATGCTTGCAATTAAATTAAAAAAATTTCATCTTAAATTAAAAAAGGTAAATTCTGTTCCACATTTTCCAATTGAATGAAAAATAAACTTTAAGATTTTTAAAATTCTATAAGAAATTAATTTTAAATTAAATTTTAATTAAAATTTTTTTCTCATATAACTAAACTATAAGAATTCTTTTTTTTTTCCTATAATACAACAATTATTATGCAATTTAATTTCAAGGTTCTAATGAAAAATTTTTGTTATTTTCCCATCTAATCTAATTTTTATTATAAAATATAAATTATATTAAATTTTTTTTTTTTTTTGTTATTTCTTTCAATTAAAAAGGACTGCATTTTTTTCCCATCATAACTTTACATGTTATTTTATTTTCCTTATTATATAGAAATTACTTAAATAAATATTTAACTATATATTATAGGTATACTTGTATATAAAACAAATTTATATAACATATAGATATAATAAAAATAATATTCACAATCTTAATATTAATTAAATTTTAATTCATTTATAGTTTATTTTAAAATAATTATTACATAATTTTTAATTTAATTTTAGTATTTTATTGCACAACAATCTTAAGATTTTTTTTTTTTTATCTTTTTGTTTTTTTGTTTTTTATAACATTTTCAACAATGTTGCATATTCTAATCGTTTGTTTGTTTATTTATACCGTAAACATAAGTATTTATATGTACATATATGTATGTATATACGAGTATTAATGGATGATGGTTCTTTTTATTTTGTTGTTTTATATGCAATATTTTAACTACAAAATGTCATGTAATCTTATATTGGGTATAAATAAACTTGACAAAATGTACAGTTTGCATATAAAATATATATATATTATTATAGGTAGGTATATAGGTACATAATATGTACTATAATATGTTCATGCATTAAATTTATTGTGTAATACATACATACATATTATACAAAATAAATTATCACCGTTTATATACAGAGGATACCCGAGTTATTTACCGCACAAAGAATAAAAGAGAGAGATTTGAGATTTTTTGTATTTTTTTTTTTTTTTTGTTTTTTTTTTTTAATTGTTGAAATGCACGCAACAAACCATAACAACATGGAAATTGCTGAAATTCATATTGAAATTGAATTAAATTGAATTGAAAATGCATCAAGGCATTTTTGTTGCACAATCAGAGAATTAAACAAGTATAATATTCAGTTATACTACTTGTAAAAAGCAAAAAAAAAAAAAAAAAAACAAAAAATAAACAAATGTGGTTGTAATTTATATTATGATACAAGTACAAAAATTTTCATATTTACAATATATATATGTATGTATATATGTATAGTAGGATACATTTATTATTAAAGATGTGTGTTATTTTGTTTCAGTGATCAGCAACAGCAAGAGTATGAAAAAAAAAAAAGAAAACAAAAATTTTATCCTAGAAAAATTGAACAGATCAGTGATTCTTTTTATAATATTATAAATGTAATTTAAGATTTGAAGGTAGTCAAAGATTAAGTATATAATATAGAATGTGAAGTTTTAGTAAAACATACCTTAAAATTAAAATAAAATTTCTGCAATAGGTACTGTATAATAAAGCTATGGTTTTTGTTATTTTTTTTTTTTTTTGTTGTTCATCTTTTTTTTTTATAATAATGTTTTTAAGACAAAGGTCATATTATAGCTGCAAAGAAAAACTAAAAGGTGAGGCAAGGGTGTGTTGAAAAAATTGTTTTGAAGGAAAATTCTTTGTTCTAAAAAGTAGAAAAAGAAAAGTATAAAAAAAAAAAACCAAAAATTATTATTTTGCATAAAAAAGATCATATTCACTTAAATTATATCATATTGTAATTGAGGAAAATAGAAAATGTATTATAAATAATAATTCCCTGTTGGCACTACAATTCTATAATAATTATAAAAAATATTTGAAGTTGTGATATGTATTTTAAAATGTTTGTAAAATGTACCGCGGTTAAAATTACAAAAAAAAAAAAATTGTAAATAATTGTTTTTGATATTTTTAATTTATATGGTTGAAGTTTTATAAGGTAAGGAAAGAAGAGAAAATATTTTAAGTTAGTTTAAAATGCAAATTTTCACCAACCACTTCAGAAATTATAATTTTAAGATGTCTACAATACTTACTGCTAATACTGTTTTTTTTCACAATATGTGATAACAAAAGTTTTTTATCAGCTTTGTTATGGCTATACATTTTCTAAACATATCGCCAATGGTTCCAATGGTTTCTATAGCTGATGGTTAATATAGGCTTTGATTAAAATAATGATTCCAGAAACTGAAGCTCTGTCAAATATAAATAATAAATGAATCAATTGATTCTTTACGCCCTTTATAGGAGTGGAAAGGAGAACAAAAATATATTATACACTTTTACACTCTCTCCTTTTAGTCATCAATTTTTTTATTCCAGTTATTCTAACATAATACTAATTTTTTTCTACAAATTATTGAAAAAATTTCTTTAGAAATAAAATTTCAGTTTCATTATCTTAAGTTTAGACAAACCATAATTGTTAATAAGACTTTTCGAAAAATACATTTTAATAACAAGCACAACTTAAATTTTAATTCTAAACTACATAATAAATAATTTGCACCCTTCTTCTTAAAAACATTAATTATCTTTTTAGCTTCCTTGAAGTTACAAAAAAAGAAAAATTAAAAACGAAAACGTGATTAACTAACGGAATTAGTTTTTAATTATAAAACTCCACCTTTAAATTATTTTATAAAAACAAACACAGCTCCACCTTGAGTTTATTTATTTAATTTTTATATTTCTCTTTTCTTAAAATTATACCTTTAAAAACTTCTTTGGCATAAATAGCCTTAATTCAACGAACAAAAGTACTAATATTAAAATATACTAAGAACTAATAAAAAAATGCCAAAAGCTAAAGATATTACCTTAAAATTCTTTTAAATTTATTTAAGACTTGATTACACGAAATCTTTAGTTTTGTTTGTTTTTTTTTTTTTAAATAAAATCCCCAGTTATTCGTTCTACATGTAAATAATTTAACTTAAAATATATTGCATACAAGAAAAAAATCGCATGAGATAAATAATTTTGTTTTTTGTTTTTTTGTTTTCTATTAACCGTTTATTGATGATTGGCTAAATTGCAAGCAAAGTAAATTTTTGTTTTTTTTTTTTTTTTTCAAATTGTGAAGTAAAGTGACTTGTTGTTGACCTTCGTTAACTCATTTATGGTGGTAAGCAAGTTAATCAGTTACAAATAGCTAAGATAAAATGTTAGAATTTATCTCACTACTAAAAAAGCTTTTTCGTTATTTTATGGAAATCCCGTTTAAAAAAGCTTTAAACAACATTTTAAACGACTTGTTTGAAAATATCGCAAAAAAAAAAAAAATTTAATAATCTAATGACCTGTAAGAAAAGTAATTTTAGAAACAAGCTTAAAGAACTTGATTTATTAGGTGATTTAACTGTAAAAAGAAAAAAAAAAAAAAAAACTTGAAAATGAAAAAAACCACATTAAAGTAATATGATAATCGAAGATAAAAGTCATTTTTAAATAAAACGCCATTTATTTTAACATTTTAACGAACGATTCATTTACAGACACACACTCAATATTATTATCTATGGTCTTTGTATTAATATTTTAGTCATATAATACATATTATGAAGTTTTGTTTTGTTTTTTTTTTTATTAATATGAGAATTTATTTCAGAAGTCATTTCAAGGTCGTTTAAATAAAATTTAATAAAATTAATTAAATAATTAAAGAAAAAAGCAAAATTAAATATTTTATTTTATATTTTAATTGAAAGCTATTAAAAAATTTTTAAAAAAATAAAATAAAAAAAAATCAATAAAAAAAGTACTAAATAGGTAATAAAAATGTTGTTTAAAATTTTTTAAAGAAACCGTTACTTTTTAAATTAGCATTTTATTTATTGGGGTTTTTTTTAATTTGTTTGTTTTTTTTTTTTAAGCGTAAACTTGTTATTGAACAATAGCCAGAAGAATAGACTCTAACTCTGAATTTCTACATGAAATTTATAGTTGACTTTGACGTACATATAATTGTAATTTGTAACAATTCAACTGTAAAATGGTTCTTAGAGCCGTCCAAAATACTCAATAAATTCCATCAAAATTGTCAAAAAGGTCAGAAACGCTCAAGTAAAACTAAGAACTAGAACCGGTTTTTCGGATTTAGCATTTTTCTTAGCTAAGTCAACTTGTAAGCTATTTAACGCGCCATTCGATTAACATTTTTGCAATGTGATGTGGAAATAAATCAATTTTTCCTTTCAGGTTTAGTTACGATACAAGTATTAAATTGTAAATATATTTTTTTATTTATTTTGTTTACATTATATTATTATATTTTATATTATAATATTTTAATCTGATGGTCGGCTTGTACATTGCGCCATTTAACATATTAGTATTTCCAATTAAAATTTTTATTTCACAATATATTTTAAATAAAAATTATTAACATAAAAAGTAGGTATTAATTAAGATTTTTATTGTTTTTTTTATTTTCAGGTGAATTGGAAGATTTTAAATACTTTGATTCAAACTGTAAGTTATTAATATAACTTTTAATTTGTTGTACTTTTATATTACCGTGTAATAATTAATAAATAATAAATATTTAAATTTATTGTAGAGGAATATGTGAAAATGTTTGCAAAAGTCATTTGTTTTACCATTTTAGCTACAGATTCTTTATCTAATGTAATGTAATATGTTTAAAAAGTACCCTGCAAATATATATTATACCAGATTAATTTTTGGAGTGGGGGATTAGTCCATAAATTGAAATCCATAAATGAAAATCTAAAGGCCCAAAATCCACAAAAAAATCCTTAAAAAAAAATCTATACTTATTTTGTTTTGCAAAAAATTCTGATTTTGTAACAAATTTAAAAGTTCTTTCTACTTATTTATATTGCATACATATTTCGGCATCAAAAAAGGGGCAAGGGGCTGCCGCCCAAATTATTTGACTCAGACTTTATAATACACTCAAAAGTCCTTCTTATTTATCATTTTTACATATACATTTACATAACAAATAATTTAAAATAGTTGGAGTTGCTGCCCAAACCCGCTAAACATATTTTGAACCCTGATTTTGTAACTAACTCTAAAATCCTTTCTTATTATTTTTACATACATACATACTTCAACAACTAACTATTTAAAATAATTGTAAATTTTTTTTTGTAGCAAAAATTACTATGGATTTTGTTTTTTATGGATTTTGGCACTCACCCTAATTTTTGTTTTTTCTTCCCATCTCATTCCAATAAAGAGTATAATTCCACTAAGTCGTTGGTTACTCGACAGTATAACAAAACATAATCTATAATTATATTTTAGTAGTTTTCAGCCACAAACTACGTATTATGACATTCCGCTTAGTTTTGAATACAATTACATATTTGGATACGATGTATGTTTGAAACATATGTATGTTTAGAAACATGATTTTTTAGCACATTTTCAAAAAAAATTGGAAAAATCAGCTTATTAATTTCACTCTGTCCGTGTGTTTGTTGTCAGGGTGTTTATAAAACTTCTACACCGTTTGAAATAAAACAATGAAATTTTAATTACCAGAGCAACAGCTCTACAAAATTCGAAAAAGTCCTATCTTCAAATAATTATAACACAGGTTCTATTACATATATTTCCAATCTGAAATATACGTCAAACGATAGCTGGTTTTATAAACTTTATAAATATATATAAAACAAATATGTGGCTTTGCCATGCGGTATTTTAATATACCGTTATGTGAAACTCAATTTTTGCAAAAATTTGGACTCGTTCTATATTCCAAACGTTTTAACTTAGAAGCTTGAAATTGAAAGGAGTTAGATCTTTCGAAATCAGTATGTGTTATTTGAGAAAATATTTTTGTGTCGGTCCCCGTTTAGGAGCTGCAAGAGGCCAAAAACTGAAAATTCTCTATTTTTAAACACCTGTAACTTGGGCACCTGGCCACATTTTTTTCGAAATAATATACAAAAATTAAAGCATTAAAATTATTAGCATTACAAAAATTAAAAAATTAAAGCAAATCTAACATTATATTTTTGTTTTTGTTAATAATTTTTCTTAATAATATAGGGTTACCTTATAATTGACGAAAGTGTGATATTTTTCGCAATTTTTTCGTACCAAAAAAAAATTAAACAACAACCAATTTCTTATCAAAATTTATTTGTCAATAATATCTACTTTTCACACTAGGCTTGAAATGTGCTTTTTTGAAAACCCTAGGTTTTTCCATTACTTATTTTGTTTTCTTTTGGCATCAAGCAATTTTGTATCCCATACGAATTTTTTGTAATTTAGATGTCACCGATGTCAAAATATACTTAAACACCAGCTACAGGGTTCCTAGTATATATATATTATGTATATATTTTATCAGATAAAAAAAATTTGGGGTTAGAGCAATAATTAGTTGATTGTCAGTACCATTGTCGCTTTTCGAATTAATATTATCTTTTCTAGTACGAAAAATAATTTGCCAATATTTCTAAACCTAATAATCACTTCTGGGTGTAGAAACAACACTTCCGATTTTTGAATTTATTCAAAAATGTATTTATTCAATAGATTCTCACTTCTACAGTATTGTCTTGTCATTACTATCCTAAAATTTGATAGGATACTAAACTTTTAGCAGAAAATACTATAAGACTTGAACTATATTAAAGCTTTCTACACAAGCGCAAAATATTTAAATATATACGAATGACAAATGTAAACACATTCACACAAGCCCTATATACAGTATTTTTTACAAAAATTGTATTTTTATATATGAAATTAACATTTTCTTAATAAAAAAAACTAAAGCCTTCTCTACATTAAATGACATGTTGTCAATAAATTATATTTTTAATCAATAATTTGAATTAATATGTAATTTAACAAAATTTGACATAAATTGAATATTGATAGGACAGGTTTCAAATTCAATTAATAAAGATTAGCAAAAGAATACAAATTACTAAAATTAAAAAATGGAAAGAGAGAGATTAAAAAAGAGAGGATTAAAAAGAGAAGAAGTCATCTTTATGAAAAGAAGTCATCATTATCGAAATTCGAAATTCATAAAAGTGTTAAAATGAGAGGTGTTTTCATGATTCTTTTATAAAATATAAAATACATTGTCTTTTATTTATTTGAAATATTCTAATTCTAGTATTTCAAAATTGTTTTTTTTTTATTATGTACAGGTTTTCACTTTTCACAATTTTCTGTTTTGTTTTTTTTTTCAATATAAAAACAAGTGCGATTTATTATCATGTTTATAATAAAATCTCATGATTCATAATCTATAAAAAAAAAATCAATAAAATATTAAAAAGTAAAAAACAAACAGTAAAAGATTTTTATAAATCAAAATGAAACAAAGAAAATAATTAATTAAAATTTTTATACTTCCATTGCAACAATATACAGGACATATTAACAGTACAAAAAAAAAAAACAGAAAAAAAAAAAAAAGTGATTCTTTTTTTAAATAACAAACTATCACATAAAAATTTAATATTACGATTTGTATCATGAGATTTATATACATATGTATACATTATTATATATGTATAGTATTTTTTTTTGTTTTCAAGGTTATAATTCCCGTTTATTATAATGCCTATATAATTTTTATACTGTACAACTAAAAAATAAAAAAAAATAAAAATGAAATGAAATTAAACTGTATATACCTATATATTCCTATATATATATATATATCTACTTATCATTTGAAGGTCATTTGTTAAATAACTAAAAAAAAAAAAAAAGAAAACCTATAATAATTATTATAAACCATAGTGTCGTCTACTGGGAAACAGTATATAGAAGGTAGCAGATTAAAAAAAAAAAATGATTATCTATATATTATATCCTAAACCCACCCGAACGTCACAATATAAAAATATAAAATAATCTTATAGATTTTTATTTAATTAAAAGGTGGTGAATATACTTATCGGTTGGTACGTGAGACTGTCGCCTTGTGTGTTTTTTTTTTTTTTTTTTGTTTTTTGTTCGGTTTAGTTTGTATTATTAATTAAAATTTTATTGTACATATATATACATATATATATATTTAATTAAGTGCTAATAAATTTATTTATATATTTTTTCTTTTAAGTTTTGGTTTTTTTTTTTTTTTTGTTTTCAGTTCTTCTTTTTTATAGTTATTTTATTAATATTTAAGGCTTTTTTTTTTTATCGTAAAATATAAAAGTGTTTGTCATCCTCATCCATGAAATATATTTTGATAAACATATATGTATACATATGTATGTATAATATGAAAATTATATTATATGTGAGTATAAGTTAAAAAGTGTAATTAAATTGCAATTTGGTGTCAACAGAATGTGTGAGTTACCTAAGGTAAAATGAAAATAAAAATGTGCTGACTAATATCTATTTTGCAAAAATTATATATATGTACCTAGGTATAGAAGCCATTTATTTAGCAGTAAATGATTATTTGCTTTTATAAATTTAACAGTTAAATTTTATATTTTCCGAAAAACTTTTTAAAATTTTACAAGAGCTGATTCTATTGATTCTTCTTTTTTGGTGCAGATCGCTATTTTACTCCTTGTTTTTAGTAAAATTATATTTTTTTTTGACATTACTAGCGTTTTTCTTTTTGAAAAAAATTTTGTCTGTGGTTGCTTTTTTTTTTGTTGCAGATCACTTTTTTTCCGTTCTTTTCTGAAAAAAGTAATTGCAACCCTGCACATTTTTATCGTGTTCGTTTCTGACAAAAATTTATGGCAAAACTCACTTAGGGTAATATTTTTTTTAAAAGCATGACCTGAAAATAATTGTCGGAACAATAAAATTTTCCATTCTTCAGAATTACTTCAGAAAATATTAAAAAATAAGTGTTTTGGCCTGATATTGACCCTGCCAAATAGTAATAAGCACATAATAAATAATTACCGTTAAAATGTCTGAAAAGGCATTATAATTTTTGCATGCTACAAATTTTGTGCAAAATAAATTGTGGTAATTATTGTCTTCTTCATCTTCCGCAGATGAAAGTTATAAGGAAGCTGGATATAAGCTGTAGCATGAAATTGAAAAAAATGTCATTTGTCAGTTGCAACTTAACAAAGCATAAAATTGAAAAAATGTCTTCTGTCAGTTTTAATCAAAACAAAAACAATGTAACAAACTGGAAACAAAAATGTTACCCTTTTTCCGTTCTGTTCTAAAATTTTTTTGGGTCAAAAATTAAACAAAACTGGAAAAAACAATTTTAATTTCTTTCAGTTCCGCCCATTTTTAGGTTCCCAGAAAAAAAAATGTTATAAAATATCGATGATTCAGCTTTTTCTCTAATAAAAATCTTGGAAATTTTTAAAAATTTTTTTATTTTTGACAGTTTTCAAAGTGACAGCCATATTTACATTATATATTAGGTCGCATGGTAGATTTCTTAAGAATTATTATCTCCATTTCCAGTAATATTTCTTTCAATTAAAAATGCTTACGACCTCTGTAGGATTTAAATCCACACTTTTCCACTAAAAAATCCTTAATATTTTAAACGAACATTTTAAGTTTAAATTTTATATTTGTTAAAACAATGAATAAAAATGAAAAAAGTCAAAGTGAATTAACTTCCCAGAATAATAAAACCAGTAAATTAAATTAAATTTTTTTTATACAAGAAAAACAAAAATAAAAAAAAGAAACAAAACTCTTCTTAAAACGATTTAATCAGTACTTAAAAAACACTTAAAATCCAGTTCACATTGTCATGAAAATGAAATTATATTTTTTTTTTTTTCAAGTGCCAAAAATGCACTTTTACTTGAAATATTTTAATATTACTTTTTTTTTTTTTTCGCTTTTCAAATATGCCATAAAAGTTATTATGTGATACATTATGGTACAACAATAAAAACAACACAAAAAAAAAAAAAGGAAAAAAACAAGAACTTAAATTGTGTACTAAAACGTTTTTGGTATAAAATATGTAAATTTTACACACATATCGTAAATTTTATTTTTCCACCACTTTTAGAAAGAATAATTTTACCAATTTTCATTTTTATTTTTTTTTTTTTTTTTTTTTGCTATACATTTTCATTTTAAATTTGTTTGTATGTTTTTCGGTTTTATTTTTTTTTGTTCTTTTTTTTTTTATCTCATTTTAAATGAGGAAATAAAATTATACGATACGATTATCACCCTCAGATCAAAAAATGTTAATGACACCTGTTTACCTATTCACTTAGAATAAAAAAAAATAAAACAAAATTGGAAAAAAAAAATAACAAAAATAAAAATGATAACATGAAAATGAATAAAAAAAAAAAAAAGAAATAAATGAAACTGAAAATAAATATTCAAAGAATCCTTCTTCAATAGGAGGATAACAGAAAAACATGATTACTAACTGATTGTGACTAACTGGTTGTATGCATGTAAAAAATAAAATTCTCAGATTCACTAAAACCAGTATACAGTATACAGATTGACATTCAAAATGACAAACGTATACAGGACTTTAAAAATAAAAAAAAAAAAACAAAGAAATAAAAAAATGTGTTTGTAAATTGTAACTGATATTTTCTTTTATTTTCTTTTTTTTGTAAAATGGCGTGAATAAAAACTTATAGAAATCCATATCATCGGGAAATGATGATGCTATTTAGAAATGTTAACATTGATTGTTCCCCATTTTGTTTTTTTTTGTCACTTTCAATCTTTTTGTTTTTTTTTGTTTTGCTTTTTGTTTTTTTTTTTTTTATTATCATATGCATTAAAGATAACTCCCATTTTACCAATCAATGGTTGATTTTATTTAAGTAGAAAATAACTATTATTATACTGTTATATAATTTGTTTTTTTTTTTTTTTTGATTTTATTGCTTTCCGTTTGATGACATTGGTGACAGAAATCAGTGAATATTAAAAGAATCACTTGTTATATTATGTATATATAGGTAAAAATGTAAAATAGTGTCAGAAAATCAAAATGTTAATAGTGATAATAATTGATTTTATAGTTTAAAATGTTGGTGTTAAATGAAAGGACTGTTCAAAGTGATTTGAATATTGAAATGAAATGAAAATTATAAAACAATATTGTTTCAAAATCTCTGATTTGATAAATTTTTTAATCTTTAAAGTTAAAGTAATAATTGAATTATTACATTAAATTTTATTTTATTTTCAAGATGATAAAAATTGAAAATAATTTCATTTGTAAAAGAATTTAATTTAATTAAATAAGTTAAAAGTTAAATGAATTTTATTATGATCCAAAGCAAAGGGATTATATTTTGTAGCTCTAATGTAAGTAACATAAGAATATTTTGTTGCATTATTTTTGTGACTATTGGATATAATCGTTTAATATAAAATTTTCATATGCACAAAAAGAAAAGAGTATAGCGCAGTTGACCTAAACTTACATTACAAAAATCATTTTGAAAAAAATCACTTGACAAAAAAAACTCGTTTCGCAAAAAAGCATTTGTCAAAAATAGATGTTAAATTTTTACTCGCAAAACATTCGTTTTACAAATTTTCAAATAACATCAAATAACATCAAATATATGTATATGGGGGACATTAAGTATATATGATCTGTAAAAGGCATATAATGTTTCTCAATTCAGAATCTCGCATATACATTTATACATAAATATCCTGAAGAAGGCATATATATATAACCCTGATTTAGTAACCAACTCTAAATAATGTTTCTTAATTCAGAATCTCGCATTATCAATATTCTGTAAAAGGCATATAACCCTGATTTGGCAACCAACTCTAAAATTCCTCCTAATTTAAAATCTCGCATATACATATTCTGCAAAAAGGAGAAACCCTGATTTTGAAACCAACTAAAATCTCTTCTTATTATTTTTGTAACCCACAAAACAAATTATTGAAACAAATTATTGTAACCCTGATTTTGAAATTTGTAATTATAATTATTTTGTACATACGCATTTCATTTCAACAACAAAATATTTAAAATATAGCCAGTATGGATACACAATTTTTTGAACCCTGCTATAATTTATTCACCTGTGCTAAACAATTTAACTGAAATCCTGATTTTGTAACCAGATATGAAATCCATCCTAATTCAAAATCTTACATATACATATCCTGGAAAATTTTAACATTGTCTATAATTACGGTACTTTACTATTTATTGCTGATAACACAAAACAACAAGTTCTCAAGAATATTAACACATTGATTTTACTATATATAGAAGGTCTTTGTAAAAAGAGATTTTTTTCAATTTTTTGAAAAATTGATATTTGCCAATTGAAAATTTGTTAAGTGAGAAATTTGCTACTGAATTTTTTGCATTGTGAGTTTTGTGATAAGCGGACTTAAGTGCAAAAAATATTTGTAATCTGAGTTTTGCGAAATGTTAATACCTCCATAAAAAAAAACATTTTAAATTTTCTATTATTTTGTTTTTTTTTTTTTAATTTAACTTCAGAAATATTAGGTACTAAAGTTATGGTCAAAAGTAAAAATAAACACTAATTCTGTATTGAATTTTATTTTTCAAATAAGAAGTCGTTATGTTCTGTTCGTTAACGTTATCGTACTGTTTTTAGCAGATTTTTAAAAATTAAAAAAAAATTAATTTGTTTCTTAGTTTCATCCAATCCGGCAGTCCCTCCGTCTGTTTTTTTACAAAACTTCTATACACCGTTAAATATATTGCTATAAAATTCAAAAGATGGCTCTAGGTGTTATTGAAAAATTAATGTTGTAGAACAACTTTTTTATGTAGCCGTAATCGTTACAGATTTACAGCCCCTCAATCTTTGAAAAAGCGCTACTTTCAAATATGTATATCTCAGATTCTGCTTAAGATTTTTTCAATCTAAAAACCCCAAACGACAGAATAGTTTTTATAACTTTATAATGTAAATGTCAGAAATGTGCAGTTTTAGTTATATAAATTTACTATATTAATTTACCGTTAGGATAAAACAACTTATTAAAGGCGTTATAATTAATTAATATTAATATTGCTAATAATATTCTTCAACAATAATTTTAATTTGAGAATCAAACCAAAAAAATAGAAAAAAAAATTAACATTTTAAAGTTGTGCGGTTTCATGCAATTTGATAAACATTAACATAAACTGACAGTTCTTTACATATAAATTGATAAAGATTGACAATTTAATTGGCAATATGTCATTTACTGTAATTGCAGCATTATTATTTTATTTTTTCAATTTTATATAATTACTTAGATCTCACTTTTATTAGATTTAAATTTTTTTATTAAAAATGTGAAGTTTTTTTTGGTTTTTTTTATTTCCACTAAATTTTAGTAATAATAAAATATAAAAAATAACATGATAAAAATAGATATTATGTTAAATTACATTTTTATAATTTTTCTAACCATTGAACTAATTAAATGACATGCAAAAAAGAAAAAAAAAATATTGGAGAAAAACAAAAAATGTTTTTCTATAATTATGAGAGTAACTTTTTTCTAATTAATTAACATTTTTTTAATTGATTGGAAAATTTTATAACAGTAAATGAACCGTCAAAATAAAATGATGCTGATTATTATTAGTTGCCAATAATCATTATTGTTACTATTATTTTATGTCATGCTAATAAAAATCAATGTTAAGTTCTTGTAAAAATTAAAAAAAATCGAAAAATAAAAGAGAACTTAAAAAGATGGAAAAAAAAATTTAATGATATTGTGAAAAATGGAATAATTGATGATAAGAATTTTTATTTTGTAAAACAAGACAGTAAAAATAAAAATAGAAAAGAAAGAAAAGAACAATAGTGTTCAATTTTTGATATAAAAATTAATGTTACAATGATAAAAACAAAATGAAGTAAAAATTAATTTACAGTTTTATTTAATTATTAATAAAAAAAATATTTAATTTTTAATTTAGTTGTCATTTTCTTTTGTTCAATTTACGAAATTAAATAATGGCAATTGTTAATTTTGTTTATTGTTGCAAATATTAAATTCACTTTAATTTTAAATTAATTATTTAATTATAAATTTATAAAATGGTTTTTAGATGCAAACATTATTTTTTTTAATTTTTCCAATAAGTAAAATATAATAATAAAATAATATATTCATAATATTTCATATAATAATTGAATTTTAATTAATAATTTCGTAAACCGATTATTTTTAGCTAAAATGAATCTTAAATAACAAAAAAAGAATTTTATGTTTTACAATGGAGAGGCTAAATGGGACAATGTGTGAATTACTACTATATCATGAGCGAGATCTATATTTAAATCCTATTTT
This sequence comes from Poecilobothrus nobilitatus, assembly GCA_947095535.1. NCBI lineage: Eukaryota > Metazoa > Arthropoda > Insecta > Diptera > Dolichopodidae > Poecilobothrus > Poecilobothrus nobilitatus. Next base: position 30,791,600 of record OX352774.1, read on the forward strand.
TTTCCTCCAATGAGAGGTGGGAATCTTCCAAAGGCATCAAAAATATATCCTTGATGTGTCAGATTACTGATTTAAACGAGGTGGGTTTAAAGGAACCTATATAATAGTATGAAACCGTTAACTGCGAGTATATTGGTTAGGGAGTAGGGGTAGGAGAGGGTAGGACAATGATACGGAAATATGAATTGGACGAAATGGGACTGTAAGGGAACAATGTCGCTGTCTATTATTATTATTATAATTAAACTTATCAGTGACGGTAGGCATCAATAGTTACAACATGCAGTATAGTATCTAACACCTTCCTGCATAAGATAATAATTGAAGACAACCCAATTGTCACTGCAGCAATTATTATTATCAGTATTTATTATTAATATTATTATTATTATTTACTAGAGAATCAAGACCATCAGTGAATTACAACGTGCAGTAGTATATAACACTTGCCTGCATGTTATAACCAAAGGTATCTCTACTGTAACAACCCTTATTATAATTATTATTATTATTATTGTTAATTAAACAATATACATTATCATGATATAAAATGATTACTTATTTTTTTATATGAGCTGGCCGGGGTTTGCATCCAAACCCTTCTATTGAAAAACTGGCGACCCAACCACTGCTTTATGAGTAAGATTATTTTTAAAGCCTACATAAATGCTAGACAACAACTGTGATATTTCTTACTTCTATACTTCTATTGTTCATCGACACAAATCTACAAATAATAATATAGGTGTCATGTATAATAGGTGTCCACTTGAACAAATTATCAAGTGACTGCCACAATAGAAACTATTTAATTTTTCTATTTTTTCTCTTTTCCTGAACAAAATACTTTTTCGTAGCAAATTTATTAAAGATCTCAATAAAATGGTACAGATAATATAGTAGGCTAATAGTCTTACAAAAATACGGGATAAATACCACCACGTTCAAAAATTGATAGTGATCAACCATGGTAGCAGTGGAATGACAATTCATCAAATAACCTCTGAATATGATTGCTAACGATCAATTGTTTTCTAAAATCCATCTTTTCTAACCTAACCTAATTTATAAATACATAATATATATAAAAATCAACAAAAATCTATATTATCTTCAGGATATTGACATTAGTTCATTAATAAAAATGTCAAAATATGTCATATTTATCTAGTAACTTTTACAATAGATACCCTTAGAAACCCTTAGAAACTGTTTAAATTGAGAGAACTGCATCAGAATTACCGTATATTATATTTAAAAAAAACGCATATAAAAATCCCATGATTATTAATAACTTTATATGCTTCAAAGTAAATTTAAATTATTTTAAATTTAATTTCATTACATTTGTTCCAACATCCCAAATGTAAATCAATTATTATCATTAAATTAAACTAAAATCAAATTTAAATTAAAAAAAAAAAACATATAAACTCTAATGAATCGTAATCATTAAATAAAATTGATTCCAATGCATAAGGTTGCACAATAATAAAGCAAATTATATGATGTATATGATGACGTATGTAATACATAAATATATAAACTTAACTATTTCCATATATTATGTAATTAAATCCATTTAATTTACAATGAATATATAAAATTAAACCCAATTGCATTTAAAAGAAATCCCAAATTAAAATTAAAAAAAAAAAAAAAAAAAAAAAAAAAATTCTCCAACATAATTTTTTTTTTTTTTATTAAAAATTTTAAAATTTACATGAAAAAAGTTTAATTAAAATATCTGTGGATCTCATAAAGTACCATAATATATATATATACATAATAATATGTTCACAAGTGAATACAACATTTATGAAATTCTATTCACATCATCACCAATGTTGAAAATGTAATATAATTTTGTTTTATTTATTTTTTTTTTTTAAATGTTAAATTAATTTCCGGATTTATATTTCTGGGTTTGATACCTAGTGTATAACAATTATTATGTAATTTCCTTCCTTCAACTTCAAAAAACCGTTGAATAAAAAATAAAAAAAAAAATAAAATCAAAATCAAAACTTTGAATTGCATCATCCCTCTTGTTACCGTTTTGTATTCTAAAATTTAAGTTCACTTCGCTTACATCAAACATTTCTTTCATTCTTTTCTATTTCCTTCTTTTTTTTTTTTTTTGTTGTTTTTCACATTTTCTCATTTCATTCCATTCAATTTTTAAAATCTTACTATATTTTGTGGTTAGTTCTTTTTTTTGTTTTTTAAGCTGCTGCTTCTTTTGCTTCTCCTGTTTATGTTTATCTTCAATTTAATAATCAAAATATTATTCCGGAAATCGTCATTTTTCTCTGTTTTTTTTTTTTTCATTTTTTCATTTTTACCTTATAACTGTTATTTACTTATATGTTCTAAACAGAACATATCATTATATATCAACTGTATATTCATGCACCTGCAAAATCGTGAAGAGCAAAAGAATTTAAAAAATACAAAAAAAAAATACAAAACAACGAAAAAGAAGAAAAATATTGAAATGTGTAAATAAAACAAGAATATATATATATTACGAGAAGGGGAAATGAATAAAATGCATGTTGTGCATTTGGGATTCAAACAAATTCATAATAAGGAAAAGAAAAAAGAAAAAAAAAAATGATTATTTTGTATATAAAAAGTATAGAGAGGGAAGGAAACTGTATATGAATTACATCCGAAATTATATAAACATTTAACACCTCACATTTTACGATCTAAGATTGTGTTAATTGATCTGAGAACAAATTAATAATATTATTATCTGTTTGTCTGTTTTTAAATTTAATTTATAATTTATTTATATTATAGTATTAGTGTTAATAAATTATTCACTAAGTTTGTTCTTACTTCGACAGAACATATACTAAAATTGCAACGATATACAGAGAAGATTAGCATGACCCCTGTGCAAAGATGACACACAAAATCGTGAAGCGTTTCACATTTTTACCAGTTAAAGCGAAGAGAACAAATTGTTTTAACGAGACTAAGAATAGGGCACTCGGGTTTAACCCATCAATATATATTCGAAAAAGAAAACCCACTGATCTGCAGCTGCGGTGAAGTTGTGCAAATAAAACATATTTTTGAATCATGTCCTCAACTAGTTAACCAAAGAGCAAAATATAATATAAGAGGCTTAGATACATTAGCAAATGAAAAACAAAATAACATTTGCAATATATTTAACTTTTTGAAGGAAATTGGCGTGTATAATAAAATATAGAGTTTTACTAAAAGTTCCAGATTTTTTTGCATTATCATCTGCATTATTATTTATATATTGAAGTAAATTGAATGTTAATTAATCATGTATAAAACGTATTATAGTTTAAATTAAAGATTATCATTTTGTATCATTTGTATATTAAAGTAAATTATGCTAATATTAATCATTTATGAAATATATTGTATATTATAGTCTAAATTAGGTTGGGCCTGATAAAATCCAAAAGGGTCAATTGGCCTTTAAAATAATTAAATAAAAAAATTCACTAAGTTTCAAGATCAAGAGAATGGATGTTAAATGATTTTGAATAATTTCATATGTAAAAATTTGTATTGGGATGGGATTGAGATAATGTATCTTTAATTTTAAAAAGTTTTGTGTTCATAGGAAAATCTGTCAAATAATGATTTTACGAAATTAGGAAAATAAGAATAACAAGGGACAAGATAATATTATAATCTTCATGAAAAAATATGTGCAATTTTTAAGTATACCGATGCTGGGAAAAGAGAAAAATAAAAAGAAAAAAAGAATCTAATGATTTTGTATTATTCTAATTTAGTTTATTTCATTTAGCTGTGGTAGGTTTACTTACACTGTCTTATCCTTCACTTTATCTGTCTTCAAACATAATTTTGTACTTAAACTAAAGGTAAAACTGTTGATACGATTTAATATCATTCGTTTTTTTCTAATCTCATTCTTGTTGTGTTTCTTATTGCATCTCATTCAGATTTTATAAATCGTGATGCTATTGCAATCACAATAACCATTAAAATATTTACATTATATTTGTGACTTTAAATTTAAAGTGTACTTTGTGGTATAGAATATTACAAAAATAAAAACAAATACATACACTTAACGACCTGATAAAGTGAATTAGTTATTTTTCCACTTTTATCATTTCTATTTCTGTAAAGTTAATGTGGTGTGATTTTAATTTTCTTTTTTTTTTTTTTTTAATTTAAATCTATAAAAGCTAATAAGACATTTGAGAGATTTTTCCTTTTTTTCTTTCCATATACATTTTTTCAATATTTTTAAGAGATACTTCAGGTGATGCATTTTGAAAGAAAAAAAAATATATAGATATTTAATAATTTTAACGGTATGTTATAAATTGAAATCATATATGCTCGTGGGATCAATAACATCGGAAAAATTCAATTATATTTCAATTTTATTTATATTTCCACTGTAATTGCTGAAATATAAAATAATTTTTTATTGTGTATCGGAAGTAAAGAAAAAAAAAATCAATGGTAGAATGAAATAATAATTAGGTAAAAATTTAGTGTGAAAAATTTTGATTGATTTTGTTGTATAGTAATAAGGTGAAATTTTTAACATTCATTAGGGTCCTTTAAATGAGATTATGATCTTTTGAATTAGATTATGATTAAATGGAATTTTTGTAATGATTAAAATATCTATTATTAAACTACGGAATATTTTTTTTTTTATTAGGGACTAATAATATACTTAATTATTTTTTTTAAATAATTTTCATTAAAATTACAAGGCTAAATAGTTATACATTTATGTCAAAGAAAAACAAGGATATTTTGTATTTATAATAATTTTTCTTTTGTTAATGTTAACCTTCATTCCGTTTTAAAATTCTGTATTTAAGAGTTTTTATGAATATGAGTTTAATTAAAATCAAAAAAATAAGCAATTTATCTAATAGGGAAAACTAGTGGCCATATCCGATGAATATAAATCTCTACCTAAAGTCTACGCTTAAAATTTAATCTGCTGATATAATTTCAATTGTTGTTGATATCCTATATCCTATTGATAATTCACTTTTTGTTAGTGCATACATAAGTTGGACAACTACTTGATAGACCATATGACAATTAGATTTCAATCCAGAAAGGAAAATTAGAAATTTAGAATTTTTAAAATTACATTTTGTTGAATATAATTCTTCAAAATTGTGAAGTAATTTTAAAAGATATTAGTGACTGTAAGCTGATAAACACACATATTTGAAGTGTTGTCGTCAACAACAGTAACAATGAATCTTTTGAAATTTCTTCAATCATACTTTCTGCCCAATATTTTCCAATAATAAATAGAACCTATAGAACCAATAGAAATTACCTACAGAAATTCAAGAAAAATACTCCAAGTTAACCTTAAGTTCTTTCAAAATAAAAGTGAATGGAATTTAGAAAAATTAAGTTAAATAATGAAAGTTTAACAGTTAATACTTCGTAAACGCACTATATTTTGGCAAACGCAAGATTTGATTAAAGAAATTAAAATAGATAACTATAAATTGATTGAGAAAAGTAAAAAGACTACAATATTGTTAATATTTCTAGTTCTGAAATGTTGCGAAAAAATAGAAAGTGGAATGGCGTCTGTAAGTTATCTACCGGAAGTTTGCTTTTGCTCCGGAAAAAAACCGGAAGTTTGCTTTTATAACTGCAGTATAACATTCAATTGCAAAATTAATGATCAAAATGAAAAAACAAATTATTATATTAGTATTACTGAAGAAATGACGTTTGCATATTACATTACAAAATTCACGATCATTTGTCAACGAATCAAATAACGGAATTCTAAACTTAATTTATATGTATACAAAAATGAGAAAGGAATTTTTAAATTCGAAATTTTGTAATTAGCTATTTTAAAGTTTCGGGAGATTTTAATTTTCTTTTTAGAATTTTGATTTTCGGGATTTATCTGTTTGGGCAAATGTAGTGATCCTTTAATTAATATATGATATTTGTTTTTCTCTTATAGATAACATTTTAACCGAATTTGGGAGATTATTTAATTTTAATTTGAAGATTATTTCACTTTAATGCGGGAATATCTCATTTTGATTTAGAGTTATTTTTTCAGAATAAAATAATCCTCCATTTTTTTTTTTTTTTGAATGTTATTTAATTTTTTTTTTTGAGGGTATTGGGATTATTTCTTGCGGGGTTATTTGCGGAAGTCGAATTTTACGTATTAGAAGTGTCGATCTAAAATAAAGCGCTAAAACTAAGAAAGAAGAAAAAAAAAATTAGTTAAATTCAAGTAGTTATACGAAATTTATCCAAAATTATGTTTCTTCCGTGTGTATTAAAAGCCCAGCCCATCAACACCCGATTCCCCTAACTATTGGATGATAATAATCACATGATTAGATTCATTCATGTTTTTCTTTAGAAACAAACATTTACATCAATTTTATATTGAAATTTTCTGAAACTTTAATAAAACTTTGATAAACTACTATAATACTTTACTTTTAATCCACCATATATAATTTAAATTACAAATTAACTTTATTTTCTTTAATTTTTCAAATATGTATTTAAAATTTTTACACTATTTTTCAATTTATTCGAAAATTTAAATAAAAAGAAAAATATAATAACCAAACTGTTGACCACTGTTATTTTTATTTTATTTTCAAATTATAAAAAACGTTAAATTGATGCTGACCACCTTACTATTTTTATTTGGTTTAATTTTGTTATATAAAATAAAATTGGAAAAAAAAATTGCATAGTGATAAATAAAAGCAGAAACAGAAAGAAAATGTAAAGAAAACAAAAACACAAAATTTAATCAAGCAATTAAAAATAAAAGTATAAAAAAATGCAAATAAACAGTAACCGACTTCAACTGTTCATTTTTATGTTTTTTAAAACTAACATTCATTAGTGTTGCATATTTTATTTAATTTTTTTTTTTTATTTTATTTGGTTTTTTATCTTACATTAGAAAAATCTAAGCAAAAAAAAAAAAAAAAAACCCGAAACAGTAAAAATGTCAAATTTTGTCCAAATATTTTCATTTAAATTATCATACCAACTTTTAATTTTTCAATCTAACAATTGAAGTGCTTCTATACTATAAATAGATTGGTACCAAAATGTTTGGTGTACCTATAGATACTATTATCTTAATTTATTTTATGCTGTTGTTAGCCAAAATAGTGAAACAGTGAAAATACCTGACATTCAATTCAAAAATTTTGTATATACATATATTAGAGCTCTCGGAAAAATTTATGAAACTTTTAAGAGTCACCCAGAAATCAGAAGAATCATAGATTTAAATCAACAGATAATGATAATAAAAAATTTAAAATTTCTGAATCAGTTCAGTTTTCTTTCTTTTTCTGAACATAATTAGAAAAGTATTATTAGGTTGTTCTTTTGTATTATCTTTTTGCTATTTATAAAAGAAAACTAATTATTTTTGATCCAATCAAATGTTCGTCAAAACAATTTAATGCTGTGGAATGAATACATTTTCGATATAGCTTATAGAATGCTGTGGAATTCAATATCCAAATGGTTGGATATTGTTTCCCGTTGTGAAACATACTTTTTTCTAAGATGTTTCTTCAATATTTATAACGCATTCATTCAACTTAAGATGGAGTACAGGTCTCACATATTTAGTATATACCATCAAACTTCTTTGAGATAACTCAGACAAAGTTCACAACCGCGCCTTGCATATATTATCTAGGTAATGACACGTTTTGGTTTATTGAATGAGAAATAATTAGAATTACTTACACCTCGTCTCAAATAATTCCAACTTACACGAGAGCGATAGTAAGTGTTAATTTTTCCACAGTCTAATACAATTCCTAGGTAATTCAAAAATTGTTTATGGAAATTATTTGTTTGTGATGACTACCGCTTCTATCTTATTTGTTTCCCTCTGTCAGTAGTGTACTTTTCACAATTTAAAACAATTGAAGAAGAACCTTCCTTGTTCGGCTCGTATAGCTAAATCATTCTACACCTCTTCTTCATTGTTTTATTTCTCTCCTTTTTACATTTAGTTAAATAGGAATTCGACCATGTACTATAGGAATTCGATCCTAGTGGTAAGAGCCTCAAAAAAAAACAAGAAAACCAAATTAATATTATCTGACTTTTAAATTTGGTATACTATACTAAATTTATTTCCTTATACTTTTGGCAATTACTTTTTCGCATTATAAAAAAGAATTTAAAAAAACAGCTAGAATTAAATTACCCGATTCTTCTAATTTTTTTCATTTCGAATGTTTTGAAAAGGATTGGTTTTTTGTCTTTAATTTAAATTTGTCTTTAAACCAAATGAAAGATTAATAGCGGAATTTGATCGAAAATCAGTTAAATAAGTTTTTACTTTTTCAGGAATTAGATCTTCTTAGATTACCCTACCGAATGATGAATGAAAGATACCACTGAACTTACATTATGGTGCCATTTCTTAGATTGTCCTTTTAAAATTGAAATTCAAATTTTTTTTTGATAAACCTTAGATTTATTTAAAAAAAAAACAAAACAAAACAACAGTGAACAAAAAGTCACTGAAACTTTTACACTTCAAATAAGTGAACAAACAAGAAGAAAAAAAAACAATGAAATCGACAAAAAATAAATTTAAATAAATTGAAACACGTAAAATGTTTTTACCGTTGAGTGAATTTTGAAGTACTATTCTGGTTTCCTACCAATTATAATATTGTGATTAGTAAAATAAATTCGAAAAATAAAACTCAACTAGTAATAATTTTATATAAACCTGTACGTATATAGCTAATTTTAAAAATATTTATTATATAGGTTTAAAAATAATCAAAAAATATATAATCCAATTGATCTGAACAGCATTTTATTTTCATACTGAAACAAACTAAAAATAAGCACTATAAATAATGTTCTTTAATCTAGACTGTAATATACACTCAAATATTTTGTTTATATCATATTCATAGTTGGGTGGTTTAATTGAAAGGCTCAATTGGAAATTTTACATATGTATGTAGGTGATTAAATTGAAATGAAATAACAGACAGTTTGGATGCTGTACTGAGTAATAATTTTTCCAAGAATTCTCTAAAATTCCAACAATTCTTTTTTGATATAATATTCAAGGTAAATGTTATTGCAATTATAACTGATGAATTCAATTTAAATACAACACTGTTGTAGTACTTAAACAGGTGTTTATATAAATATGTTCTATAAATATGTCATAAATAATATAGGAACTTAAATAAGCAAATTATTACTTTTTTTTTTAAATTTTACTAACCTGTGCCGGATTATCATTAAAAATTTATGGCCTAAGATATAAAATGTTTTCGTCAAGTCAATGTAATTTATTAAATTGAATACATTTAACTCGTAATTTTTTTTCATATAAATTTATTCCTTAGCAGGTTTTCTGTGTTTTTATTTTTAAATATTATATATCTACTTTGTATAATAAATAAATGTTATGTCCTGTTTGCATGATTCATTTTACTTGAATGTAAACGTATTGAAATACAATGTTGCGTTTTTTTTTTTTTTTTTTGAAAGTCATATCAGAAAAAAATCTGAGGATAAAATATAAATAATTTTTCAACAAATTTCAAATCAACTTAAAAATTTATTACTTAAGTAGTAAATATTTATATAAGCTTCATTTTTCTAATAAAAAGAAATTTCATTTTAAATAAGAATCAATATTATGTTAATTATAATAGTTTACATGGTAGAAATGTCTGGAAGAGACCTAGATATTAAGTAATTATCTAAAATTAGAAAACTTCCACAGTAGACCGAAGTATATTCTTCAATATATTCGTACACTCATATCGTAGTTAATTTAAAAGCGGTAGTAAATTTTTTTCATTTATATCCCTCGACCTAGAATTATTGGAAAATGCTTTAAAACTTTTAATATGTATAAATAATTTTAACATGTATGAGTAAACCTTGTAAACATTATACTTCATTTTTAATTATATTTCATAATTAAAGATTTATTAAGGATTTTTTATGCATCATTTGTAGCGACTCTTTAAAGTTGTAATTTCTTCAATTATTTAATTATTTTTTATGATATTTTATTAAATTTTTTTTAGTAAAATTTATTTAACTTCTTTTAATAGTTAAATATAATTCTTAACTCCTCTTAATAAAAGAAATTTTTTTCTCCATTTTATTTAGCTAGGTTTTTTTCTGTATGGAGAAGAAATTCATTTTTGAAGCTTTTCATAGTACAAATCTAAATCTTTTTTAATCTTGGAAGTAAAATTTGTTTGATTGTACTTCTTATCAATTTTTTCTTCTTTTAGGAATACAATATTAAAACTCCATGTACTTTATTTTCACATTTTTATTATAAATTGAAAAAGATTTTCTAAGAAGAATATTAAAAATTAAAATTCATTTTTGAATTCATTTATTTCTTAACAATCTGATGTTATTAATCTTGTTAGTAAATTTCGTTCAACATTATCTGTAATATATCTGTAATTATAATTTTATATTATATATTTTATATTCGGTACTTCAACTATAGTCTTTTATTTATTGTTTTGATTCAACTTTTGATGAAACTATTTTTGAAAATATGAATGTTTGTAGAAAAGTAGCTACAACTAATTATTTTTCAATTGGGAGAAAATAAAAAAAATTCTTACAAACAAACAGCAAAAAAAAATTGAATCCCTGTGGGGTTCAATCTATGATTATTAAGATTTTTATTTATTTAATTTACTTTTTATTTTTTAAATTTCATTTGTAATTAATGTGAAAAATATTTTATGAATTATTTTTCTTCTCATCAAATCATCAGAATATAAATTAATTTTTAATGTTGACTTTATCTAATATTAATGAGTTTTTTTTTTGTTTCAGATAATTTGAAAATAACGTGCAAATGTGCTTACTCCAAGTCGATTAAAGGTAAATTTTATGGTTTTTTAGTTTTTTTTTTTTTTTTTTTGAAATAAAAGTAAATAAAGAAAAGAAAATTTTATAATTAAAATAAAAACCTCCATTTTTTTAAAACGTCATTAAAGAAGATTGCAATTTAATGTTTATTCAACATTTCTTTCAACAAAAGTTTAATAGAAACAAAATATTTATATTAGTTACCTATTTAACTTCTTAATATTTTATTAATATAGAATTTTAAGAAATCATTGCTGTAAATAAATAATATTATTAGTTCTGTTATTTTTCTTTGGGTCAAAATTTAGATCATGGGTTTTGACAAACATAATTTCAAATCGAGTAAAATAACCGGTTCTTATCAGATTTAAATATAATATGTATTTAGTAATCCACCATTATCTATGAATAAATCCACCATTATCTATGGACATCTAATACTCTTCTCGTTTTAAGTATCGCTTCAAGAATCATGTTACAAGGCGCAACGAAATCTTTTTGACGACCTAATGATAGCGTTGTTTTGTTGAAATTTAAAATAATAATTTTTACCGCCTTCAAATTAAAAAAATAAAGAATAATGTAAGAATCTGACACTACCAAGGGGGAATTCTTGTTGTCTTTGGAAGATTCCCATCTCCCGTACAAAAAAAAAAAATACAGAAGTAATTAAAGATTTTATAGTTTTATTTAATATTTTTTTATTTCATTTTTATGTTTAATAATAAATGAAAGCGTGCGGAAAAGTAGAAAATATATTAATTCTACCGCATGGTTTCGCACTTTTTATTCGGTTAGATTTAAAAACAGGAATATATCAAATGTCAAAGCGACTCGAGGATTGAGTCGCCATCAAATATTTTGAAATGTTCAAAACAAATGTTTAAAAGTCATATTGGTTTGCCAGCAAAATAAAAAAAAACTGGTGTTGCCTGATTTGTTGAAAAAAACAAGTTGAATAAAACATTTTTTTCTTTTAGATATTTGTTTTTATTTTTTAATTTTTTAAATTTGACACTTTTATTTTTAAATTTTATTTTTCAACATTTTTCGCTATTCGAAAATTTTTTTCGAAATTTTTTTCGGCAAAAAGAGAGGTTCCGTAAAAAACGCCTTAACCTCTTATTAATTATGTATTCCTTTTTTAAGCATTTACTAGTAGTATAATTTTTTATCTTTGTCTTGTGGCTTCGAATACATGCCTACCTAAAATGTTTCAATTAAATCTGTTAAAATTGATAGGGATAGAAAAATAGCATTGTAATGTCATTGAAATAAGCTTTTTAATAAAGAATTTAGTGTCTTCAAAATATAACCCGACGTCTTTTCCTTTTTAAAAATGTCATTTTCGTAATATTCTGACTAAAAACATTTTTTTTCTCTTTGAACAAATAATGTTTTCTTACATAAGTTAATAATTTTCCGAAATTTTTTTTTTATTCACAAAATTTCTACCCTTTGTATACATACATACATACAAATTTCTATACAAATATCTAATTGAATTTCATTCAGTCTTTGTAAAAGTTCTAAATAATTTTAGAAGAAAATTTTAGAAAACTTATTAACGTACAGATGCTTGCAAAAAGCGAAACAAAACATAAAGATCGAATAAAAAAAAAAACTGTCTATGGGAATACAATATACAAGGCGTATAAATACAATTAAAAATTTCAAAAGAAAAACATATAAATAAAAAACAACAGGCTGCTTTACTACATAATAGTATATAGAATAACAAGAGAAAAAAAAAGAACACGCAAACTAACAACTACAGTAAACTTCATTAGTTTCTAAACTATTCTGAATATAACTTCATTAGTTTCTGCAGCTTTTTTGAATTAATAAAAAATAAAAAACAAAAAAAAAAAAACAAAAATTAAAATACAAGAAGATGATAATGACAAACATTCGAAATAAAAACTTTCTAAAGTTGTAGAATATCACAGTTGTTGGTCAATTTACCCAATTCATAGTATGAGAGGTTGTTGCTAAATTTATGATGCGTTTAGATGACGTTGATGACGTTTACTCTATGATTTAGAGTAAGATGACGTTCTAGATGATGTTTACTCTATGATTTAAGAAGTATTCATTTAAATTTTCATTTTGAGGAATTTTTGTATTAAATTCCTTCATTTCAGTCATTCAGTTTAGCGCTTAGACTTTTCCAATAAGTCTCTTACTAAATTTAATTTTCTTTATTTCATTTTTTGTTATCATTATTTTAGCATTTATTTTCATTCCTACTTTTAGTAAAATTTTTTTTTTTTTTATCAATGTCCATTTCTCTACACACGACCATGTACAAGTTCCTTTACAAGTTTTGTATTATAGATACTATATGTAGTTATTAACATTAACGACATTTTACAAAAACACAACATAACAGTCAGAAGTAGCAGATGTTGTTTTTTTTTTTTTTTTATCTAACATAATATTACAAATGACAACAGTAATACTAACAAACATCAAAAAATAACAACGACAACAAACATTTAAAAAAAGTTTTTAAAACAAGAATCTAAAAAATTTTTTTTTGCATCATTTTGTTCGCATCATTTGATTTTTAATTAGAGTATGAAACAAAAACAAAAATATGTGTTGATATTTATATATATATAATATATATATAATATATATATATCTATATATATTTTGGAATGTGAAACTCCTTTTTTACTGTTATAATGCATATGAATCTTTTTACAACAAAAAAAAAAAAATATATAGGTATTATAGGTATACAATATACATATGTATGTATGTATATACATTATATAGATTTTTTGTAACAACTTTAGACTGCTGTAACTTTATTTTATTGTATAGCGATGCGTTTTAAATTGTTACAATTTTTGTTTTTTTTTCTTTTCATAATCGGGACGAAATATAAAAAATATTCATATGATAAAATGATTATGACAACTTTGTAATCTTTTATAAAATTAAAGGCAGTTGTATTTTGTTACATTGAAATAAAGAATTTATACAATAGTATAGAAATACAAAAATGCAACGATAGTTTTAATAAAATGAAACGTCACGCGAGGACGGGAAAAAAAAAATGCCAAAAAAACTACTGGTGTTATTGTGAAAAAGAAAAAAAAAAAAAAACATTTTAGATTTCCTTTTGATGAATTCTCTCTCTGTTATATTATTGCAAGTAAAAAAATTCCTTTGATATTTTTCATCTTTAAATATCTTTAAATCTTTTTCAGTGACGAATGAACGATCTTGAAGTTTTTCACTTAATTTGAAGCTTTGAATTGTACCTATGATGATGGTAGCAATAGAAAGCTTTTTTTTTCCAATTTGTCAATTTGAAACCCTTTGCAAACGTTATTGTAAGCAGCTATTATAGTTACTATTCAAGAATATCTAGTTGTAGATGTCAAAAGAAAATTATTTATAGAGTTATAGAAGTTTTCTAGACTTCTAGGAGTTTGAAGATTTTAATGAATCAACGCTTTCAAATTTTTCTTCCTAACCGTATCCTCCTTAGAGATCGATCGATTTTTTAGTTTTAGGATTTATTAGGATATTTGAACCAAAATCAATCTATCTTTTAAGATGATGTTTCAACAAAAAAATGATAAAGAATGTTTTTCGAGGAAATTACTGAACAAACTGGTTTTCTATATTAAAAAATAATCAAATTTTTTTTTTTTTCTTTAGGGTATTAAGGAAATCCACGTGTATCTATTACATGACAATATTATGTTCCGGGAGTATGTCCGTTTGCCTTAAATTGATTCCTTAAAAGAATATTTCGCCTAACGCTATTTGACAAAAAAATCTTATTGCAAAATGTCACTTTATAAAGAGACTTTTAACAAAAGGCACACTTCGCTTTATTGTTAAAATACGTGTGTAAGAAAGAAACTAAATTAGTTCGAAGGAACTTTAATGTTGGTCTCAAAATTGCCAGAAGTTTTTTTCTATGCTGTTTTCATAATGCACATATATATTATAAGATTTATAAAATAAAATGGAATTCCTAATGGAAAGTTGGAGAATATAGTCTTTTTGCCAAAACATATTATTTTAGAATTTCGAAGCTGGCTGTACAAAAAAATAAAGCTTAATATGCAAATATGAATGAACTGATAACGTACAGACAAAAAATTAAAAAAAGTTAAAATATCAAAGTTTTTAGTACCTATTAAGCAAAACTTTTTTTTATGTAATTATAACTCCATATTAGGTATCTAAATTTAATTTATTCTACTGTCAAATACTATAATTTATTCCACTGTCAATTTAATTTATTGTCAAATACGAAGTGAAATTTCGTAAGAGCTGTTCACAGTGTTAAAGAAGAGAGTCAATTAAATATGATATAGGCGTGTTTTTTTTTTTGGTCTCTTTTTATATTATCTAATAAAACCAATTATTATTATATTTTTTTGTTTTTGATTAAAATCTTAATAGTATCTTAAATTTAATATAATATGTATAACCAAAACTAGTAAAAAATTTATTTATGCAATTTTTGTTTTTTTTTTTAAGTATTTTAAAAAGAATTTTTAAATTACTAATAAAAAGTCATTTATTCACACCTTCAAAAATTTAATATTCACTTGAATTAAAAATAAAAAAAAAAAAAAAAACCTTATATTAAATGCATTAGCTATATGAATTAAGCCTCATTCCACAAAATATGACCTCCTCCTCCTTAAAATTCTTTCAATTCTGATGTTTTGTGTTTTTTTTTTGTAGAAAACACAAAAAATCAAATATGTAATCGTCAATCAAATTAATGTTTTTGCAATTAGTTATGTTTTTGATTTTGGAATTTTTCTTTTTTCTTTTTCTTTTCATTTCGATGTAATTTTGTTTTTATTTTGCCTTAAACTTATATTATGTAAATATAGCTTAAAGCATCTTCAAAATCTTAATTTACTTTAAAATAAAAAAAAAAAAAAAAACCAAAAGAAAAACTAATCGAACAGACACAGATCCAAACCTAATATGTACATTATTTAACTAGGAAAAAACAAATGTTTAAGAAAAATACATTGTATCTATTATTTATTTTTTTTCATTATTTTCCCAATAATTTACAAAACTTTTATTGACTATTTATGGTTTCTTTAAATTTTTTTTTTGTTTTACAAGGAGTGAGAGTTGTACTATATGAAGCCTTTTATTATTATCATTTTTCATTCATGATGTCTTGGCTTTAAAGTCTATAAAAAATTTTAGAGTGAAAATTTATTTATTTATTTAACCTATCCTTAAAATTATTTACTTTTACCGTTTGATATGCTACAATGGAAGCGGGTCATATGCCTATTATACCTGCAATTTGCTTGTAATTCATATACGCTTTTTCCAGAATATTTATTTACATCTATATGCGAGATTTTGAATTACTAGGCATCGTAAAGTTGAATTCGAAATAAGGGTATTTGCTTTTTTGCAGAAAATTGATATATATCTTAATATGTGGGATTCTGAATTAGGAGAGATTTTAGAGTGGCATTCAAAACCAGGGCTACACGCTTTTTCAAGAATATTGTATATATATATATTTGTCTGAATCTCAATTGAAATACAGTCAAATAAAATACAGGCTTGTTATTGTAATCTGCTACAATTTTACGTTTTCGTTTTGGTCCATTGAGGCAAAGGAATAATAATTTTATTAGATTTATTGGAATATTTTTCTGTTTATTAGGTTTTTTTTGGAGCTGTACCACTAAGCTTTGATATTGGTATTGTATAAGATATGATATTGGTATTGTATAAGGCTCTTTAATAATTATCTCAATTCTTTTGGAGAAAAAAAAATTTATGAAAGGTTTGCCTCACCTTATTTTACTTGGAATATGAGCATAATTCGCCATGTGTCCCAAATAATAAAAGCCTTAAAATGCTTAAAATAAATTTTCTGTATCGATCTAAATTTTGGTCAACGAACAACTGGCTAATCAATTTTATTTTATTTCTATAATTTTTATACAAAGTAATGGGCTTTAAAGGAAATGTATTGAAAATTAAAGAGGGATCAAAAGGGCAATTTAATTTTTCATATAATTGAAATGATAATAAAATATAGTTGAATCCTATAGTTTTTTTTTTTACAGACACAATCATTACATTGATTTTTTTTAAAAATTATATTATATTAAGATTGTCTAGGTCCACTAGTAAAAGGCTTAAAAAAATTAAAAAATAAGAATTAGAGATATAGAATTTTTCATTAAAATACACAAAAAAGGAAAATTGTTATCACGATAATTGCAGATTTTTTTGACAGTAAATTTTCTAATCTTGTTCATTGCAATAAAACAAAAAAAAACCTATAATCCAACAATGTGAAATATGATTATAATAGAAAGAGGAAAAAAGAAAGAAATATATAACATAACATACGAAAACGCCTGCTTCATTTAAAACGCCAATTCATTTAGATGTATAATAATTCACAAAAAAATTATTTTCCGATTTATACATGAATGGCAGCTAAACTAAAAAATAAAAAATAATATAACAATTTAATATCAGCATTTAGCATTTTGCTAAATTTTTAGCACTTTTTTTTTTGCTATTTTTTTTTATATCCTAGTTTTATTTTTTTCTCCTCAATTTTGCATTTTTTTTTTTTTTATTTTATTTTTGCAAATTTAAAATATCGTGATGCCAATATCACTATTGGGTAATTTACAATTAAACCAAATGGCTTCAAAATATTTTGTCGTGACTTTACTTTCGTGAATGTAAAAAATTTTTTTTTTTTTTGTGTTGTAGTTTTTTTTTTTGTTTCTTGGAAATTAGACGATTAATGCAAGAAATAGTTGAAAAAAAAAGAAAAAAATAGGTTAAAAAAAAAGGGATGGTTAATGAGCGTAAAATGATATATATACCTATGCATTTTCATATTTTCACCTTTAGAATAATAACAGTGAGGTAATTTTTTTTAAAAAGTTACAATATATGATTAAAATACATTATTTTCAATTTGAAAGGATTATTTTACTCCAGTAAATATGCAATTTATTTTAATATAGATACATGGCCGACAGATGCCATATTAAATTTTTAAATTAATTTTTGACAGCTAAAGCTAAATTAACTTATGGATTCAGCTAAAGTTGTCGTTTTGTTATTAAAGCTGAGAAGAGTTATATAATACGGATGTTTTTTTTAGATTCATAAAGTCTTTAACTTTATGAATTTTCGTGGTTTCATTTGAATTTCAATATTACAAGTAACAAACTGGAATTGCAATCGGTTACTAATCGATTAAGATCTTTAAAGATAATAATGCTGGATAGGCACTCAAAATTTAAAGAAAAGGAACGCATTTTAAACGATTATGCTTCGTATTATGAGAGAAAATTAAAAAAAAAATCTTATTAAATTTTTTGTCTATTTTACTTTGATTATATTATAATTTTTTATTTTTATCTTTTTCTCTCATTCATACCTTGTTTCTATTTTTTTATGTTTTTTTTTTTTTTAAATTAAACAGAAGAACTTGACTAAGCAGACATTTAAGAAAATTATATACTGTTATTAAATAGTTCAAAACCTTTAGAGTTGACATTTTTACAGATATGTTATGTGTTTATATTATTGTGTATATATACTTAATATATGCTTATACACTTATGTTTGCATGGTTAAGTATATGTATGGAATATGGATGTATGTATGTTTACATAAAATGTAATAACAAATTATATTTTTTCAAATTAAACAAACACATAGCAAAACATCGCATAATATAATATTATGATTATACCGTTAATGATAATTTAAAATGGCTGATAATAAAATTATATACTGTTATTATTTGTTTTTATTATTATTATCAAGATTTTCTTTTGTTTTTGTAATGCAATTAACTTGTTGTTTTTGGTTTTTATTTTTGTATTTATTGTGCAGTTTATTGTATAGGTAGTAAAACAAAGGTATAAAAATAATTTCTTAGATTTTTTCTTGTTTTTTTAAATATATCCCATTTTAAATATTTTAATATGTAAATAAATGGATGTTTAACAATAAAAAAAACAATAATAATAATAATAATAAAATAATAATACTAGGAATAAAGCACAGGTGTATAAATTATAACGTTAATACAACTGTTTATTTTAAAATCATAATATTAAATCAGGTGAACTCATGTTCAATTATTTTAGTTGAGATTTTTTTTTTGCTTTTGTTTTTTTTTTTTTTTAAATGGCGAATAATTTTTTTTGTTAAATATGAATTTTTTTTCAATATAAATTAATATTTTACTATTAGTTAAAATTTTTTAACTTAAGAATACATTTCAAGTTTTTTTTTTAGTTATCGGTTAGAATTTATTTTTGTTCTAATGTATCTATTAAATTTTGTATCTAACAGATGCAAGAAGTTAAAGTCATTCGTGTGCAAATGAAGAAACCTAAAAAAAAAAAACAAATTAATATGATTTTTAAAATAATCGTGCAGAATAAAGAATTTGTTATGATATTTTCATTTATGAAAAAAAAAATTTTTTTTTTATTTTTAAATTGTCATACATTTTAAGGGATTGACAAATTGTTTCGTGATTTTATTGGAAAATTGAAAAATAAAAATAAATTACATATATTTTGTGGCAATATACTGTGGTACAGCGGCACAACAACAAAAAAAAAAAAAATGTTTCACTAGGTTAAGCATTTAGAAATAAAATCTTTTTAATATTGGATTAAAATGAAATTTGATTTTTAAAATAAATGAATGACAGAACGTGTTTAATTAAATTGAGATATTATTCAAAAATTTTCTTCACTTGAATTCTATTTTTAGAAAATAGAAAATAAAAATAATAAAATTATTTTATTATAAATTACATATATGTTATTTTATTGACAGCACAGATAATCTATTCATAATAGATACCATCTAATCAATTTTAACCACCTGCAGACTTATTTGCAGCAAATTTTTTATTTTTTTTTTACTCTAGAAATCAGAACTCTAACCAATATTCTATTTTAATTGAAAAGTAAATTTTCTTTTCTTCATTAATACGACATTTTTTTAGCACATTTCCAAAAAAATTTTGAAAATATGTGCTTTTTAGTTTCACTCTGTCCGTCCGTCGGTCCGTCTGTTTACAAAACTTCTACACCGTTAAATATAGAGAAAAACTATTTTAATCATGGGTAGGTCTCATAAAAAAATTAATTTTGTGGAACAACTTTTTCTTGTATTCCCATCCACCAGGGAACTACAGCGCCTCAAACTTTGAAAAAGTCCTATTTTAAAACGCGTATATTTCATGTTGCGCTTAACATTTTTTCAATCTGAAAACGCCATTCGACAGCAATTTTAAATAAATCAATATTAAAATTATACATACTTTTTAAATTTAGTATATAAATTTACCGTTATGTGAAAACCAAATTTTGCATAATTTTTCTACCTTAATAACTCCGGCACGCTTTTAGATAGGAGCTTGAAATTTTGAGGTAAGAAAGAACTTTGTATAAGTTTGCTATTTTTTTTTTTTACCTGTTTGCTATTTTTAAATACCTGTAACTTTTGCTATTTTTAAATACCCGGAACTTAGGCACCTGAACACATTTTTCTTCGGCAAGACAAAAAATTAAAGCTCCAGTAATATATTTTTATATGTGTTAATGGTTTCTTTTAATTGTATAGGGTCCCAAAGGTACAGCCCTATTTCCAGATGTATATATCTCAGGCACTGTTTTACAATCTAAAAAAACTAGAAGACCAGAAATTTTCCTACTTCTATAAAACAATATCAAAATTATGCAATATTTTGTAATTTACTATTTCAATTTACCGTTATGCTATTTTTAGATACTTGTAAACATTTTTCATGGGCAAGACATGAAAAGTAAAGGCTCAATAATATATTTTTACGTGTGTTAACGGTTTTTCTTAGTTATATAGCGTTCCGGACTTACAGTCCCTCAAAATTCCAGAAAAGTTCTATTTTCACATATTTTCTTTCCTTTAAAAATTCCTTAAATTTTGAAATTTTTGTGCAAGTCACAATTCGAAACATAGTATTATCTTTTGGAAATTTTGCGCTTTTAAAAACCATTGGTTTACATTCTACCTTGTTTTTCTTGATATTAACTTAGAAACAGGGCATAATTGTTTTTTTTTTATATAATATGGTAATCAGGTTACTAGACATATAGTACAATTTTGCAACAAAATTATAGTGCATTATTTAGATACTCCAATTATCCAGCCGCAATGGTATATTAGTTAAGGCGCCAATCTTTCATTCTTCGAAGTAAGAGTATTTCAAAAGCTTTTATTTTTCGAAAGTCCTCAGATTCAAAATCCCGCTGGGTCATATAAATATAGATTTTTCCGCAAAATATTCTTATAAAAATAAGTTGGTGTTACATATAAGTAGAAATAAAATAATTCTTGTGTAAGATGGCGAACAAAATAACAAAATATGTGTTTTATAGTTTTGTACTATATAGCCACAGTTGAGTAATCAACGGCTTCGTGAAACTGATGATTTCAGAAACTATATGGTCGCTTAGTCAAATATGAATAATAAAAAACTTAATGAATTTTTCTGATAGGTATACATAGGTAAAGGAAAAAAAATTTACTAGAATTACAAATTGGCATGTGATTATAATTACAGGATTTCCAACAATTATAGCTAATAAGCGTTATTGAATATGCTAGGGAAAGTATTCAAATAAGGAAAATGTGTCATGTTAAGAGAAAGTATATGTCTCTATATTTGGAATATTAATTGAAAATTCATAGA
The DNA here is from genome assembly GCA_947095535.1 of Poecilobothrus nobilitatus. Taxonomy (NCBI): domain Eukaryota; kingdom Metazoa; phylum Arthropoda; class Insecta; order Diptera; family Dolichopodidae; genus Poecilobothrus; species Poecilobothrus nobilitatus. The sequence goes on from OX352774.1 coordinate 30,813,279, forward strand.
TCTTTTAATTTTATCACTTCTTTACAAAAATATTTGGAACTTTCATTGTAGGACATTCTGAAACTACGTACAGGACATTCTACGTTCTACGTAGGACGAAGCTACGTTCATTGTAGCACATTCTGAAGCTACGTACAGAATGTCCTACAATGAAAGTTCCAAATATTTTTGTAAAGAAGTCTATAAAAAAAAAAAAGGTTTGCAATACTATTAAAGCTATAAAAACAGATATTCTATCTAACAGCTACAGTAACCGGTAACATTTCTCATCATAATAATGATGATAATGTAAAACAAGTTCTAACTGTATTCGAGCTATGTGAATACGAATTAATTCTTGTACGAACTAAACAAAAATTTATCCAAAGAGAAACAAGACTAACAAATCTTGAATTTTTACTATGAATTTTGATCATGTTAAAAATGAGAGTTGAATTTATTTAAAACTTACAACGTTGTCCTTTTTCAAAAGCAGTTTAATTAACCTTTTCATTTAAAGGTTTGAGAAAATGTGTTTTGAATTAAAACCCTTTAGTACAGTCTTTAGACCAGTTAATAGAATGACAAATAACCGGTATCTTTTGTGAAATTCTTTTTAACTGTAAATCTTAAAAAAACATCTAATTAAAATATTTAGTTTTATATTATAATTTCCAATATAACAATTATCCAATATTCCAAAATTAACTGTTAATTATTATGATGCAATCAAATTCAATATAAATACATTATATTTTTATTTTATTTAATAATTTGTTCAACTACAATAACGTTTCTTTCAATAGCTTTTTTTTTTTGGTTTAGAGTATATTAATTAATCCAAAAGATACACAAATCACAATATCAATTTAATTGAATAAACTTTACTATTATGTATTTCTCTTAGTGTTGCTATAACTGCTGCTCCTTAAACAACTTTTCCTTTTTTATTATTTATGTATACATATGTCTATATGTGGTATTCTTGGCAATTTTTTTTTTTGCTTTTTTTTTTTTTTGCTAATCAATACTCTCGATCATATTTATTGATCTTTTGGTTTGTTACTTTTTTTTATTAATAATATAATGTATCTATAGATAAGTGTTTTTTTTTATTTTATATTAACTATAGAAAATTGTTTATTTAATAACGTATAAGATATCACACACCCACCCAAATTGGTTTGTAATATATAAGCTAATAAAGATTTAAGAGTAAAAAAAAAAACTGAAATTGAAATAAAAAATACAATTAATTGGACAAGTTAACAACCTATAGTTTTGGTCTGCTTCAGAAATGAAATGTAAATGTAATTTTTTTAGATTATCTGCGATAATACTTTGTTCACAGGTATAAAAACTTATAATCTGTTAAATAAACAAATAAATTTGAAATTATTGATTTGTATAAAGAAGATGAAAAATATGATTAAAAGAAAATGAATTAACGTTTAAATACAGGTTATGATTTTTTAATAATTGAAGATTATTATTATTAGTTATTTATTTTTTTTTGGAGATCAATAAAGTTAAAAGAGAATTGAAAGTAAAAGGAAATAAAAAAAAATTTATAATTATTTGATAGTTAGAGACGTGTTATGCTATTTAATTAAATATATATTCAAATACGAATAGATTTCGTTTTTTAATTGGCATTGAAAGGAAATATAAAATACTCTACAAAAAGTAATTATTTAAAAGCTAATCAGTGTAATTGCATAAAATCATATATAAGTTGATGCTATTATTTATTTATTAAAAAAAAAAGAAAATCATTAGATTCATTAAAGTCATGATTATACATCTTGATTGATCAATGTTGCAATGTCCAGACTTAAACTCCTAAATAACAGTTTAAAATTCAGCTTAAAATTTCTTGAAAACTGAAATTTTTATTTTTTATGAATTTTAAGTCATTGTATGATTTTTTAATGCAACCCCTGCAAACTATTTTTTTGAAGCTGATTACAGTCAACTCTCCCACAACGTTTTAGATTCATTTGTAGAAAAAGATGTGGAGGAGGAAATCGTCTTGTAAATGTCATAAATCCTAATAGGAGTTTGGTTCATATTTACATTTTACGAATCGTGTTGTAGCGAAAAGTCTTGATGAACAATTTATTGTTTATGTTGCGAAATAATATACTAATATAATTGGTATTTTAGTATATTTAAAACCAATTATTTTTACTCTATTTTCTCGCCATTTAATAAGAAGTCATGTAAATTTTTGGCGCCTGTTAATATTATTAATCATTTAATATAATTTACAGCAAATTTAAATCGTTTAATAAATAAACGTTTCATAATTTTAATTTAAAATAATTATGTAAATTAATGTTATCTATTTTTTGCGATCAGAAATTGTTGAAATCAACACTAATTTTCAGGGACTAGTCCATATTCATACCATCTCTTAAAAACTTATATTCAAACATTATCACTGATTTCAAGTCATTGATTTATATATTAGCAAGAACTATAAAACTAAAGAAAATAAATACATAAAATAAAGCGGCACCTTTAAGAATATTTTGTAATATCTTACCTTAAATTTAATTTAATAGATTACAAGAACTTTTAATGACAATTTTTTTTTTTGTTACTTCCTCAATGACACAAAGATTATATTGAGTCCCTATATTGCATATAAAAACCAAACTTTAAAATTTTACCAACAAAACTTTTTTTTATAAGAGAGAAGAAAACTTTTAAATTCTTTCTACTAATGTAAAAAGAACTGTACTGTACACAGTATATCGTGTCAAAAGTCACTTACCTGAATTTTATTTTTAATCTTAAAGTACTTCCGTTTGTATTCTCATCAATTCTCATCGAATTATTATCACGATGTTTTTTAACTGAAAAAAAAAAAAAACAAAAAATAAAACAATTTCCTAAAAGTCATCAATGATCAACGTCTTAATGTCAGTTCTTAAATTGCTGGAACAACAGTCTTAAATTCATTTTTATTTTATTTTTATATGAAAACTAAAATTTTTTTTTGATTTACTTTTTTATGATTTTAAAGTTACAATAGGATTTTTTTAAAATAAAGTCTTCAAAGTCATTTTTTTCTTATTAGTTTGACTATGACTATCCCGCTGTTCGTTTGACTGTTAATTCGTTCATTTGTTTTCAAAACTTTTGCATTAATTAAGATAGAACAGGTCTCTTAAAAATAAATTTTGTGGAATAACTTTGTTATAATATAACACCACCCATTATGAATCTACAGTCTTTGAAATTTAGAAAAACACCCCATTTACAAAAGATCAAATATTCTAAAGTTCTGCTGAATACCTTCCTTTTATTTACCGACATAATATTTTCAAGCTTGATAAATAAGTATAAAAATTATGTAAATTTCAATATGATATTTAAATTTGCCGTTATGTAAATTTTGAAAAACTTTACTTCTTCCGTATTTCCACAACGCTTTAAGTCAAAGTGGTGCAATTTTTGAGAGAAGAAAGATTTTTGACAATATATATAAGGCACCTAAAACAAAAATATTATTTCTACTTCTTTCTGTTTAAGAGGATCCTATTAGATTTACTTATTAGATGTCAAAAATTGAAAATTTGCAATTTTTAAAAGAATGTTTAAACTGGATACTGCTGCTGGATAAGCTGGCTAATATTAAAATAAAATTTGGTAGATTCTGAGAACCAAAGTGTAAGTTTAATTATTTGATGTTGTGTTAGGCTCAGTCTTTGTTTTTAGAAGATTATTTCCTGTCCTGTATAAAAAGGAATAATTAAGAGTGCTTTAGCCTAGTGACATAATGCATCTACTTACTGTATTTATTCTTCATATATTTTATATTTTCAATTATTAGACTTTTCCCATTTACTCGCTTACGACATAAGTTTTAAAGTTCTTCAAATTATATAGCCAAAGTCTTGCGATGGTTATAAATCCAACATTTAATTAAATATTATTTTATAAGTAAAATATTGTTTTATACAATAGATATGCTAAACCTATAATGCCATATTCGATTTAAATTTTACAATATCAAAACATTTCTCTGTTGAGGTTTTCTTAAAGTTCATCTCGGAGAATAATAAAAAGTTCTAGATTTTTATTTTACATATTATATTAACATTTGTATGTAAGTATATTCGAAAATTTTGTTTATAATTCTCATTTTTATTTATATTCATTCACAATATTTGAGTACATTTTCAGATATCAATATCAGCAGAAAATTTGCATATTTATTTTGTAACAGAATCACAATAATAAAAGTAAAGGTAGTAACAGCAGCAAACAGTAAAATTATGCAACGATCAGAAAACATGAAACGTGAGAATTTTTTTTCTTTCCAATCTATTTTAAAGTTTTTCTTTTATATTGGTTTTTTTGTTTTTGTTTTTGTAAATATTTAGTAACTTTAGGTTTAGAACTATATTATATCTATATATATATATATATATATATGTTGACTGATGCATTTACTTTGATTGTTAGAAGTTACATGCGATATTTCTATAGTGTTCTAAGAGAATTTCTTACAAAGTAATATGTTTTTTTTGAAATTAATATATTAAAGTAATATGTTTGTTTGATTGTCAGACTGTCAATTGAAGCAGCTTAATTTAACATGAACGGCAAACAGTTTACTTGATTTTTTCGGCTTACGTAGTCCAAAACCCATACTTTAACCACGCTAAATAGTTATATCTTTTCTGGGCTTAAAATGGGAATAGATTGATTAAATTGATACCCTTACTCTAAATTTTGATCTCCCTCTTAACTTTAAAAATTGAAACTTAAATTCAATATTTTTTTGTTTTATATTATATAGCTCACAGATTTAAATGTATGTAATTTATTGCATATTTATAGGATTCACTTAAAAAGAAAATCAAATTCAAATCATTTGAAGTTTAAGTAAAATGATAAATTGTAACGAAGATCATCTACTGCTACTAGAATACATTTCTTTTTACAGTTGTTCCAATTCAGTATTTTTAATTCTATCGAATCACTAAGTTTTACTATTGAATAGTTGTTATATTCATTTGAATTTTTCATTAGTTTTGAATTTGACCCTGAAAGTTTAAGGCACATATGCATTTTTATATTATATGAAGGCATAAATGATAAGATGTGAAAACCATTTTGATTTTTGTTTTTTTATAGTTTTTGAATATCAGTTCGAAAAGTAAAAAGGCAAAAAAAAAAAAATTGGATATAATATTATCTAGCAAGTTTTGTGCTTTTTTTTTTTATATTTTAGATAAAAAAAAAAAAAAGAATATAAAACGAAATTGATTGGTAGAATGTTTTTAGAACAGTTTAGTTTTAGAATCTTTTCTTTGTTTCAATTTAGATACAATCATAAAGTTGCTACAATGCTGTTATTATGTTGCTTAAATATTGCATACCTATAAAATGTATATGTATGGATATATAGAATATATATATATTTTTATTTGATATTTATATAAAAAATGTATGATTTTTAGTATTTTTATTCAATTTTTGTTTTTTCCAAAAATTTCCTTTCAAATTTTTGTAAATTTAAAGTTTAGTTTTAAAATATATGGAAAATACGAGTATATCAATATGTAATTTTGTATTTGATTCAGGAATAGAGTGAAAAAATTTTAAATTTATGAAAAAAAAAAATTAATTTTTATTTTTGTATTTAGAATGGAAATTTAGAAAAAATTGTCAAGAACAAAAATCTTAGTTTTATTTTATGAGTATGTTTTTAGATTTAGAAATAAAATTTAGTTTGAAATAATGAGTTCCGATTAAAGAACACAATAATATTATGTATAAATTATTGAGTATGTAATGTCAATTTTCATGACAATGAATATATACCCTTATTTATTTATGGGCGTTTTTATTTTTCTCATTAGATCAATGCTCAGAACAGATGTCGAGTGCTCAAATCAAAATTTTGTCTAAACTCTGACTGAGTTAAAAAAGAAACTCTTAGAGGACAAAAAGTTATTATTATTTTCGAAATATGATGGGTTAAAGATGTTTTAGTGACTTTTCATAAAAAAATCTATAATTTTTGAACGGCTTTCTATAGAGAGATTAAAAAAAAATCATTTTGTAGAGTAAGTTGTCAGCATTAATCATCCCTATATACCCAACAGTTACAAAGTTTAAAAGTTCAAAATAATTTAAAATGAAAAAATTATGTTTCAAAATCAATTTTCTTTTGAAACACCCTGTATTTGGCGTACTTTTTATGCCATATTTCGAAACAGCTTTCCAAGCCCTACAATTAGTGCCTAACAACTTCTTCTCTATCTCTAACCGTTTTTGAGATATAAAGAATAGAAAAGTGTGTTATAATACAGCAAATGTGTTGAAAATAACACACTTTTCTATTGTGATTGAAAAAACTGAGTCCAAATAATAGATAGAATCTCGTGGAAGTGCGCCAAAGAAACGAAAAAGAAAAAAATCAGCAGGAAAGATTATGGTAACTGTTTTTTGGAATGCACAAGGTATAATATTCATCGACTATCTTGAAAAAGAAAACTCAATAAATGCTACATATTATTGTGATAAATATTGGATCGATTGATTGACGAAATCAAGAAACAACGACTATATTTAACAAAGAAAAAAGTGCTTTTCTATCAAGACAATGCAACATCACACACATCAAGTTTGACAACAGTAAAATTGAATGAATTACGGTACGGAATTGCTCCACATTCACCATACAGTCCAGATTTAGCCTCAAGTGATTACTTTTTGTTTTCGAATTTAAAAAAAATGGCTTGCTGGAAAGAGATTCCCATCAAATGAAATGGTTATCGCTGAAACTGAAGCAAAATTTCGAAGGTCTTGAAAAATCGTATTTTTCAGACGGAATTAAAAAGCTTTAAAAACGTTTGATAAAGTGTATTGAGTTGGAAGAAGACTATGTTGAAAAATAAAAAAAGAAACCATTTTTTAATATGAATACAGGGAATTTTTCGGGCTGCCCTCGTATGTTCATTTGGAATTTTTAGATGAGTGGTTTTTTTTTAATTTCCTTTATAAAATTCAAAATTAGTTAAACTAAAGTCCAAATTTAGTTTTACCTATTATGGTTTTATGTTCGTTGAGTTAAAAACAAAATAAATTAAAACTAAAATAACATAAAACTTTTTTTATTTTGATTTGATATCTTGATAATAGCAAAAATTAAAATAAAAAATTTAAAAAGTAAATTTTAATTAAAAAAGTTTAAAATAGTATTCTCCAAATTAGCATAGAATCAAGAAGAAAAAAACATAATCTGACTGAACAAAAAAAAAGTTTATTGATTTTAATGTTCTTTTTACTAAAGTTTAATATCAGGATAAAAATAAAATAATTTCTTAAATTGAAATGTTCAAATTTTGCATTGAAATGGTTACCAATTTTTTGCACTGAATTTTGCATTGAAATGATTACAAATTTAAATTGAACTATTTAACAAGATACAAGTGATAAAAGAAAGACCATTTTAACGGAATAGTAATGGAAAGACTTATTCAAGGCAAGGAAAAAATCTGTACCTATCGAGACTAATGAGTTCAAAAGCATGTACTGCAATTCCGATATACTAATTCTTGTTGTGAAGAGTAATTTTTAGACGACTAATCATAGTCATCGAGTACTGATGCAGTAATCTAGAATGCTTCAAAAGAAATAGAATTATGAGTAAAAGTAATAAAAGAAATAATAAGGTGTAAGGTGTAAGACTTCAAAAATTCTTTTGAAAACTAACATAATATAAAACTGTCTCTTTAATGGAATGTATAGGAAAGCAGCTGATTTGTAATAATTCAGAAGATAAATCGATTAGTTATTTTCATTTTTATTTTGGGAGTTTTTTGTGCTTTAACACAATTGGACAGTTCTTCAGCAGGCTTTTAAAGCTGAATTGCCTAGACCACTTCTATTTTATGTTTTACATTTGTCTTGCATTTATATGAAATTTTGTAAAAAATCATCTGTGAAGTGTAAGACTAATTAAAAAAAAAATATTTTTTTTCCGTAAAACCCGTAAAAACAAATTTTTGAAAAAGAAATTTTTCTAAATGGAATGAAACCATCATTAATTAGTTATTACTAATTTTTAATAAACATCTAAGTTATTTTTATTTAAAAAAAAACAGAGTGTGTTGTACTTAAACACTGCTGGACCTTTATTTATTAACTGTTAACTCTGGGAAACTAAGCTAATAAAGAATTAAATTTATGAATTTAACAAGTTTGTAAAACATTATTTTGAATGAATCAAAATGCCAATGTGAAAAGATAATTGAATTCAGGGGCCTCGGAGGCCTAGTGGGTAAGACCGTATAAAACGCTGTAAACACCGAAGGAGTGTGGGTTCGAATCCCACTCACGTCGTAAGAGTTATTCACCCTTACGACATTTACAGATTGTTACGCTTGCACATGAAAGGCAAAAAAAAAAAATTGAATTCAAAGTGACTTCAAAAGCTATAAGATAAAAATTTCGGAGATTTATTTTGCTGACAATAATGTTGTGAGGAATAACTGCAAGAGATTTTTTAATCAAAAGCAAAAGTTTATTTATAATCAAAGGTTGAGAAGGAAAATAATTAATGAGGTTGAAAAGGAATATAATAATCTCCCCAATAATTCCAATTATTCCTATGGACTTTTGAATCATCATGTGGACTTTTGAAGAAAAAGGTAAATAATAACTTTTGTATATGATGATTTCCACTACTGATCGCTATCAACAACTTTATAACATATCAGATTCAGTTAGCAAAGCAAATTTATTAACAAAATTCTTTACGATTACTACACACACATTACCTTCTACAGTGCAATCTCTGTACAGTATTCGCTTCAGTTGATCCTACAAAAGTTAAAATTCTTCAAAGGGAATCCTTCTTCAATTCTTCAAGAAAAAAAATACAATGTAATAAAAAATTTGTTCCATTATAATATTATTATTGATCACAAATAATACAATTATTTTAATTGATCTTTTTAAAATATATACAGGATGTTGCAGAGAATGCGTATCACTTTTTTAAGCAGAAAAGGAGTCGTTATTTTAAAATATCATGCAAAAAAAAAAATATATTAAAAAAATTTTTTTTTTAAAAACAAACAAAAGAAATTTACAAAGGTAAAATATGTTTCTTACTTTTTGACGTAGAATCCGAATTTTCATTGAAAAATAGGCCTTCCCAAAATATGGATTTAGGTATATTTCCGGTATTTTGCGGGAAATTAAAAGTATCACCAAATTATAAAGCAACTCCCATTTAGTTATTACATCGTTTTTATATTTTAAAATAAATACTTCTTCTCTTCTTCAAAAATGGATACAAATGCTCTGGCAGACCCTGTATACATGTTCTAACTATCTTAATTTAAATAGTTTTGTTTTTTCTCAACACCATCCTTTTAAAAACTCAATTTTGCAATATAAAATTGTTATGAGAAAACAAAAAGAAAGTATGCATTTAATTTTAATCCTACTAAATAGTTATTAAATTTAGTTGAAATTTAATTTTTAATATTAGTAATACCCCTAATAAAAATTGCATTAAATATAATACAATAATAATATGATATGTAAATCTTACAATAAAAAGTTTTTATAGTCCATATTACAAACAAATACCTAATTTAATTTTGTTTTTGGTTTTTCTGTTTTTCTTTTTTTTTTTTCTTTTGTCTTGAATATTTCAAACTTTTCAATTTTATTGTAAATATTATAGTATAAAATCTATTTTATGATATTACAATGTTTATAAATTTTACTATCAAATTTTCCAATATAAAAAATATAACATAATATACTATAATAGACTAGTCACACCTTATTTTATACGTTTGATAGAGAAACACCTCATCCCTCAAGCTACGACGCTGTGAAGCTAAAAAAAAAAAAAACAAAATAAAAAAACTTACGTCTTTTTTTTTTTATGTAAAAAGAAAATTCAAATATTTTTTCATATTTTTTTCATTTTTTATTATTACATGAGATTATTTCTATACACAATACATAATAGATTACTATATACATATATATATACGTATCTTATGTATAATCAACTATATTGTATTTATATAACCGATATACGAGTAGTTGGCGAACCCATTTAAAATTTACTTTTAATACAGTAGCTGATAGTTATACTAAAAAAAAAATCTTAATATTTTTTTTTTTTTATGTTTTTATTTAAAATTCAAATTGAAAAAAGAAAAACGAAAAAAACAAAAAAAAAAAATTGAATAAAAAGAACGTACCTAATAATTCCAATCATTGAAGTGCATTTATGCATAAAATTTATTTCTTTTTCTTAAAAATAAAAAAATAAGAAAATCTCATATTCTTTTCTTTATAAATATTTTGTTTTTTTTTCCAAAAAAAATGTTTGTTTGATTGTTTTGTTTTTTTTTTTAGATATCATATCATCATTTTCTTTCATTTTTACATTCTATACTATATTATCCTTCGACAATATACTTTATTAGCTGTTTTCTTTAAGGAAAACTATATCCAGTTATTTGAGTGAGTTATATTATAGTGAATTTGAGTTTTTTTTTTTCATTTATGTCTATAGAAAGTATTTTAAGACTGTCTGGCTTATGTTATTATGTGAACATTATATTATGTATTTTTATGTTTTTAATGTTAGTGGAAGATACAATATTTAATAGCTTCAATATTTTAAGAATGTTTTAAAAACTAAAACTCATTTAATATTTCCAAGGAAGGATCAATAATAAAAAAAAGAGTAAATTTGATTGTTAAAGTTATATGTTAAAATTATTTGAGCAGTTTTGTGGAGTGAAAAGTGAATTAGTGATCAGAAACAGATCAATCTTCAGTTTTATGTATAAAACGGCATAGTGTTGGGAGACATAAATCTTACCGATTTTGATTTTTGTATATTGCACGTATATATAGTATTGTAAAATTTCATATTCAAGACTAAAATCTTGAAAAAACTTCCGGTGTATTCTAAATGAAAAATTAAATTTTTATTTTACTTCAGCCATTTATGACAAGTTACCCGTATACTTATTATCCAACAATACAGATATCCAACAATACAGATTTTATAACAAATATAGGAGAGGACGTATATTTGTAAAAAAAAGTTCAGAATGGAATTACAAAAATAAAATATGTAATACGTAGCCGGAAATATTTTAAAGAATGACATTTCAAAGAAAAAAATATATCATTATAACTTAATTGGTAAAATATTATCAGCTTACTTAGATTCATACAAGGAACAATGATAATAACAGGATATCATAACAGGATATCAGCGGCTTAACAGTTTATATATTCCCATAACATTTAACATTTATGAAATCAACATTTATTTAACATTTATGAAACTTAGGATCATGTCGAAATTTCACAGTATACGAATTTCTTCATTCAAACATCAGAAAAACCAGCTACAGGAACAAATAATAACTATAAGAAAAGCAAAACAAAAACCAAAATTAAAAATTGAGTGAATTTTAAAAATTGTAATAGTGCGGTTTACTTCAAAATTTAATTTTTTTCATTTTAATTTTACAAGATTTACTAGTAACTGTTTTAAATATTTTTTAATTACCTTTTCAAAAAATCATGTCATTAGTGCCAAAAAAAATTCTGGGCGGAAATATTAGAATTTATCTTATTTTGAAACGAATGAAAAAGTCACTGTGAAAAAGCTGCCACTGGTTTGCGCAGCCCTATTTAAATAGATGGCTTAGCTGGCAAAACAAAATATGGCGGCTCGAAAATTCGACATAATTCAGCGTTTACCTTTATGAAAATAATATTGAAAGAATTAAATTCAATTTATATTCGATTTAAATTCGAAATAAATTCTTAAAAAACAAGGTAGAATGTAAACCAACGGTTTTTAAAAGCGCACATTTCCAAAACTCAATACAAATTGTTTAGAAGTGTGACTTACACAAAAATTTGAAAATTTCATGTAATAAGAAAAAACTTGAAAATAGGACATTTTTGAGATTTTGAGGGGCCGTAAGTCCGGAATCCTATATAACTAAGAAATGCTGTTAACACACGTAAAAATATATTATTGAAGCTTTAATTTTTATGTCTTGCCGAAGAAAAGTTTTTACAGGTGCCTAAGATACAGGTGTCTAAAAATAGCAAATTTTCAATTTTTGAGGCGTAATAACTCTTAAAGAGGGGGCGTTACCAAAAAATTTTCTGAGGAAACTTATACTAATTCTAAAAGTTCTTTCTTGTCTCAAAATTTCAGGTTCCTATCTAAAGGGGTGCCGGAGTTATGAAAAAAGAAATTTCATGCAAAATGTGGTTTTCACATAACGGTAAATTTAAATCGTAAATTACATAATATTACATAATTTTGATATTGTTTCATATAGATAATAAAATTTTCGATCTTCTGCCGGTTTTAGATTGCAAAACTATTACGCAGAGCCCGAGATATATACATCTGAAAATGGGGCTTTTTTACAATTTTGAAGAGCTGCAACTTTGGAACCCTTTACAATTAAAATAAACCTTTCACACACGTAAAAATATATTATTGTAGCTTTAATTTTTACATCTTGCAGAAGTAAAATGTGTGCAGGTTCCTAAGTTACAGGTGTTTAAAAATAGCAAATTTTCAATTTTTAAGCCCTAATAGCTCATAAACAGGGGGTGGTCCGAAAAAATTTTCTGAGGAAACTTATACTAATTCTAAAAGTTCTTTCTTGCCTCAAAATTTCAAGCTTGTATCTAGAAGCGTGCCGGAGTTATGAAAGTAGAAAAATCATGCAAAATTTGGTTTTCACATAACGGTAAATTTAAATACTAAATTTAAAAAAATTGTATAATTTTGATATTAATTTACAAAGATAAAAGAAATACCTGTCGAATGACGTTTTCAGATTGAAAAAATCTTAAGCAGAACATAAGATATATGCATTTAAAAATAGGGCTTTTTCAAAGTTTGAGGGGGTGTAGCTCCGTAATGGGGGGGGCTACATGAAAAAGTTGTTCCACAAAATTATTTTTTTTATAAGACCTACCTATGTTTAAAATTTTTTTTCTCTATCTTTAACGGTGTAGAAGTTTTGTAAACAGACGGACGGACGGACAGAGTGAAACTAATAAGCACATTTTTTCAAAATTTTTTTGGAAATGTGCTAAAAAGCCGTATGTACAACAAGCTTATATGACAGGAACTCCACATATCCTTTTCAAAACAGTGGATAATGTATTATCTTGGATAAAGTTAAAATTGGATATAACCAACAATTTGATTTTAAAAAGGGGAAAAAGAAAAGGAATAGAAAAGAAATGACAAAAGAAGACATTTTTGATATAATAAACCCTCAATAGCTAGAATTAAAATTTTAAAAGTACAGTGTAAATTCGATAATATCAATTAATTTTTGTAAAATATAAAATATAAAATTTATTACAACCTTTAAACAATGTTATGGCAATTTAAATTGTTAACAATAAATATTGTCAATTTTTATGAAAAAATATATATGTGGAAAAATACCCGGATTTTCTTTCCATTGTAATAATAATATGTACCTATGTATATTAAATTTTAAAACAAGCATATATATACATAATACGAGTATGTAAATTTAATATTATTTTATTATACATATAGTGAGGAATTTATGATATTATACTTTTGTTTTCTTTTTAATACACATATAATAATAATTTTAGGTTGGTATATACATATATACTTATAACTTAGGAATCTTAAATAATATCTTTGTTCTCTTTTTATAGAATAAAATTATTCATTTTTGGCTATTCATGCAAACAATAGATCATTATTTATTTGCTTCATCACATAAAAAACAAAACCAACAAAAAAACAAAAACGTATGACAAAAAAACATACATACCATACAATATTCATAATATCTACTATCGTCTTACTAAAATGTTACCAAAAATAAATAAAAAATAAAAATAAATAAATAAACATATTACAATATGAAGAAGACCTAACCTAAGTCTAAACCTCAACCTAGGCAATATAAAAAAAAAAAAAAATTGTAAAATAATAAGCCCCTAAACATAAATTTGAAAATCAAACAACAGAAAAAAAAAAATAAATAAATTTCTAAGGATCTCTTGTATCTCTTTTTCTATATATAGGATACTATATAATATATAGTAAGTATATAAGATAAACTTATCTAAAAAAATCTCTTATATACATATATATAAATTTATTCTGCATCTATCTATACACACATACATAATATTATTATACATCAGATCAATGAAAATCCAACATTCTTTAATATTCATCCAAAGTTCCTTTCAGTTTTAAATCCCAATTGAATTTGTACTTTTTTTTTTTTTGTACATTATAATTCCTTGTATTTACTTTGAATCTTTAATTGGGTTCATTGCGGTCACTCCACATGAATAGAAAAAAAAAAAAACAAAAGAAAAAAAAAAAGAATTAAACCAAACCCATGTATTTACTAAAGTACATATTATACATACGATAGGTAAACCTTAAATTGAAGAATTGTTTATTTTCAATTGCTATTTTCTTTTTTTTTCTTCTTTTTTTTTTGTTACTCTTTAAAATAAAAAAAAAAACAATAAAAAATCAAAAAAAAAAAATAAAAATAAACATTATATAAAGCCTTAAAATCTATATAGATTTTTAATTTATATAGTTGCGGGTGCTAAGGAGAAATCCTATATGTACATATGTTCAAAATAAATAAAATAAAATAATAAAAGATACCTTGTCTGAAAAGAAATAGATCTGAATAAATGACCTAACTTGATACCGACACGGACTTTTGATTCTGCATAATCAATAATAATAAAAAAAAATAATAGTTATAATATTAAAATAATTCTCAGAGGCAATGAAACCAAATACATTTTTTTTTCTATATATATGTATATTTAAGTAAATGTAGAAAGTATACAATATATCTATTAATATGTAGGTAGGTACCATAACAACATATTCTGTAATAGTTTTTTTTTTTTTTTTATAGAAAATAGATTTCTTACAAAATATAAACCAATATGAGAATTCAAATACACGTCTTGACTTTTTAATCTGGCATATATAATAATAATTCCAAATTTTATTGAGGAAGAGTGTCCCCTATTTTTTTTTTTGAAGATTAGAATTTTTAAATTGTAATAAAGAAATTTGGACTTTAGTAGAACAAATTGTCCTTAATCGTTACTACAGCTATAGTTTTTTAATAAAAAAAAGTCAATAAAATTCGATAGATAGTAAAACACGATCTTAATTAGTGGATAAGAGCGTATAAAATAAAAAGACCGAAAGTAAAAACCGAGGTGAGTTCGAATACCACACATGTCGTAAGAATAATTTCCTCTTACGAAATTTACAGATTTACCACGCCTGAAAAGGAAAGGCTGTGTAATTTTCTTGTCATATTTATGTGGCAGGGGAGAATAAACTAAAAAAAAAAACAATTAAGCTTACATTAAGTAACGTTAAAATAAACTGTAAACTATCTTTATAATTTCCTCAAAGGCTCTATAGAGAGAACATGCATATATTCTTCAAACTATAGCAGCAGAAGAGCATTAAAAGAACTGTTTAAAGTATTTTTTGTACCGTCTTAGAGGTGTTATAGAACTGCTGTATTATACAAAGGAAAAAAAAAAATTTGATAGTTGAAATTCTGCTAATTTTTGTAAAATCGCATTATGTAGTTGATAACATAAACTAGATACTGATCATTTACAAAGGAATCGGTCATGTGAAACTTATTGTTATCAAACAGAAATAGTGAGCAGTAGTAATAAATTGACTAATACTTCTATATTTAGTTTTTAAAAATTAACTTTTAGTTCGTGATTATTTTTAAATGTTTTTAGTTGGATGATTTTGAGCTAAAGGATTTGTATGTATCCAATAATGGTATATTACTTTGGGTTCAGTTGTAATCGATTGAAGTTCTTGGCGGCATTTCTTAGATATCTTCAACCCTTTATGTCCTTCAAATAGTATGTCCCCAATCCCCATGTTTAAACATTTCATGTTTCCATTTATCTTTACGGATTTTAAGCGAGTGTCTATAGTTAGATATGTTATCTTACAACTTAATTTGTTTTTGACTTCGATTTTGGTAGTTCGATGACGGTGGCTTTATTCTTATACGATCACATTTTCAACGTATTACGTAATCAAGAACACCTAATACAGTTCAATAAGTTATTAAATTCTTTGAATAGGTTGAAGTTATTATGAAATCAGAAAAAATTAAATTAGAAGAATAAAAGTAGTAAATAAGAAGGCACTTTAAAGCAACTAAGTAAGCATTTAAGATCATTACTTTAAGAAATTATAGCTGTTATTCTGTTAAAACAATAGTAACAATACTACTCTGATTCGCTTCTGACAATTTTAACAAATAATAATTTCTAACAATTTATTAGATCTACCTAATGTCTTCCCTCGATGCTGGAACACACTATTAAAAATCTTTATTAGACTAAAACAAAAGAAAATTTTTGTGAACATAAAATATTGAAAAATTGTTTTTCTCTATGGTTCATCGTCTAAAAAATGAAAATTAAATTATATGCACATCAGAAACATAATATTTATTTTTTCTATTTTTTGAATTAAATACTTGTTTTTATTTTTATTTTTGTGTTTTTCCTCGTTTAACATAAAATGTCAAAAACTTTAATGAATTCCCAAATGGAATAAAAATACTTGTACTTTGCATGTAACGATTCTTTATACCTTTGGTATTCTTTCAATGTCCAATTAAAGTTGGATTTTTCAATATTTATTTTAAATTGAAAATAATGTTTAAAATTTATGAAAAATTATTAAAATAAGTGAGTATACATACCTATCTATATATTTCTCATTTGTTTAAACTGTATTGAAAAGAAAATGCAAAAAAAAATTTTTGCGAAATTTTTTTTTTAGATAAATTTGAAAAATGAAATTGGTTAAAAATTTTTGTAAAAATAATAAAATATTGTCAGATTACAACAAAAACCATTTATTTAAATACTACCACTTTTCACTTAGTACTATTAAGTCAAACAAAATGCAATCCATTCATTTGAGGGATATTATTATATGGGATGGAGTGTATAGAAAAAGAATAGGACGAACAACAAAAGTTTGTTTATCAGTCATCGACCAATTACCATCTTCTATGACAGTAGATTTTAAATAAAGGTTACTCCAATAATCAATCTATTTTAATAACGTTATATATTTCGTTTGACTCGTGGAAGAATAGGAAGAGTATGCGAGGAATTTTCAACAGGTATATTGAATAAGAGAAATTTCTTGAAACATTTGTTTTTGTTTTTTTGTCTAAGCGGGTGGGAATCTTCAAAAGACACCCAGAACATTTACCACCATAAACATTTTATGCAACAAACCCTCTTTCCATTGTAGTAGGCAGGTAGGTAGAGTGGTGATCTTCACGATGCTGCGTGAAGGCCTCAATTAGCACTAGATACCAGCGCCATTTTGATACCACTACCAACACTAGATACCACTAGACAGATAGCGCTAGATACAAGCACCATATTGATACCGATACCACTATTAACACTAGATATTGAGCGTCATTTTGATACTACTATCAATTAGCACTAGCGCCATCTTGATACCATTGCACTAACTTGACTTATGTTTTAAAAATGTTTACGGTTTTATATTCAACCCGAAATTAATTCTTTGATTTTGTATTCAGGGAGCTCGCTGAGGTTGTGGTAGAACGGTTTGCCGAGTGAGAGGAGTCTGGCTCTAGCTAGGGCCGGACATCTGCAAAGAAAGTATTCCAGGTTCTCACTTTCGTTCGTTAGTTTTACTTCCATTGCAGTAGTAGTTAGACCAATATAATGGCTGTTTAATGTAAAGAAATAAACAGAATGTGGATTGAGAAGGGATGTATTTATTGTTGAAGTAATATTAAATGGGGAGTGGAATATTATAATGGAACAATATTAATATCTCCTTAAATATAATTTCGTAGGAACAAATATAATTTATTTTATATAATTTTGTGTTGACATGCAATTAATTTTAAATCATAAATTAAAATTATTTCTACATTTTAAATTTTTAACATCTTTAGGCTTAAAAATCCTTCATAATTTCCAAAAAATAAAAAAAATAAAAATATTTTATTAATTTAAAGATTTTTCAAGGTAAAATTCTTAGATTTATTGAATATCTTTTTACCACAAATTTTCGGTTTTAATCAAAAACAAAAAACGAAAAAAAGACATAAATTTTAAATTATTAAAAGATATTAATTTTAGTTTTAATTGAAATTATTGTCTACTTTTTGTCATTTTTAATTTTATAAAGTTCAATGTTGAGTAAAAAATTTTGCAAATTACAGAAAAATCAAAAAATAATATTCATATTATTTACAATTTTTTTGTTGTTTTTTTTTTTTTGATACAATCCGGGGTCATTTAAGTTCAACATACATATTATAAAGCTTCACGTTAAACCAAACACAAAAAAAAAAAATTAAAAAATAAAACAGATCTATAACATAATATTTATATTACACTACTAGTAAAACTCTATATCAAATGTAAGATTATAACAATCAGTTATAAATTATATCGCGAGATATAATATGAAGTTGAAAACTTGCTCACCTCTCTTTTTGTTTTTTTTTTGCCTTAAAAAATAAAACAAAAAAAAAATAAAAAAAAATATTTATTATCTTCTTACCTTGCCATATCAAGTGACAGAGTACCATGTTATTATAATATATACTTATATAAAGTCGTTAACCTTTTCCCAACAATTCCAACATATCATAGCTCACCCATTTACATATAACCACACCAACAGCAATTCAGTAATAAAAAAAATGAAATTTTTTTTTTGAAAATAAAAATTGAAAATTGTCATCCAAAAACTTGTACTTAACTTAACTAGTTCTCAACAAAAAAAAAAAAAAACCTCTTTTGGTCATAAAATTACCCCTTTATTTTATATTCAGGATCAATTTCATATGTAATATATGCATACCCATTTAATTACACAAAAAAAAAAACAATAAAACATAAAAAAAAAACAAAATACATGTGAAAACAAAAATTCTCGTTTAGGAGCTGCTTTAAAAGATAAAAAAATATTCATTATGAGCGCAAATTATTACTTTACCCTACATTATTAACTTGTTACTGTAAGTTGTTACTGTTGTTGGCGGTAATCAAGTACATAAAATTGTAATTGTGGATTGTGCATACCAAAAAAAAAAGGTGATTATTTGACCAACCATTAAAAAATCACATTTTTTTTTTGTTTTTTTACTTTCATTTTCAATTAAGTCACTGTCAATGGTATTCACTTTTTGTTTTTTTTTTTTACACCCATTTTTGATTAAATATGAAAACTGTAAGTGTAACAATTGAATCAATCAAATGAAAAAATTAAAGAAAATAAAAATAAATCAAGATTTTTTTGTATGAAGGTTTGTATTTAAAACTTGTATTAAAAAAATTAAATTTTTAAAAATATCAGGATTAGAAAGTAAATCAAATTGTATATTGGAAAAAAAAAAACTAACTTGCTAACCTAATCTAGTCCAAGTCACAACTATCATTTATATAATACTTTTAATTGCATACTAGATAAGTTAACTTTGTGTTGTTTTGATATAAGGCGCGTACCTACTCTAAAGTACAAGGCGGCAAATAGGGGTAAATTGATCGAAATTTTTATCTTAATTAAATTTAAAATTTTTTTAATAGCTAATTTGTATGGTTGCGGTGATTGACATATTGAAAATTATATATATAGTAGGTAATTTTTGATTGATTTAGATGTATATTATATCCAATAGATTTAATATACATATAAAGGGTTTTTCAATTTGAGTGATATGATTTCTTTTCAAAACACTAATTGTTAAGGAAATTTAAATGTTTTTTATTTAATGTGAAGTACAATCGATACAATTAAGTTCTGAATAAAACGTCATTCAAATGGCCTCCACAAATTCTTTTGTAGGAACGAATTCGATGAACCCAATTTTTGAGCACTTTTTCCACTAAATCAAGTCGTATGTCATGAATAGCACCTTCAATATTGACTTCCAAAGCTTGAAGAGAGTCTGGTTTATTGCTAAAGACCAATGACTTCACATAACCCCACAAGAAATAGTTTAATGGTGTTAAATCACAACTTCTTGGAGGCCATTCAATGTCACAATTTCTTGAAATAATCGAATCTTCAAACTTTTCTCGCAATAATTCGGTTGTTGCACGTGCTGTGTGGCACATAGCCCCGTCTTGTTGGAACCAGATGTTGTCAAGATCAACTTCTTCCAATTTCGGTCATAAAAAGTTGGTTATCATCGATCTATACTGCTCTCCATTAACAGTAACGGTGTTATCAGCTTCATTTCGAAAGAAGTACGGACCGATGATTCCACCAGACCAAAAACCACACCAAACTGTCAATTTAGGTGAATGTAATGGTTGTTTATGAATAATTTGTGGATTTTCTTCGCACCAGAATCGACAGTTTTGTTTATTTACCGCACCACTCAGATGAAAGTTAGTCTCACTGGAGAAGATGATTTTCTTACAAAAATTGAATAATTTGTAAATGTTGAAATTGAATAATTTGTAAACGTTGTTTTTGCGTATATCTCTCCATTGTAAACATTACTGAATACAATGAAAAAAAATGACACATCATGACATACTACAAATGGCCGAAACGTCACTTAGAAATCATATCACTAATAAAATTGGAAAACCCTATATGTATATAGAATTAAAGTTAGAAAATTTGAGAAATTGAATAAAATAATTTGATAAAATTTAATAATCATTTCGAGTAGTGATGATTTGTTAAACTTTTGCTTTTAAATGGTTGGAAAAAGGACTACAAATACATTTAGGTATATACATGCGATGTATACCAATAACAAGTTAATCTTACAAAAAGAAGTTAAATTTATTTAAAACTATGATATTATTGGAATGGTGAAATTTTTTTTTTAAGGTACAAGTATGAAAGAAAGTAATTTTAAATTAATCATCCTATAATCTTTACTATGAGTAACCGGGGAACATCTGGTAATCCTTTTAGCAAATAATTTTATTAGTTCCTGCTACGGAATATTAATAATTGGACAAATAGTTTTTTTTTTTGTTTTTTGTTAGTTACTTAATGTTTATGTTATGGAATGAAGAATTTTAGATATCAGATATTTTTTATTTAATCCAAGCTTTAGTTATATTGATCATTTAGTGAACTGTTAAAATTTTCTCATTTACAAGGATTAGAATTTTAGTAATTGATGTTGTTGTTAAAATGTTAAAAAAATATTACTATACTGTTAGTTACTATTTATTAATGTTAGGCAAGATAACACTAACCCATTACTAATCAATCTAATATAATTCTAAAAACCTTATAATTACACGTATTTAATAGAATCTATAGCATAGTGTAAACATAGAAGTTGACTTGCAATGTAAGATTAATCAGGCAAAGTGCGTCAGTTTATCATTAGTTAGTCTCTTTCAATATATCCGAAATAGTTACCAATTTGCCGTAGTCTGTAAAGTGTTCGAGTTTTCTCTATACCTCATTGACTTTCAAATAGCAGAGAAATTGATATCACCCGGAGTAACCGTTCAACATTACCAAAAAGAATTCGTACGTGAATCTCATTTGTGTCTTTTCAGATTCACATTTATAAAAATTTTTTTATTTCGTAAAAAAAAAAACTAAACCTGCTTAACAAATATGATATCAATCACTAGAGAGCAAATCTGGAAGGAGTTCAAGTTTATTTATTAAAGAAAGTCAGCTTCATAAGGAGGAAGTCTTATTGCATCAGTTTAAGTAAGGTTGATGAGAGGAGACCATACTTGGTTTAAATATTCAAGAATAGGTCTTACATAATTAAAAAAAAGTTCCTTCGTGATTTTCAGAGAACTGTTTTTAAAAGACTTAAAAGAAATATTAATTTTAAATATACAGGATCTATATTTTAAAATAATATAAATATAAGTATTATAATAAAACTAATAAAACTAAATTACAGTTTCAAGACTATCTAAATAAATCTTAGTATAGATCTGTAAAAACTATTTCAAATATTTTATTTGCCCAGATAAGAAAGCTACTTCTAAAATATTTTTATATTAGTTTAAAAGATATTATTGCAAATGGCAACCTCACAAGAATACTGTCACAAATCAAATCACAAATAACAGAAGAAAAATTTGTGTTTTTATTGCCTACATTTAAGTCTACTCCGGTAAACATAATTTAAGAAACTGGCCGCTGTACACTATTTCTTACCAACTTACATTTTGTTTGGAGATTTTTGATGTAACTGGAAGACTGACTCATTTGTATTTATATACCTTTTCGTCTGAAATAACTACTAGATTTTAAGAAAAATATTGCAACTTTTACGATTCTAGCATTTTTTTTTTTCTTATGCAGAAACTTTTTGAAAATTTTTATTTTTAATCTTTTTGACTTGTGACGTTTTGTATTTTAAAATTAAGTATAGTTGTAAAGATCAAGAGTGTTAATATAAAATGTGGCAAGTTTAAATCTATCGTTATTAAGAAACTAATGTCATAATTTTATTTGTTGCACTATTCTACTGAGTATTTTCAAAATAAACCCGCCAAAAAATTTCGAATGAATACTGTCACAATTTACTTTATGGCAATATCATACACAAAATAGTTACATAGTTATATAGATGTAAAAGGTGCTACTAACCGAAATACTGCAACTCTTCATATTTTCCATACAAAATTGATTAAAACTTTAATTGTAATTTTATAGAAACTTAAAGTTTTAAAATATGACAGTTTTTTACTAGCCATGCGAAATCTAAAACTCTTTTACTAATTTATTACTTAAAAATTTTGTTAATTTAAATAAAAAAAAAAAAAATTACACATTATTAAATAAATTATTAATCAGACGATAATATTATAAGGTTTTCTTTTTATAAGCATTTTAAACAGATTTTAATTTTAAGGATAAGCTATTAAAAAAGAAATTATGAAAATATAATATATTACTTCCGTTTATCATTTCCAACGCCATATATTTAATTATTAATAATTATTAAAACTTTATAAAACTTTTGATTAAAATGTTTTGCAAACTGTAAGTATCACTTCTCACCTAAAGATTTTTTTTTTTTTTTTAATTGATTTAATTTTCTCATAGGAAATTAAAAAGCCGGAAACTTTAATTTATGAAAACCAAAAAAAAAAAAAAAATTTTAATAAATAATTAATTTTAATGTCCAAAAATAGTAAAAAGAAAATCTAATCATGCAAAACTTTATTTTATCAATTTCTAATTTAACTACAAAATTTTTTTTTATTTTTACTTAATTACTTACTTACACTCTTGTAAATTGAAATAAATTTTATAACAAAATTCCAGACGCACTTAAAACGGAAATTATTTACAAAATTCCCATACCAAATAAAATTTCATTTCAAAGAGCAGAGGGAAACCATTTTAACGAAAAAAAAAAAAAAACCAACTTATAAAATTATCATTTAAAAAAACATAAAATTGACATCTAAAATAGTGAAATCACATAAATAATGATAATCTCACTCTTTCTTACTCTATTTTCCAATTCATTCGATTCAGAAAATATTTTAATTAATTTTCGTGTTGGGAAAAAAATATTCCATACGTTTCCGTTCCGACTAATTATAAACAAACGGTATTAAAATGAAATTTTAAAGTTTTTTTTTTTTGTAAATGTTTTAAATAACAACAACAAAAACAAAAAAAAAAAAATTAGTTTTTGAAGATTGTCATCATCCCTTATACGATGATTAAAATTCCATTGAGCAATTACAGCATCTGCTCTTTTTTTTCCCTCTATTCACTGAAATCACCAATGCAATCAATCATAACGATACTAAGCAAAAGTAAAATTTTTGGGTACATGCAATAAAGTCAAATGAAATAAGACCAATTGGTTTTATTTCAATACCACATTTGAAATAAAACCAAAATCGTGATTTTTTTTTTTTTGTTTTCGGCTTTATTTCATTATTAAAGGTTTTTAAAAAAGAAATAAAGCGAATTGGCTTAATATAATTTTTCCTATTAGAAGCTATGTGATAAGAAGGAAATCGAATATGACTTATTTTTTTTATTTGTCTGCAATTCAAAGGTGAAGTGTCATGTCATATGCGATATTCTGAATTAGAAGGTATTTTAGAGTTGACTTCAAAATCAGGGTGTTTTTCCCGAATATTTATATATTATGTATTATAAATGTTTGAATTCAACTTTAATATACATATATAATTTTGAATCCAACTCTTACATTTCTTTTAATCTAGAATTTCACATATAAATATATTCTGGAAAAGGGAATACCCTGATTTTGAGTTCAATTCTAAAATCGCTCCTAATTCAGAATCTTGCATATATGTATATAGATAGGTATAAATATTCAGGAAAAAAATATATAACCTAGATTTTGTAATAGACTATACAAAATGTATATTTACAAAAGGATTAAAGGTTTTGAGAGGTATATTTTCTATATTTTGATCAGTCCCATGTTAACGTGGACAAAAATCGCACCGCGGTCAAAGTCCTGGGTGGAAGGAGCTATTTCGCTTTTTGTAGTTAAAGACAGGAATACACAGAACTCGTTTTTGTAAAAATTTGAGAATCACTAATAATATGATATAATAAAGAAATAGGACATCAAAAAATAACTGTAACTGAATAATTTAAACAATAAATGAATAATAAAAGAGAATTGAAATTAAAATTTATATCTTATGTTCAAAATATTTTTGGCTTTATTTCATTTTCAAATATTTTTAAAAATAAAGTAAAGCCGAAAATTAAGATATTATGATTTTAGTTTCATTTCAAATGTGGTATTGTAATAAAACCCAAAAAGTACAATTTGGTTTTATTTCATTTGGCTTTATTGCATGTACCAACATTTTTTCTATGAAATTGTTTTTAAAAGCTTTATGTTAGGATTAGGAATGTTGTTTTTTAAATAATTATTTGTGATTTACTTATCTCATTAACTTACAGTATATAAGTATGTGAGTTTTAAAAGTTGTATAACAGTTTAGAGAATTATAGGTATAATTGTGAACATTTTTCAAAATTTTCTATTAAATTTAATTGATTCATTTTTCATATTATTCAAAATTCAAAATATACTTAGAGAGACAATGAAGTATACATAGATACAGAAATGAACGAAATTATAATTTCCGAATTTGGTAAAAATTTAAAACAAAAAACTGAAGAAGAGTATAAAATTAGCCTACATCAACTGTGCTATAACCATACGAACATAATAATGCCATTTCCAAAAAATTTAGTTATCAAGAAAATTTAAGACATCTAATTTAATTAATATCGAGATATATTTATGTCAATTTCGGAATTGTATGGCAACTATTCGAACCCGTTGCTCTAACATTTCAGATATCTAGAGCTTAATATTAAGGTTCAAGATATGCAATGACATTTTTATGATTCTCAAAGTTTTCATTCTGGCAGTAACTTTTATACCCGGTGCAAATCGGAGGTGATTCCAATTGCACAGTAATACAGGTGTATTGCACAGCATGTCATACACCTGTATTGCCATTTGACCGTATTTTTTGAAAGTTTCCTGGATTATCATTTGATTGGATTTTTTTTGTTCTGGTATTTCATTTGACTGTACATAAAAAATATAATTGGGCGGGATTTTAGAACTGGTTAGAAAATCAGAGTTTCAATAATTTGTTAAGCAGTAGTTTGAGGCTATCGTCACTATTTTAAATGTTTTGTTGTTTAAATATGTACCTATGTAAAAAAGATATAATTAGGGGAAATTTTATATTTCGCGTTACAAATGAAATTCAGTCAAATGAAATACAGTCAAATGAAATACAGTCAAATGAAATATAGTCAAATGAAATACAGTCAAATGAAATACAGTCAAGTTAAATACAGCCAAAAGATAATATAGTCAAAAGTACATACAGGCAAGAGACATACAGTTAAGTGGCAGTTGGCATACAGTTAAGTAACATAGAGTTAAATGAAATACAGTGTTGTAATAGTAACCCAAGTAAAATATAATATTTTCTATATTTAAATTATGATTCTGTACAACAGAAATCTGTATTTTTACTACATAAAAAGAAGTTTTTTTAGAATAATTCTTAAACCTTCCTCTATTAAATTAACATTTTTTAAATACTAATAGTATATAGTTTTTATTTAGCCCTAGAATACCGGTAGGTTTTTAAAGGTTTTTTTTCTTAAATAACTTCTTCCAAAAATGTGAATTGAAAAATTTTAATGCTTTGTTAGTGCAATAACGACTTATTGCTTTTAAATAACAAGTCACCAAAATAACGATTCACCGCCTTATAATAACTGCATCAAAGCTTAGGGCAACTTTCTGTAAAAGCTACAAGTATATGAAAAAGATAAAATCCTTTATTTATTGTTCTTGTGTCTCTAAGAAACCTCCAAAAAACAATTATCTTGGTTTTTATTGATTGGTTGATTGATTGATTGATTAAAACCTTAATTAGAATAAATATAAATCCAAATATAAATGTTTTTTGAAACTGGAGAAGACCCCATCAGGATGTATGCCATGAATTAGGTGTTTTATATCTAGAAAAATTGTTTAATAGTATTTTAAAAAAAAATACCGTTACTTTTCCTTTCCTTCTTAGGTTAAAGTCTCTTCTTTCAAAATTTTCCAATATGACCATTTCATATTTTTTACGTCTTTCTTATAAACATACTTTTTGCAGTTTTTGAAGAACAGTCCCTCAGAAGAATGCAACTTTTATGATTTTAAAGAAGTGTATATTCACCTTAATTATTATAGTGAATATGTTGTGGTAGTATAAATGTCGAATTGCTCAAATTGTAATAAAAATGTGCGCGACAATGAAAAATAATAAGAGAAAATTATACATGACTTTTCAATGCAATGAATTGATTTTACAGCGATGACATTACTGGATGTAAATCCTATAGGTACCAATTACATGAATTACAATGAACATGATATTATTCAGATACAAAACTAATAAAACTATTGGACAATATTTTCTTTTTCAAAATTACTATAATACCCATTTAATGGTTGAACATATTAAATTGATTGAAAATATTGAAAGGAAAAGTTTTAATATTTGATTTTTATTTGTTTCTTTCATGTATCTTTAAAAAAATTTCAATCTGGTTTTTAATCTTTTTGTTTTATTTTTTTATTTTTATTTTTTTCTGCTTTACAACAATTTAGACACACCTGTTAAGTGTTCACAAAAGTTCAGGTTTATATTTTATTTTAGGTAGATGTCCATAATTGTGATGCTCGATATAAATTTTTTAATTGAAGCAATAACAAAAAACCACAAACAACAACAGTAAAAGAAAAGTCAAGAAGTTTTGTTTTTACCTAAAAATGGTAGAAATTTTTATTATAAAAAAGAAAAGAAAATATCTCTCTTGTTAAATGCCCAGAAAATAATAAGAGTTGTAAAAGTTGTTATGTATTATTAACTGACTAAGAAAAAAAAACGTAAAAAAAAAAAAAAATTAAATTAAAAATATTTGTACCTGTAGAAATCTTGAAATTGAAAATTTGCTAGAAATCAAACTTTAGGTGCAACCAAGGGTTTATTGATCTTTTGACTTAATTTCTGATATTTTGTTTTCATCTTAAAACGGTTAATGACCACATCATGTTTTCATTTTTATTTTTTTATTTTATTTTTTTTTTTGTAATACAAAACTATGCTGAAAATGAGACATATACATATATATATATATACACATATATCTATATGTATATAGAAATTGATAACATAAAAGATTAAGATAGGTAAAATAAAACCCGACAGGTGAAGAAAAAAAAGAAAGAAAGAAATAAGATAAATGATGTTTTAATTTTATTATTATAATAAAAAAAAAAAAATCAAAAATGCAAGAAACGCTTAGAAAATGTTAGAAAATAATTATTTTGCTCTATAAAAGAGAAAGAAGAGTTAGTTATAGTTTATGAAGTTTAACAACTTTACCACACCTGTTTTTAAAGAATTGCATGACAAATCTTTTTGTTTTGGGTTTTGTTTTTGTTTTTTATTTTCATTTTGTAACCACAAATTTTATTAAATCTTTTGAATCTCTGTCCAAATTCTTGTTTGTATAGTGAAAAGTAATTATTTAAAACCGCCATATTCTATAATTAGAAATTGCTTTGGTAACAGATGGCTTATTCTGGAATTTATTCTTATAATCTTTCTTTAGATAATAAAAAAAAAGTATGAGCTAATTATATTTTATCCAGATGGCCTAAAATTTACAAAGCAAATAAAATTTAAAAAATTATTTTAAATTTCTTTTTAGTATTTATTTATTTATTTTTTTTTAAGACTTTGGTTTAAGGTAATATTTAGACTAAGATGGAATGAGGTTTGTGTATTTAACAAAGCTAAAATTCATTTAAAATTATATTTTTTTTTTGTTTTATTTTCTTAAGGAAGGTAGGAATTTTCTAAAGACATCAAGAATAATTTTTTTTAGTAGTGTCAGATTCTTATCAACTAAATTCATCTCTCCCTTTAGTTAATATATTCGGATGGAAATCCCTAACTGCCAGGGTAGTATATTGAAGTGGAGTAGTGGAACTGTAAGGGATTAATGAACTCTCGCATTATTATTATTAGTTTGCAATCATTGGTAACATCATCAAAAGTAACAACATTTAGTAGTATATAACACCATACACCTACATCTCCATCCTCCGTTAGGTTATAATTAAAGACAGCTCCACCACAAGAAGATAAATTTTGTCAGTAATTAGTAGCGTTACGTAGCTATTTTTCAACGCTACACACAAAAGTGAAAACAATTACATCACTATTATAGTGTGTCTGAATTGACAGTGGTGAAATTGAGTGTGATGGCACAACAATATTGTAACAATGGATGGAATGCATAAAACTCAGCTTGAATTCGAATCTAATTTTTTAAAACAAAAACTTTATGTGGCTTACAAATTCCCTTCCAAAATTTAAGTAAAAATGGGTTTTTACTCAAAGTAAGATTTGAGTTCAAGCTCAGTTTTATACATTCAACCATGTTCCTTTTTTGTGACTATAAGCACTTTTCATTGTTAACTTTCTTATAATAGTATTAATTCAAAATGTAGTAATATACTTAAACTTTAATGTAAGGTGAAGAAGTTTTGGCATTCAAATTTTGAAGACAAGTTTTAGACCAATTCAATTGTATAATATTTTGTTGAACACAAAATTTAAAAAAAGTAATCTTAATTTAGGATCCAATTGAAAATGCATTAAAAAAATTTGCCACTAAAAATATCTAACAGAATATTATATAGTTTTTATATTTCTGCTTATAAGTGTTGCCGTAAACTTATTTTGAGTAACGTATATCACATGAACTAATATTAACAACTTAGTCTTCATTGAATCTAATTAAGTTTTATGTTATTTATTAATATCATACCCACATATTTATATAAATAATTATGTTAATTTAAAATTATTACAAATCATATTTTAAAATTTTTCTAATTCACCAAAAAACTATAGCAAATATTTATCAAAAGTTATGAAATATAATTTTCATTCATTTTTTTAAGAAATTTAATTGACTCTGACCACATGATCACAAAAATATTAAATAAATTCCTATCATGAATTGATTTCGTTTTTTTTTTTTTTGTTTTGTTTTTCTTTATTTATTTAACTGAACTCTTTATTTCTTTCTTTTTTCTTTACACTTTTTTATCTCTTTTCTTTTCTATCATCGACAAAAAAAAAAAAAAGAAAAACAGAAGAAAAATTAAATTAAATTAAAGAGAAAAAACAAAAGATTTTAGGGTAAAAAAAAAAAAAAAAGAGAAAAATAAAATACTATAAAATTGATGTAACATAATAATAATAACTAATTTTAAATTCAACCTATATTCTATTGGTCACGTTTCTTTATTTCAAATCATATATTTGAAATACTGAAATTTCCTAAATTTAACCCGAAAATACGGCTTTATTAAAAATTCAAACAAAACCACTATTATTTTTTTGAAAAACAATTGATTTATGTAATAAGCATGCAATCATGACTTCATCCTATCCAAAAAAAAAAAAATTAAATCATATCATATCAACATTTGGACATTATTGTATGAATCTGATCAAATTTAAAGAAAAGGTAAAATGCTGCGTCATGAATTTCATCTTTTATTCGAATATTGGACAGAGGTTTTGTTTATTATCAAAAAAAAAAGAAATGAATAAAATACTAAAAATAAATTTTCCTTCTCTTTCTTTCTTCTTTTTGTTTCATTAAGCGTTTTTTTTTTTTTTTCATTTATTCCTTTGCTTGATTATTTTATTTTTCATTCAGTTCAAATATACAAAAATTGAATTATTTTGGTGGTAAATGTTAGGTAATGGTCACAAAAAAAAAAAAAAATAAACATTTTGGTAAATTGGGTCAATAGGTTTTATTGATTTTATTTAAAAATTTATTTTTTTTTTTTTGTTTTTATTTTTACTTTTATTTACTCTATTATTGACATAAGGAAATTGTATTATCCATCTATAATTGACTAATGATACACTTAAAAATATTCACTAGATATTTTGTCATAGGTCAGTGCTGACTATAGTTATTTTTTATTTGTTATTTATTTTTTTTTTTATTTTTTTAATTTAAATTTTTATTTTATTGTCGTAATCTGAATTGGAATTTTTTTTTAACGGTGATGTTGACAAAAAATTTTTTTTCAATTAAATGAAAAATAAAATTTCAGAAAAAAAAAAAAGAAAAGAAAAGGATTTTCTGTTGTATATAAGATAAGTAAGATAAAATAAAATTTAATGGTATTTATATTTAGTGGTGAATGGTGATGTAATATTATAAGAAGTCATACACATTAACTGATTCTAACGATAATAAATCAGAATTATTTTTAGTTCTTTGATTTTGTTTATTTATTTATTTTTTATTTTATTTTATTTTATTCCCCTGCCACATAAATGTGACAAGGAAATTACACATTCTTTCCTTTGAACGCGTGGCTGTAAATGTCATAAGATAGAATTATTCTTACAACATGTGTGGGATTCGAACCCACATTCTCTGAGTGTTTACAGTGTAGTTTATACGCTCTTACCGACTAGGCGCCACGGAGGCGTCAGTTTTTTAATCAATTTTTAATTTAAATAATTTCTGTTTAAATCTGTCTAAATTTATATGTATAATGAAAATTTCGACGCTTCTATCATTATGGTAGATCTTTTAAAGATATTTAATTAGGCATTTGTTGGGATGGGATGGTATAAACTTCAAGAGAGTGTAAAGCATTGGCTTGTCATGCTGCTAAAATCGAATAAAATCATTGTCTGAACTGGGACGGGAGCGCAAGTTTTTTTTCCCTGAGTTTTAGGCCACACAAATTACACATATTTTAAATATAATAATTTATATCTTTTTTCTAAAAATCTAAGGTAACAAAATGAATATATCTTTTAAATTACCTAATATACTTTAAAAACCAATAAAATCAGAAAATATATTTTTTTTTAAATTAGTTGTATAGGTATTATTAAAACTTTAATTTTTGCCCTTTTAAGAGCCATCAGAAATTATTGTTCTTAAGAGGTATAAAAGAACAGTTGCTAGAAGACGTAATTTAAATGTTGCAGTAGACTTAAAGCTAAATATGAGTTCAGTAAAGTATAAAATCTTATATATGGCTTGGTTGCCAACCACGGTCAGAATAGATCCAATAGTATAGCATAATTTATATTTCAATAGTTTATATCGTCACATAAAAAATAATTCTTCTGTAAGATAATAGATGGCGCCTAAAAAGAATATTTGTGTCTGGATAATTAAGACTCGGCTTAGTGAAAATAATAATTATAAATAAAAAGAATTCTAATATGAATAATAAATTATTAATTATTATAGATGCCCTAAGATGGTAAATTATTATTTTTTTTTTTTAATGCATATCTTTGCCTGTTCAGGCATGTGGCTGTAAATGTCGTAAGGGGGAATAACTTTTACGACGTGTGTTGGATTCGAACCCACACTCCCTTGGTGTTTGCAGCGTATTTTACACGCTCTTACCCACTAGGCCACCATAAATTATATATTACCCTTCAATTTTTTCTTCTTTAATCTTGAATATTAAAAATAATTCTTTTTAAAGTCATACTATAATCAATTTTATTTTACTTTACACACCATATCATCATCATAACATTTAATCTTTAAATTATAAAAATTAGAAACATTTTAGCTAGAAATCTATACAACCCAATTTTTCGTGATTTTGTTTTTAAATGGTTGTAGATATTTAATACGAATCTGCGCGATTATAAATATTTTCCTGAATTTTCTAATTTTCATTCAAAAATTTGCTTTCAAATTTAAAGCGATATAAAAAAATCAGCTATATCCACCACAAAACCGAATGCTATTACACGAAAGCATTATGAGTAATTTCATTTAAAAATTTTTTACATAATAATCTATCTCAAAGTAAAATAACTTCTAATAATTTTAGGATATTTTTTCTGGCCGCATACATGAATGTATAAAGGTAGGTGTTATTTTCATACCAAAAATTTGTGCCCGAGATTTTTGCATATATACACTACTCCGGTGCGTAGAAGCTTGAAGAAAAATTTCCCAATCAAATAATATTCTATCGCAAAGTTATCGCTTTTTGCTTGTATAACAACTTTTTCTTTTTGCGAACTTTTTCATCTTTTCCTCTTACAAAATATTCATAAAAAATTTAAAAATTACACTCGCAAACTACTATTTGCGGTTGTCCGATTTCCTCCAAAAGTTTATCAATTCGAGGTATTTACGTCACGACCTTAAATATGAAATTTAAAAAGGCTGTACATGTGCCCACAAACATACCCACACACACACATGCAGACCTACATCACGCAAAAAAAATTTTTTTTCCAAATATCTACGCACCGGAGCAATGCATATTTGTAAAAATTTCGGGAACAAATTTTTGGTATGAAAACAATACCTACCTTATACAATTCATATTATGTGGTCGGTAATTAATTAGGTTAATATAGACGATGATTGTAATTAAAAATAATTTTTTAAGCATTAAGTTTATATTAGATACCCATTTCTTCTACAAGTAAAATTCGATAATTCGATAAATAACGTAATCTTCATTCATTTAAGTTTATATAAAAAATTTAAATATTAAATTTTAATGCAGAATAAAACCCAACATTATTAAAGTTCCACAAATACCAGAATACCTCAATTACCGATAAAATATAGGAGCAGACCAATAAATTCTTTCTTTAGTAGTAATGTATAGGTACATCTTATTATTATTGTTAATAATAATTTATAATACATCTTTAAAATTTATTATAGGGGCTATAAAAACTAATTTTAAATGAGTTATTAAAATATGTATCAAATTACCATATTTACTTCACTTAATTTACTATATAATATATTGTCCGATTAATTAACCTTATATTTTTGGTCGTATAGCAAAAATAAAAACATATTTTATAAAAAAAAAAAAAAAAAATTTAACACTTGAAAACAAACTTTTAATTCAGTGTTTAGGTGACAAAAATTGTGCGAAACAAAAACAAAATGAAATAACAGTAAAAATAAAAATTTATGCAACACTTAATTTTATAATAACACCTGAAGTAATAAAAATAAAATAAAATTTTCCTTTTTCTTTGTTTTTTTTTTCGTTTTTTTATGTTTCTAAGCCCACAATTCCTAATTTTATGTTTCGAAACGATAAAACAGAAAAATACAAACCAAAATCAAAAATTTCACCTAATAATCAACATAATCACAAATTACGCGTTTTATAATAATAATACAGAACATAATATTTTTGGGGCGCTGACAAAAATAAAAAATAAAAAAATAATCAAAGTTTGCAAATCATTTCGTAATAAAAGAATGAAATGAATATAAAAAAATAATAATAAAAAAAAATCTCGACTAGAATTTTTCTTTTTCCTTTTAATCATATTATTTTCATATTATATAAAATTTGATATAAGGGTGAACAGAATTGAAACAACCTACTTGCAACTCATAATATCATATATTATAATCCATTAGAATCGTAAATTATTTCTTTGCTTGTATAATAATAATATAAAAAAATATGCAAGTCCTTGTACAAAATAAGTATAAGTCCTTGTATAAATGCAAAGTGATTTTATTTTTCGTCAATCTTTTTCTGTTTAATATTATTATCCCTCTGTCTCTTTTTTTTTTATTTTTTTGTTTTGATGTTTTCCAAATATCATCCCGGAAGCCTTAAAAATTAATGACCCGAAAATTTAAATTGGTTTACACACCATCAAATTTGAAAATTTTTTATGTTTTGAATTTTCATTTTTCTTATTATTTTTGTTTTTTATTTTGTTTTTCGATTCCCTGAAATAATCCCGTTGAAATCAACTAAAATTACTTGAATACTAAACAGAGGAGGGGAAATACCGTTACACTTTTATTTTGTTTTATTATGAATTTTGTTTTATTTTTATACTCACCCGGTAATTCTCAATCGGGAAATGAAATGAAAAAATAATGACGGTTTTAAAAAAAAATGGGAAGCAGTAGAACAGATTTGTAGAAAAGGGACGTTGATACTTTGATAGAGAGAGAGAGAGAGAGATAGAAAAAAAAATTTTTTTTTGTTTAGTTGTTATCGGTTTTCTTTTATTTATGCTCATTTTTGTTTTGTTTTTTTTTTGGTTTTGGTTTTTGTTTGGGATTTTGAAGAAGGATGACAGGATATCAGCGACCGAACAACTAACCAGCCAAAGCATATCCATAAAACAAAATCTGCTTTTGATTGGAAAGAAAAGGGACACATAATAGATAGAAGGTACCTTTCAAACTAGACTCTTGAAATTTAAAACAGAATACAAAACGAAACAAATAATTCAAGTGAGAAATAAAATAAAATAATAATAAAAAATAAAAATAAAAAGATTAAAATAAAA
The DNA here is from genome assembly GCA_947095535.1 of Poecilobothrus nobilitatus. Lineage (NCBI taxonomy): Eukaryota > Metazoa > Arthropoda > Insecta > Diptera > Dolichopodidae > Poecilobothrus > Poecilobothrus nobilitatus. The sequence continues at coordinate 30,848,328 of OX352774.1, forward strand.
GAAAAATTGAAAAGTGAACATCATATAAAACAATAACAAAAAAAAAATCGAAAAAAACAAAATGAAAATAAAATAACTAAAATAAAAAAAAAATTAAAAAAGAAAAAATAAAAATGGAAAATGGAAAATCTGCCCAAAAGTATAAAACATTTATAGCTCCCTAGGGTTCTGTTAATAAATTAGCTCTAAAAACAAAATAAACAAACAACAAAAACAACAACAACAGCACAATAGGAAAACGAATTAACAAAATAATATAATAATAATAATGAATGTTTTAATGGGATATCATCCGGAGTTTGTTTTTGTTTTTATTGTATGAGTATCCGGGATTTTCCTCAAATTTTATATTTTATTTTTAATTTTTAATTTTAGACGATTTAATTTACATTTTGATTCATTTAATATTTTGTAATTTGTAAATTGTAATTTTTTTTAAATTTAATATTAAGCGCTTTTTTTTTGTTTTGGTGATAAAGATGATAACCCAATTATCTCCACTTGGAAGAAATTGGTTTAAGTGAACTTGGTAAAGTTTGAGAAAGACGTTGTATTGCATATTAAGCATCACAAATTAATAGCCAAAAAGATTAAAAATATATTTGAAATAGAAGGAATACGAGATCGTCTGTATAAGATGCAATCATAGTTTCAGTTGGTATTAATTCCTTTAATCCCTTAATATTTATATGGAAAACACTTTCTTCGAACAAGAGAGAAAGGTAGAAAAATGGGGATATTGTGGGAAATGATAAGTGTGGTAGAATGTTAAAAATATGCACTTAATTTTATTATTATTAGAAGTAAACTCAACGAATTGAATTTCAACTTTAAATAAATAATTTAGCATTACGATTTATGTTCGCGTATACTTTCTAATTGCGGTTTTTCTGGATGATGTTTACTAAATTTAGATTAAATTACCACGTGAGATTTTATCAAATTCATATACAGTTACTTAAATTGTTATCGATACAATCCTATTTGCTTATATTTTCTTATAATTTATGTATTTAGTTGTTTTTTTATATAGAGGAAATATTTTTTTGGTATAGAAGGAATAGATAACTATATCCTTACCCTTAGATCCTGCGCCCCGTTGTGCACGCCAGTTTCATGAGACATTCATTTTTATATTTAAGTTATATAAACGTTAATGAAAAATATTAGTTCTAAATATGTATAGGTATTATAAGTATTCATAAGTTATAATTTATTGTAAATTAAAATTGTATGTTTACACTTGGTAGCATGTGCATGCCTGCTTGCAGTGAGAGTGCTTGCATTTCGTTTGTCTGTAATGTCATTTGACTGTATTTTTTGCAAGTTAACTCTCAAATAACACTTTTCAGTTGCATAAAGACTATATAACAGTTGTTACGATTATATCAACGTAAAAGTTATAAATAAGTTTAAGGTTACGTACTACGCATCTATAACACTCACTAAACAATTTACGCAATTTAACCGTAACTAAACAACTTTTTATATTTATACGTTATTTTACAACCGAAATATTTTTTTGTATTACTTTTTAGTATGGTTATTTTAAAACTTGGGTTATATTTTGTTATTTGAGATGTATTATCCTTTGATTGTATTTCATATACCAGCATATCATTTCACTGTATGTAAAATATAAAATTTACAAAATCAAGGATTATGATACAGAAGGAAGTAAGTTACAATAAATGAAATCCAGTCAAATGATACACAATCAAAAAAAATACAGTCTTGTCATAGTAACGATTTACACTTGATATTTGATTTGGTATTATAAACTATGGTGCCTACCACATTAAAACTGTATAATAAATTTCGAATCTTCTCTTATTTAAAGTTTTATAAAATTTAATGACAAAACAGTCTATTTTGGCACAAGTTCTTAAATGGTATGAACATTATTTAGTTATTATATGTATTTATTAACAAAAAAATTTAACGTAGGAGTAAAAAATAAAAAAAAATAAATAAATGGTCAAAATATGAAAAAAAAATAAATAAATAAAACAGAATTTTAAAACTTAAACCAATTAAAATTGCCTCTAATTGCTTGTTTTACAATGCAAAACCATTTTATGGCGATATATTTCATTAAATTGACCCCAATTTAATAAAAACAAAAAATTAAAAAGAAAACTTTCTCTTATTATATCTAAAGTTTGAATAAATTTTTAAATTTGAAATGTTATATGAGAAAAATTTACACAAATCAAAAAAAAAAAAACAAAAAAAAAAAAGGACACGAAATATAAAAAGGAATAAAAAAAAAAAAAAAAAAAAATAAGAAATACGAACTGCCTAAAGCTGATTTTTAATGAATTTAAAATGATAATTAGAACAATGGTTCGACTTAATGAGCTATTAAAGAACTTTTTTAAGTAAATTATTTAAAAAAGTTTATTTGAACTGATGGTTAGTACTGCAAATGGGAAATTTATTTTTTTTTTTTTATATATATTATGGTTTTGCAATATTAAATCACGAATTAGATTTTAGATTTAGAATTTGAAAAAAAAAGTGAAAAATTAGGGTTTCAAATATTTCTCATTAACTTTTATTAATGTTTTTTATGAAATAAAAATTTTTAATTTTATTTTTATAATTTTAATTTTAATTGTCCGAAATTAAGTATCAAAATTTCAAAAGATTATAATTTCAGGATGATTAACGTTATGATATTAAAACTAGGAAGAGTATAGAATAGACTATGCCAATTCTAGGATACCCTCATGAACATAATATAGTATACCGCCGTTTTGATAAAGCATGACCATCTTTTACAAAATTTCAGATGTTTGACTTAATTAAGTACCGAGTATATATTAATGTAAATTTTGGAGTTATATGACAGCAACTCGAACCTACTGTACCGAATCAACCAAATTAAACAGAAATTATTACTTTTAGATAGATATGTTAAAATTTAAAATCTCTATAGCTTTATTAAGTTCTAAGATATGCGAGTTACCTGATCTGTAGGGGTGGAGCAATCAAACTTCAAAGAAATTATTGCGATAAAGCTTGATCATATTTAGAAAATTTTCAGATGTCAAAATATAGTTATAAATTATGGTGATATAAAAAATGAAGTTGTATGTCAGCCATCCAAATCTGCTGCGTAACCAAATTTTACAAAAGTTATTGGTCTATAGGTAACTTGATATTTTTTCACAAAATTTCAGATCTCTAGATTCAATGGGCACTGACTCATTGAGTTAGTTTCATATAAATCATGAAATGGTATGGTAGTTATTTGAACGCGGTGATCGAATTTTCTGACTTTGAATAGCAAATTCATACAAAGAATAACAAAATTGACAATTTTATAAAAATTCTGTGGTGAAAATTTTAGAATCCTTTAGCTATTTTAGTTACAAGTTATAGTACGGACGGACTGACGGACGGAAAAACATATGTGGCTATTGATTATTGATTCAGAATTCGTTACTCGTTTCTTTATAAGAATCTTAAAAGCGATTAAAATTTTGAAATCATTAAACCTAGGAACTAAAAAGTTTATTTACAGTCTTGATAGATTCATTTTAGTTTGCCTTTATAACATATATATTTAATATTAATTATATATTCATAAAATGTACTTATTGATAAAACGTTGATCGTCTACCTTTTAGATTTGGCTCATATTTGTCATTTTAAATATGTTAAAAAGAATTGATAAAAATTTTTAAAATAAATTATATTTATTATCACTTTAAAGACTAAAGAAGAGACTAAATCCAGCATATAACGGCTGTAACGTATTTGCAAATACTAAACAAAATGTTTTCTAGAAATTGGTGAAATTTAAAAGTATAGGTAGAAAAAATTTAATTATTATAATAGCTCTGAAAGCAACTTGACATGTTTTCATAAAATTTCAGATACTTACTTCAATATACACTGAATTATTTAAAAAAGAGAAGTTGTATGGCAATTACCCGAACCTGTTACACCAGCACTACCAAAATTATTGTCATGAAACTTGATCATCTTTTACAATATTTCAGATACCTAACTTGAATAGACACTCAGTTATTTCCATATAAAAAAGAAGTTATATGGCATTTACTTAAACACCGCCAGCTGAGCTTGCTGGAACTTTAAATAGCGAAACTAACAATTTTGCAAGAGTTGCGTGGTAAAAGTATCAGATTCCTAGCTAATTTATTTTTTGAGTTAGCGTGCGGACGGACGTACATACATGATTTAATCAACTTAGAATTCGAATTTGATCCGATCCATACACTTGAGTACCATACCATATCTAGCTCGGCTTCTTCAAGGTGTCAGAAACGTAATGGCAAATCTATTATACCCATGAACATACGTTCATACGGTTATAAAATAATGTTTTAATCGAGTATATAACAAAAGAAACTTTACTGTGAGTATATGAGTTAAAACATCAAATTATGCTTTCAATATTTAAGTTAGCCGAGGTTGTGGGACAGCAACCGAAATTTATTAAGTATATATAAGTATTATTATTTTATATATAGTTGTAGTTGTTGAAATATCTACATTTTGCAAACAAAATAATTGGGAGGAATTTTATAGTCAGTTTGAAAATTAGGTTTTTTTCCCTAATATTTTTTCCATTTATATATATTTAACGCAGAATTCGAATTGAAAGGATTTGGTAGTTATAGAATACAACAGGTTTTAAAACACGACATTTTAAAACTTAAAACTTTAAAATAATAGGGTTTAAAATAGGATATTTTAAAAATTTAAATTTTAAATTAATTTTGTAGCCATATCATGAATAATATTCCTTGATCATAGCCGGTAGCTCTTTAATTTAAAATCGAAAAATCCTTTAAGAGATGTTTTTATAAAAAGATCAAGTTCTTAAAATTATTTACTTTTTCCAATTTGAAATTTTGAAGTTTAATTTTTAAATTTCTCCACGGAAAATATCCACAAAATCGAGGAAAATATGAAAATTTAATAACTTTTACTTTATTTTCTTTATTTTCTCAATAAAGATTATTAAAATTCATAATTATTTTCTAATTAAATTTTATGATTTTATTATTGTATATAATAAGATTTATTATTATTTTGTAAAATTTACCAAAATTTCTATTATTGTACACGTAAATATTGGTTTCTTCCAACTTATTTACATTAAAAATTAAACATTATGAATAAAATATTCATGTTCTTTATATTAAACAAACAAGTATTTATTAATCATTCTATCTCTTTCTTTCTTGCTGGATTTTATTTTCCTTCTTAAAGTAACATTTAATTATAAATTATGCAATTGAATTGCGATTAAAAATTTGTTATTACAACAAAATTTAAATACAAATTCTATATGTAATCTACGAAATAAAAAGTGTACGTATGGGTATATGTATGTATCTTACAATATAATTTTTGATTTGATTGTGCAATAATAATAATCATTAATACTTGTAGATTTAAACATCATAATAGTAATTAATTTGTAGTTTATTCAATTTATTTTATATTTTAATAATAACTGTCAGGGAATTAGTAAAGATAATATTTGAAAATCATAATCAGAAGCCATAAAGTAAAGATCATGAAAAGTAGTAGGAGACTTAATTAAGGAACTTAAGTTTCTTTACTTTTTTTCCAAGATTTATGATCTATAATTAACGATAATATTAATATAAAAAAAACCAAAGGTTAAAATTATAGTAGATCTGCTAAAAAAAACCTCATGAAAAGATGAAAGTTTTTTTTTTTTTTGCAATCATGCCACCGCCCCCAAACTCCTACTACAAAATTTTTCTCCTACTAAAAATTCTACGAAATTCTACGAAAAATAAAAAAATTTGATGCAAAAATAGTCCTAATTCTAGAATGTTTTTTTATTGTCTTTTTCAAAATGTGCTCCTATAAAGACCTTTAGATTTTGAATATACAGCTTTGTTTTTAATTAAACTGAACGAAGATCTTAGATCACAGGTTATACATTCAATTGTACTATTTAATGAAAACCACGCTTTTAAACGAAGGATAAATAAAAAGATATACATATTACTTACAGAATAATATTTAAAATAAGTCAATAAATGCTTATAGAGAAATCATCAATGTCTTTATTATATACCTACAATATTCAAGCAACTAACAACAATTCTTTAAAAGGTATAAATAAAATACAAAAAAATTTCACCGAACCGAATA